>CM069857.1:99390082-99990082 GCA_036172795.1 Pelodytes ibericus | reverse complement strand
CTGGTGATGTCAGCATGACAGAATTATAAAATAACACCACAGTACTATAAAATACTCCATTTAAACAACAAGTATTGCTAATTAAAAACAAAAATAATAGACTATTTATTATAATACAAGTGAATAGGTAGACTTTTCCCTTAAAGTGTCTGAAAAAAATATTTTTAGGTAAGTGCTGTGACGTCGATCACTGCAGACTCGAGTGAGGTTCATCCGGTCAATTAAGACATTTTAAGTACATTTTTATTCTTTACATAGATGCTCTGGACCCATAGTGCATATTAATATGGGTGTGCCTGTATATGGAAAATACACACCATATGCATACTATTAACACAGTGGGCGTCTTATTGATTTCCACCTTTACATTGTCTTTCTTCCCTAGATTAAGGTGTTCAGATTTCTAACTTGCCTTAGCAACTACAGTCTAACGACTGAAAAACATTTTGAAAAGGAACAGGATGATTCTAAATATAAAAAAGTCAATGACCAAACAGCCGAAGCTTCAGTTAAGAAGGAATAAAAATAGAAACAGGAGTCTAAGGAACACTGTGTGTGTCTCTATGTGCAGCTGTTTTCATTCAGATGCGGAAGAGATAAATGAACACCGGTCACATGCACTGTCTATAAAGCTGCAACATAAAGACAGAATGCCATTAAATAGGAGATCTGTTCTCCTGTTCAAAATCAGATGCCTGATACCCGCCATTTGAGAGTCATACTTTTAGTAGTGGGCAGATATTATGAAGTAGGAGTTTAAGCATGCGTGGGATGGGCATATAGCTATCCTATATATAAGATAAGGCCACATCCTTATAAAAAGCATTTAGAAAATTGGGCAGACTAGATAAGCCGACACATTCCATGTTTCAAAGTAATCTTATAAATCAAAGATAGGTCATTGCTTTGGTTCTGCCGAATGCATTAAAACATATGCATAATTAGGCAAACAGCAACTGAAAATTGGGTCCAGTCATAAAACCAGTAGTGTATCTACCACAAGGCAAACAAGGCACTAGCCTAGGGCGGTACTTTGGCAGAGGGTGTTAAAGCATACTTCTGGTGCAAACATTTTCGCTCCCTCCCCCACTGTTCAGCAAGCTTTAGCTCCTTCCAATTAACCTGGGTGATGGGGGCATATAATGGACGTGGTGGTGGTGGTATGTAATGAGGGTGATGGTGGCATGTAATGTGGGTGATGGGACATTTTGTGTTTATGTAATGGTGTGATTGGGCATTTAATGTGTGTGCAATGTGGGTGATGGGGCATGTCGTAGGTGTGCAATGTGGGTGGGGGGTTCCTGAATTTTGTCTGCCTAGGGCAGCACAAAACCAAGATACACCACTGCATAAAACCCAGCATAAAGTTAAAATTAGACAATTATCACCTTCAGTTCTTGTGTTTTTCAACTTTTGTTATGTTGACATTTGAACTTGGCACGATGTCTCGGTAACAGGACCATGCCAAGTTCAACGTTAATTCTAATGTGAACTGCCTAGCACAGCTTCATGTGGTAGAACTCACTCAAATTGGATTACATTGCAAAGTAAACTCAATTAAATGCAGCTCAATAAAGCAGCAGCAGTAACACTTCAATATAAGTTCAATTTATACATAGCAGCATCTTTTTTTTTTACACAAAATGTAATGGACATGCTCACTTGTACACTATATATACTAGTGTAGAAGTATCTTTCTTGGTAAAATAGACAACTAGAAGTGTGCTTTTTTACACATAACCCATTCATTTAACAAACCAAGGGATTTGGCTTGGCAGGTGGAGTGTCAGCACTACCACTGCTGTCTCTTAAAGTGCCAGTGCTACCCAAACATGAGAATAAAAATCAGACCTGCAGGATTGTGGTCCTAATTTGGGACCGTTGATGACCTTGAAATGCATTACAGCCTCTGCCAATTCAACAATGCTAGTAAAGTTTTAATAGTAATTTAAAGTTTCTGGGTTTTCTTCACTATAGACTGCTGTACGAGAATAATAAAAAAAAAACGAAATCCTTTACACAACCAACTATTCTATATTTGTTTATTCATAAACTTTAGGCAATTGGGCATTTAGTATTACAGACTAGCTTTTAGCACAAGCAGCAGATGGCAGCTCTTTATCTGTCGGTTCTGTGTCCAGTGAAAATTGTAAACATCCAAAGCCAGGGACCAGCTGCTAAAACAAAAAAACCTTTTTACATGCTCGGCTGTTGTTGCGCACAGCAGAACATGTGCGAAAACAAAAGGAGACAAATTTAATACAGAGGTCTCTACGTAGAAACAAAATCAATAATACATTAAACAGCACCAACACTTCCTCCATATTAGAAGAAGCCAAAACCTTTGACCCCTGTTTAGTGTCAGGGGAATGGAAAGGAATTGGATGAGTGGTACAGAGGTTCACTGGTTTCATTGATCATCCACAGTACCGCCGTTTTTTGCATCATAAATCTCAAGTGCCACATTTTTTAATTCACAAAACACAGACACTGCTTTATAATTAACAAACCGCTTTAATATCACAGATACGCATGCAGAAAAACTCTCACCTTCTTTACACTCGAGGGCCACTCGTGACTCCAAGTTGTCCATCTGCATCTGTAGCCTCTTCAGGGTGAGATCATTCTCTCTAGACTTGCGCTTGTAAGCGATAAGCACAATGATGACAATAATAAGTAGAAGGCTTCCTCCAGCTGCAATGCTGACAATGGCCGGGAGAGTGAGGAGACTATCAGAAAGCAAATTGACGGATCCTGGGGAGAACACCATGCCTCCAACATGGACCTACCAGAGCAGAAAGTGGGATGAAGAGACGATGAAAGACGGAGAGAGTTGAGGTAGAAAACAGGTAAGGTGAGAACAGTGTGACAAACAATGGGAGCAAAAAAGGAAATGGAGAACATGCAGAAGAAAAGAAATAAAAAGAAAAGAGATATTAGTTGGATAAATTCCATCTTGTGGACAGAAATTAAATAACAGCAATAACTAGCAATGCAGCCTGTCTTTCTATATATTTTGCAAGATTAGAATGGCAAAAAACAAGTTAAAGGAAATGAGTTGTCTTGCTCATCTTACTCGAAAAGTCCAACAATAGAGCTCTACAGTTTTGCTAAGTTGTCAGTCTATTCACATTATACATTATGACGAACTGAGCATCAAAAGTTATGACAGCCTGAGCATCATGGGATATGTAGTTTCCCAAATATTTGCAGTGTCAAGGTAGGCCATTATTGTTATGTATGGTAGTGACTGCTATGTCCATGTTAATAAGCAGACTTACGGTTACTTTGTGCTGTCCAGTAAGATTTGGAGACTCGCAGAGAAGCTGTGTCTCTGATACAGTCACAGCACATGGTGTTTCTCCAATCAAAACAGTGTAATTCAGTTTAGCTCCACCTGCCGCAGGAGGACACAGGTTTTTTCCCTGTAAAGAAAACAATGTAAGAATCCTAAATGTACCTACAATCTAAACAGCCAAGGGTTATTTCATCCAATCTATTACAATGACATCACCCATTGCCCTTCACTAATGTCTACTTTACTTCTATTGCTCCATTAATCCTCTTCCTTCTAACTGGTTTTGTTCCATGTAGCTTCTCCTCATAAATCTTCCTGCTTGTCCATACTACCTCTCATTAGTACTACTCCCCTTATGATTCCTATTTCATTTCTCGCAGCTATCCTATAATCCCCTCTGGGTGTCTGAGGTAATCATATAATATAATCCGGCGCATGCGCAAATCATAGAAATGTTCTGAGGTGCAAAATCTGCAATCTCCATATAGACTCTCTGTCCCCGGCTGTTGCTCCTTATAAGCTTGTATAGCCCAATTTCCTCTGTATATATGTAACTTCATCCAACAGTGTCTCCTAATGCTGCATATAACCATTTTCTATGACCACACTCTTCGATTCACATAGGCTGTAGTTTTTGCTTCCATTAAAATGGATTGTTCAACTAGTCCCAATTATATTTGAAGCACTTAAAAAAAAAAAACTATAAATATCTAATATTTATTGAAATTGCTATATGTTAACTTATATTGTTTGTATTTTGTAAAAATACATGTAATGCTATGTTCACCATTTTTTTAATAACAACTCTACAATGAAACAGTCTGACTGGTGAATCTCACCTTTAATATGATGGGGGATCCTGGCTTCTGCTCCAGAACTCCTGTTGTGCTGAGTAATTCAAAGGTTGGGTTGGGGTAATAGATGAATTTGGTGTTATTAAAGATCAGCAGTGACTGCACATTATTAAATATGAAACCAAATTCATCTGGTTTCTCAACTGCATCCAGACCAGGACGATACTCTGGGGTGAGGGCTGGGGCCCAGCAGGTAAGTGATGTAGAATTTATCACCTTACAAACCTGTAGAAAAGGTCAAATAAAAAATACTTTCAGTCAACATACTCGTTTTTGCTATGCAATTCCAATAATTGATCTCGATTATTTATCTTTTTATTGTCAAATGTTCAATATAGTAATAATAAAAAAATATTTAGCATATATTGGGGTCCATTCAATGACCTGGGTTAATTTATCTCATGTCATTGAATCCCATAGACTGCAATAGAAAACAGTTAATATATGGATGGGTACTATCTGCACATTCTTTAGACCAAGTAGAAAGTACTTTAATCTGTTTTCCTTTAGTGGTCCAGTCACTACGTTCACTACATAAGCCATATATGGACATAGATGTCTGCTTGAGGCTCACTTACGTTCACCGATTCTTTGTTGTTGAACTTTACTCGGATTCTTGGCTCCTGAATGATGTCCAGATTAGTGCCGGTAACGGTCAGAGATGTGTGACCACTGTCGTATTAGAAAGACAATTACATTTTAACACCCACTGAAATGCCACAGGTTGTTTCAAGACATTTTTTTCACCTCACGCATCACATCAAGAGAAATTGGGAGGTTATGGGAATGTAACAAAGGATATGTTTTAACTTCCTTTCCTGCTTTTTACAATATGAAAGCAACTGTATGCACACTGTTGTAAAGCACTAGAGTAATCACTTGTAGTAAGTTTATTTTTGTACACCACAGCTACACTAAGGGGCTACTAAACAGCACCTATTGCCCCTTAGACATGGAGATGTTCAGCTGCAATGTGACTACAACGTTGCTGGGAAATTGAAGTTCCTACACATCAGGAAAAGACCTGGCAAATGGGCAATGGGATTTAAAACCCCAACAACAGTTAACAATAGTCTACAAATTGGCAAAACCTTGCATTTGGCTTCCGTTATAGTGTTGATAAAGTATATCGCAGTTGCAAAGAGAAAGCTCTAAGAATGCTTCACATTATTCCAGCATAACTTATGCTGCTCATCAAGGTGCCGCATAAACACTAAATAAACGGACTTAACTATGATTTTAGCGGACTTCTCCCTGCATGCTCAGAAACATTTCTGTCAATAAAATTAACAGAAGAATGATAGTACCGAAGAGCCAAGTCAATAGTATTGATGCTCACAATCAATGACATGAACACTTACAGTCAATAGAATTTTGACATGAGAAGATATATTTGTAGATATTTATTTGTACACGTTAAAGACCTATTATTGTGATTTACCCACATAGATACAAACAAGACAATAGAAGATTGAGGCGTGTTACCATCAATAGCTTGTCTGCTGTACTTTTGTTTATGAAGGTTTATGGTAAAGTTGTAGGAAGATGAGCGCCATTTTGATCACATGATCCAAAGACTTTGATTTAAACAATAGGAAAGCTAGCTGGGATAAAACAAATATTACATATTTGACAATACTGTATAAGTGGAAACACAGTAATTTTGGAGGAAACCAAATCCAATACATCTTTTAAATCCCCCCTTTCATCTCCTGTAGCAGGCTGTTTATCTAGAATGGTATTGTTCAACCTTTTTCATTGGCTGAATGTCATTTTATCTATTAACCACAATTCCCATGATGCTTAGCTGGCCAACATCTTTGTTTCTGTTCAATATACTGACATTTTCCAGTGGTTGGCTGAACATCATGGGAAATGTATTTCACCACAGCTGCAATGCCAAAAGGTTATATTCATCTATGCATTACATTAAATATTTTAATATGGGCTTCTAATAAAGGAAAGGGCTGGGGAAAATGCTTGAGGGCTACCAGATGGGTGGCAAACAAATGTTCAAAACAAATTCCTTTTTAAACTCTTTCCCATTTTTGCTTTAAAATTTGATTTCTCCCTGGATGATTTACTGATGTTCAAATGAATCTTTACACAGGAATCCTATATAGAAACGACTGCTTTATTGATTTACACAGTATGGTCAAGGGGTCTAGCCAGTAAAAGTTGACTGTGGTAAACTGACAAAATCAGGCATTTTTAGCATGTGAGAAAACATTTTTAGCTTTTCTATGTTTCCTACCCAGCTATTAATGCCTGTTTTTTTTATTTTTTGCAGTTTACAACATTTCAACTTTTAATCCCTTTGTGAACTTGACAAACTAACTCGTATTAAGAGCTGCAGCATTCGCGTCCTTATGACGAGTTAACTCATCATGTAGTTAAGCTGGCAGAGCACACTGCCAGCCGATCTGTAACAGGCCCAGGCCTCTGCCTCGCACCTGAGGCAATGTTCCTGGACCCAATCGGAGTGTTTCTGGGCATGCGATTGCGGGTGATGACGCGATCACCACGATAGCATGTAAATTAGATGACAAAGTCAATGTGTTCACACACTGACTGTGCCTCTAATTCACTCCCTGTCCTTCACGTCCGTTTTGTGAAGCACAGAGTGACAGGCAACTGTGAGAAGATCAGTTTCATTCCTACTTCATGGCCCTATTTTTGCAATTGTTAAGTTTTTTTTTAATACATATATTATTTTATTGTAATATATTAAAGTAATTACAGTTAACCCCTGCATGCCCATTCTGTGATTCTTATGGCTAGTAACATCTGGTCAGAGTTGGGGGTTTGTTTTTTGTGGGGGGGGGGGGGGGGGGTTATGTGAACTTATATTTTTATGTTGTATTAGTTTATTAGTTAGTTAATTCATTGGGATAAGTAGGTAAGTGTTGTACTAGTTGTGTAGATTATTATTGGGAAAATAATGGGGGGAATTCCAAATTTTTCCCCTTTTATATGTATTTTTTAACACTAAATTCTAGATTATTTTTATGTGTAGGGTATCAAAATAAAGCTCTAATATTCCTTTTACAAAAATGACATTTGAAAGATCATTAAAAAGGATTTTAGAAAATCCCTAGTCCTTAAGGGGTTAATGAATAGTGCCCTCTTTCCCTAACAATTTTTTTTGATAACTAGCTGATAATATTATATTTAATGACTAGAGTTCAAATGTGCCTCATATGAACATGTATCATTTTTTAAATAAACCTAGTTCATTTAATGCTGAAGACAAGATGTTCAACTGCATCACTATTGATGCCAAATGACCAGCAGGAAACTAGTGGCAAATTCTGGAAATACATAACTCAAACAAAGCTAGTCTAGGGTGGCTTCCCAGACCAAGTGGTTGACCAGAAGTTCAGCTGTGTACCGTGACTTTGGTCTATAGATGACATGGAGAATGTTGAGGCTGACATGCCGCTCAGGGCTGCAGTGATCAAAGCAGCCATAGTTGCTTTTTAAAATCTTTTTTTAAACAGCTTGTGCCTTTAAACATGGCAGACCTCTGAGAATTTCCCCTGGCTTTAACCTAATTGCTAGCCAAACAGCAGGCAAAACAGACACATTTTAAATGTGATGAGAACATGATTTGTCTGCTCTTTAAGTTCAAAACTATTAAGCTTAATACAGACATTTGTACAGTTGTTAATTGTATTTGGCTTTATCCTGGATTGCCCTCACTTACAATATCCAGCACAGAATGCCTGTTATTCTTTCCCTTGGATGTGTTACCTTATATATGCCATAAAAAATACAAGGGTCTACGCAACAAAGAGATTGCAGGATATTTCAAACTTAAAGGGACTGCCTGGTTCCCAAAATGCATCTTCCAAACAATAATGTGCTTACAAACTACTTTAAAATGCATGGTTTACATTTTGCATTGCTTAAAATATAAAATACTTACAGCTAGATGAAATTTTGAAATTTCTAGCTGAGTAAAAGTCAATGTCGTTTTTTTTTTTTTTTAATGGAATTTCCTGTCTCTCTGGTGATGACAAGTTGCACTGTTAAGAGATCATACTGTGTACAAGAGCAAGTTTATCACAGTCCACACAATGTATTATATTCCAGGAGGACAGGCAATGACTAAATGTCTGTATAATCAGTGCTGCCGTACCTGTAGTAAATATAAAGAGTAATCACTGGGGGAGGGCTTGAGCCAAATATTAAAAATGTGATTTATACAGAATGCCTGCATCAAATCACACTGGGAAAAAGCCTGTGCACTATACAAGCAGTAATCTTCATCTTGCACCACTTGTGAGTTTGGGGGCTAGACTGTCCCTTTAAGGCCAAAGTAGTTGAGTTGTAAAAATAATTCTCTCATTCAGCTGCATTGAAGAATGTATCCAACTTGGCATTTTCAGAATTTACAATCCTTAAAATGCGGCCAACTTAAATAAAACTTGGTCTCCCCTGAATTAGAAACTCTTTCAATGACAACAATGTTAAAATTGTTGGTGCTGTATAAATACATGTTATTGTAATGTATCTACCTTTCATCCTCAGCCTACATTTGGACCTGTTACACCCATTTCCAAACAGTACTGTGTACTGTTGATCAAGTCCCACTCAATTTTTAGACAGGCCAGTAACATACTGCCTGAATTCACTTTTCTCTCCCAGGGTGGGGTATCAGGAAAAGCAATGTTATCATGTAAAAAAAAGACATACCAGTCTGTTCGCTAAAAAGTGAACTGAAAAAATAAAGTGCAAAATGACATTAATAGATCATTTCAAAGGAAAGGCAATAGGCAGATTTATCTAACAGCAACAAATGCCTGATCTTTGCAGTTGACTTCTTATGTGAAGTTTAGCAAACAAAACCCCATAGAAAAAAATCTCATTCACTGGGCTGTAAATTCCCTAATTAAATGTAGTGAATCGCTCTTCTTTGGTTAATTACACATAGATTTAATCTCTCTCTCTCTCTCTCTTGCAGATGTTTTGATTGCATGAATCTCTTCACCTGAACCTTCGAGCTTTTTAATTTGAACCTCAAGCACGCAGTTAAAGGATTACAATTCTAACGATACCTTGCAAGCCTATAGACTAGATGAGCATTGCTGGGACCAGAGTCCTCAGACGCTGGAGTGCTGGAAGTTGTATAAGTGATGGCACCTTTTAGAAACACACTGACTGTTTGTGCCAGTAGAGAACCTCTGTATTAAAAGATGAAAATATGTTATAGCGGCAGCAGAGGGCACAATTTCCTGTATGTATAACAGATATTTTCTTTAATTCAACTCTCCTTACGCCGGAGGAGTCTACAATATGTTGCAATTCCCTCTGGCTCTCGTTCTCTCCTTATTATTTCATTTGCAATACATGGCCAGACGTCTGCTAATTTATGTTAAAACCAGTGGATTTCCTACCAATAAAGGTTATTTAAGAGTGAAGGGAGCTTCATGGTTTATGAGTATTTATCTTGGAGAATAATCTAGGACCACTCATATGCTGTGGTGATCCTTTTAAAGGCCGCAGATTGCATTGGAAAAAGGTCACTCTATAATTGCAATTCCCTTGAGTCTATAGGATGCTACAGGATACCTCCTCATGCATTTTAACCTTAAGAGTATTCCTTATGGTAATGGAATGGTTAATTAGCATGCAAATTGTAAAGCTGTGCCAAATACATATTTATATATTTTAGTATTGGTAATAGGGTTCTTAATGCTATAGGATTTATTCAATAAAGAGAGCATTGCAGGGAGTTGAGACAGGCATTTTTTAAATTTAAGACCAAAGTAGTGAAGTTGGAAAAATTCTCCCATTCAGCCTACATTTTGAAATTCCCATTTATTCAGTAGACCCTTACGTATACAAAACAACAAATATCTGATTATACATCTAACTATACATACATAGATCTGCTCATTATTTTTCCAGAAGAGATGCTGCAAAGCCTGAACCATTCAGTAGATACAGACAAACAGACAGAACATTTGCCAAGTTTATATTTGTGCTCTTTTTAAAATAGACTTTACTTTAATGCTACATTGAAAAGGACTCCATTTTTGGAGTATAGGAGTTAAGACAGAGGGATACCCATATTTTGGGATAGATGCCAAAGGACATACAAACCCCCCTGATGGCTGTATGAGAAAAGGAATTGCTGGAACCGTATGAGGGCATTAACATATACCAAGACCCCTCTCAAACTAGGCTTAAAAGAAGCACATTGGCTTTGGGGACTGAGATCCTGCTGGAGTAAAACACATTATAGCAGCGGTTTCCCAGTCATAGAGCTGTTGTATGAGTCTAGATGATTCCTTTAAATCACAAATTTTTTTTGGGTGATTTTGAGGGACTGGATAAAGAAAAGTATTTAGCAATAATATTTGAGTAAAGAGGATCCAAATCTGAGGGCCGACATATGCAATAAGTTTCATCCTTAAGCATGTTAAAAATGAATAGTAAAGGAATGGGAAAATATTTTTTTCTTCTTATAGGATATGAGTGAAGAATAAATAAGGGGCTTTACTAGTGATTTATTTCTTTGACACACTTGACCTAGCACAGGCGATATTAGTGTAAGCAAAGATTGGTAAAGCATGTTTCACATAGAAGGAATTTTTAGAGGTCCGATGTACACTTATAAGCTAAATACCATACCTCCCAGCTTTGCCGCCCGGTGAATCGGGACACAGGGAGTCTGAAGAGGGGGCGGGACACAGGGGGTGGAATCTGGGGAAGGGGGGGTCAGTGCTACCGCTCATGTGCAGTAACACTGTCACTCATTTTTGAACCTGCTTTCTGAAGCCAGGATCACTACTGCGCATGCGCACAATGCTGCGCATGCCCAGTATGCATTCTCTGGTGTCTGGGACACAGGAGAATGCGATCAGGGCCGCAGGATTGTGGTCCTGAGTCCTGCTGTCCCTCTGAGCTCCTGAAAATCCTGACAGAGGTAGAGTGCGGCGGGACATGGCTCCCAAATTAGGACAGTTGGGAGGTATGGGTATCTGTACTTGGACCCATTCTCTTCAATATTTTTATTAGTGATATAGCAGAAGGTCTTGTTGTCAAAGTATATCTTTTTGCTGATGATACAAAGATTTGCAGCAGGGTTGATGTTCATGGAGGGATAAGCCAAATGCCAAATGATTTATATAAACTAGAAAAATGGTCAGAGCTCTGGGAACTGACATTTAATGTGGGCAAGTGCAAGATTATGCACCTTGGGCGTAAAAACCCAAAAGCAGAATATAGAATATTTGACCTAACCTCAACATACACGAAAGGTTTTTAGAAGTAATAATTTCAGAGGACGTAAAGGTAGGGAGGCAATGTAATAGAGCATCAGGAAATGCTAGCAGAAGACTTTCTTACCTGGCAATGCTCCACTCAGGTTCTATGCGTAGCACTTTGGGGTCATCGATGTACTCAAATTGCAGGTTGGACTCGATCTTAGCTCTGTCCACACTGACTGACACATGAACTGGACCCAGGCCATGTGTGGAGGGAGCCGACACACACACTATCTCATGCAATGACCTCCTGCAAAGACAACAAACATTTCAAGTTATCTTCATCTCTTTATATTTGTTTTCCATCTTTCACCTTTTCTCTCCTGCTGCCCATCACACAGAGTTTGTCTGATAACATACCAGCTGGGGTAGCCAAATCATTCTAATAGTTGACCCCGTGGAAGGCCTAACTTGCCAGCACCTATGCTCAGTCTCAGTTCTGACCTATTACAAAGATTGTAAGTAGCGTAATTATCACATCCAGGTATAACATTATGGTGCCAGAACCAGACACATTGATCTTGAGACCCTCAGAGTGGAATAAAAAACCTTCACATACAGAATTAAACTAAAGACTCTATAATACGCATATAGGAAAAAGTAACATTTAGAAAAAGAAGTGATTTTACTTAGTTCATGAACCTAAAACAAATTTGCACAGTTGGACCTTTTATGTACTTGAAAGCAGTAAATAACCTGAATAATTAATACATTCTCTTTAATGTCTCAAGTTTCACTATCAAATAATTTTTCTCCACTTCACTGACCTCCTGTGCTTACTGTATCTCTATTAAAGTTTAATTTCTCACCTACCTTTTTTCCCTTTTGTATAGTTCTGCTCTTTATTCTTTCTATTGCACCCAATTTAAAGTGTCTATTTAGGATACTTGAAAGACTGCATCTGTATCACTAGCAGTTTACCGAGGCTAAATGATAAACCTCTTCTATTAAAATCTTTATTTATTTGTATTTAAGGTAAATGAAGTCTATATACATTTTGTAAACGAAACAGCCTTTAGGTAACAATGAAAAATATTCTATAACAGAAAGAGCCAATAAACTTTTTTTTTTGACTTGTGCTTTCTTTATAGCATGATTTTACTCCGGATTAACGGGAATAGATAGCAGGTGTCTGGAGCCCATTTGCTCACATTTAGACAGTTTAAATGCAATGCTGTCTGGGCACTGTGCACAGGCGGTATTTATGCCAGGATAGATCCGAAAACGGGGCTGTCCGGGCAAATTTGTGAATTTTGGTCATACTGACTGGGTAGCAATCCTAACTGGGAATGGAGTAATGAGTGTTTAACTTTTGCTTTTGTTAAGCAAAAGTTACAAAGACCATTTAGTGCCACTTCAAATTCTGTTTTAAATGATATGGTGTATTTCAGCCTGATGGGTGAATACAGGGCTCATCTCTATTTTCAACTTTAGCAACCCTACTTATTCTCCTCTAATCTTTACCAGGGACAGGAAATCCCAGTCCATTAAACCACTCTGCATTAGAAATCCCATGATACGCAGCCAGCCTGATGTGACTTTTTGTATTGGTTCTATTATTATTGGAAACAATAAGAAAAAAACAAACAAGAAAGACCGAGCAGCCTTGACAGGGAACAGTATGCATAGGCCCGAGATTTAATGAACATCGACAGATTGCAAGAATTGGGCACCTGCTCACCAAGCAATAAAATAAACGTTACAGAGGAGAACAGAGGAAAGCTGAAACACAATTATGTGTTTTATATATTGTGTGGCCTCTCTGCCTAATTTAGTGCAAGTAACAGCAAATAGCCTCCCGAACAGGTCTCCTTCTTCCTTGTGCTAAAGAACTTTAGCATTATCCTGGGCTACAAAACATCCTTTTATTCTTACTCGAGGTTCCTTCTAATTGTTCCAGGCCTTGAGCATACCTGTAAATATTTCAAAAGCCCAAAATAAGACAGTTTGATTTTTTGAGTACAGATGCCATTTTTATCACTTTCCTGTTATTCACTGGCATGGCAGAAGCATTATAGCAAATATTTGATTTGTGAAGTAGATTTGTTGGTTCTCAAACTAGCATTTGCAATGGGAATGTAAAGAGAAACAAATAACATACATTATGTTAGCAAAACTGCAAGGAAATGCACTAATTAGGAGACAAATGTGTTTTACATTTATATTTCGGCCTACTGTTCCTAATACCACCTTGTGGCAACTTATGCAAATTTATTTTATTATAGCAATTCGTTTGCATATGGTAGTGGAAGGTGACATGATAAATGGAAGACAGCACAAACAAATTTTATATGTCTGTAAACTATGCTTTAGCTTATAATGTATCAGACTGCAAACACTGTTTAACCCCTTATGCTGCATTTCATGTGCCTTGAAGACAGTACACCCACACAAATTATATATCATTTTTTAAAGGACAGATAGGGCTTTCATTTGATACTATTGTTTTCATCATATTTTATATATTTCTTTAATAGTAAATTATATCATATGATGAAAAACTTTGACCTTATTTTTTAAAAAACAATTACAAATGGTAAAAAAAGACCTTGTCTATATATTTCTAATATTTGTCCTGAGTTTAGAAATACCAATGTATCCATGTTTTTCTAGGTTTTATTTCAAGTAATAGGGCAATAATCAATATTTGGTTTTTTTTGTTTCTTAACCATTTGTTTTCTACAGTGACCTTTTGACCCCAATCCTAACACTACATTTACTCTAACCCTAAATCTACCCCTTGTAATAACCCTAATTCTAACCGACCTGTAACCCTAACCCTAATTATAACCCCTAACACTAATGGTAACCCTAACCCTAGATCTAGGGTTAGTAGACCTAGGGTTAGCTTACTACTTTTTTTTCTCTCTCACTGTAATGTTGCTGACTACCTGTAGGGGCAGTCAAGCAACAGTTTCAGAGCAACGGAAGAGATTGTTTTTGGTCTCTGCTGGGCACTCTGTATTGGAGGAGCATGCTGGGTGATCGCGGTGCCCTGGGGGGCAGAGAGGGTGTTGCATGATGCCTCATGACTGCCTATGTGTGTTTGAATGCATACAATCACATTCACAGTGATCGTTTGCGTGGGGGGGGGGGGGGGGTTAGATGGAACACTCAGTGGCTGCTTAGGCTAGACTTACACTTGTTTGTTTTTTAAATAGACTACATTTCTAACTAAGGTATATGCTAGAAATATGCATGGGCCACAGAAGTATCACCAAGTGTTCAGCACACGTCTGGAGTTGCATGAATTTGATTAATTTTAGCTAAAAATTGCAGCCAGCCGCACAGTGCGGCCTATGTATAGAAAACTTGTATTTGATGCAGCTGACATATTTTGTCATAATGTAGCTCAAATACATGCACACATACAAAAAAAAACAAGAATAATACACTGTCCCTTATTTGGTGGAAGAAGCAGCGCCAAAACAAACTAGTGCTCCACTTCTAGTTAAACATAAAAAACAATACAACTGGTGAATGAGTGCGCTACTTCCAACACTTTTAGTTACCCTTTATCGAGGTATGATCTCCTCCACGTGTTCACATGCACACATATTTTTTCTTACAAATTGATGCAAACCCACCTCTTCGTTTCATTTAGGAATCTCATTTGTTCCAGTCTTCAAGTTATTGAAGTATAAACGATCTTTCTATTTCAAAATTTCCATTACATTAACATTTATTTATATAGCGCTAACAATTTACATATCGCTAGGTATACACTACATACAGGTTGAGTATCCCTAATCGGAAATTCTTGGGACCAACAGCATTTCGAATAACCGATATTATCGGTTAACGGATCATTTCGGCAGCACCAGCCATATAAATCCATTGTGAACATCTTGCTTGCATTGGATAAAGGTAATGTAGAACATTTATAGGAGTGGAGCTGCTGAAATAACATGATGCCATAATTATCTGCTACAAGCACAGTAGTCGCTCTATCCCCTCGCAGCACTGTGGGAACTACATTTCCTATGAGCACTCACTTCTACAGTATGGTCCCTGGGAACAAAGGAGGTTCACAATGGAGTTCCAGGAAGGTGAGTATTCCTTATAAGAACAAACTCTAATCCAAAAAAAATGTTTGCGGATAGTGGGTTATTTCGCATAATGGATCTTCAGATAAGGCATACTCAGCCTGTGCTAAGTTAGACAAACAAGAACAGACTGATACATAAGGAGAGCCATGCTCGCGAGCTTATAATCTAGAGAATAAGACTCTTTAGGATAATGTGGGAAATTATTATCACTACTTATCTCCTGTTGGGTTGGATTCGATCACAGATAATAAATCTATCATTAGGTTTTCGTTCTGGAGTCTCTTTTCGATGTTATTCAAAAATTTGAAGATAAAGACTTGAGACCAAAAAAACAGAAACCCCTGCTGTGTGGCAGTGCATTAGAGCGACTCATAAAAGGATTAGGTCTAACAAAGTTAAAATAGCAGTATGGTGTAAAATGTGTCATTAGCTATTATTTAACAGATTGGTTACTTAAATGGGCTCTTGAGCCAATTTGTTTTTTGCATATGTTGGAGGCCTGGGACAGGAAGGACCTATTCCTAAAAAAAAACCACTACAAGAGTTAAGTTTTAAAGGTAAGTAAACTAATTAATGGTAATTTTTAGAATATAAAAATATAACGACAGCATATAGATCAAAGAGGTATGTTTGCCCTGTACTTGATTCCTTCAGATCCAATGATGTTTCATGCCAACAAAGGCAGCACTAGGCCAAGAAATGGTTGGCTAACAACGTTTTTTTTTTTGGGAACATTGGATAATTGCTGGCGTCAATGCTCTAACAAGATTTATAAAACATATTAATAATTGTCTTGGTATTCATTTAGAACCATCCCCAGAATCACTTTTATTGAAAATATATTTAATCAAATAACAATTTAAAAAAATCATAGAAAATTAATTTAAATTTCATAGCCACAAAAATGTCCATAGCGCGTATGTGTAAAAAAACCAATCAGCTACAACTTAACTGTGAATTCGAGCATCATCTTACTACATCGATAACCACGTTCAATTTTATAAGATTTGGTCACCATGGAATCAATATTGTGAAACATACCATCCTCTATCTAACCAGCCAACCTGGTTACCACTAATAATATACTGTAATAACAATCACGTTATAAGCTATGTACTGTATATAAATTGCTATTATTATGAAAAGCAGAGCAAGTTTCTTTTATTTAAAGTTGGGTATGTTATGTTTATAATGTCAGCAAAAGGTAAAAATCTTAATAAAATTGATATAAAAAGAAATGTAAAAAATGTTAAAATATATTTTATTACATTGTATTGGGTAGGTAGAAATACAGTGGTGTATTTGTGCTTGGACAAAAGGAATGTGCAGGTAATCTCGTGCTGTGGACAGGGATGTGGAATGGTTTTGTGAGTAAGGGGTTGGGTGTGCATGAGTGTAGTCTGGCCGATAGGGTTGCCACCCTTTCTACAAACAAATACCGGCCTTGCTGGTGCCTCCATAGACTTAACATTGGCAACAAGCCAATTTTTTTACCGGCCTGCTGGTAAAATACCAGCTGGGTGGCAACCCTACTGGCCGAGGGTAGCACAAAAACCTAAATACACCACTGAGGTGGTATATACATATAACGTAATTAAAGTTATTACTTTCCGCAGGTTTACTACAGTCATTCTGAATTTGCAAATCTTATTTGAACCTTGTGAATGGCAATGAACATCTATTTATTCAGATTCACTAGATGCTTACATCTTTTTGAAACAAGCCCAAGTGAATTGTGCTGGATTGACAATCAAGTTGCATATATTTTGGACTAAATTGAGTCAATTCACCACGAGCCACTGTTAGGATAATTTTTGTTTGCTAAGAGGTAAACAATAAAATCTCCATAGCAGTGCTGTGTCCCTGACAGTTTATGGACATGCAGCTCAGCTATAAACTGAGACCAGACTGTGTTTATTTTTAGCAGACAAGGACTAGACACATGTCGCATGATTAGCCTGCAAGCAAGAAGAGAAGTATAATGCACCAGAAATAAAACAAAGCAAAAAACAAACAAAACATTTTTTTTTTTTTTACAATTCTACAAAGATTTTAAAGGCACAAACATTTTTTTCTCAAAAGAGCTACTAAAAAAATACAAACATATCAATGCTTATTCATTACACCTAATAAGAAAAATCCCAATCCCCTGACTAGAAACCTCATATTCGTATACAGAGAATCACACTAACATTAATTTAAAGGGGCAGTTCAACTTATAGTGTCCCAATTGTGGGGGGGTAAGTATTGCATTGTGTAAATTAAAGGAAAATAAACAGATTTGCCTTATCCGTTTTTTCCTCAATGCTCAGAAAAAAACGCAAATAATGTGTAATAGATTGATTGCTGTTGCTATAGCAATGGACCAGTCTATCTATACCAGCAATCCTTATTGGATGGCACTGAATTATTGCCTGGTAAAATTATTTTCAAATATGTGCACATATATTAAACACATATATGAAACACTGTGCATCATACAGAAAATATATGTGTCATAAGTCATGTGCAGGTTTCTTCCCATAATCCTAAAATACACCTACCTACAAAACACGTACATTAAGAGAAATGCTGCTCTCAACCATTCCAGCAGACCCTTCTAAGAAAGGATTATTTAAAAAACAATGAAGTTAATTGGCCTGGATTGACATTTCCTGCTGAATGTTAATTCCAGAACTAATTTGTATTTACTGACAGCTCAGGCTCCAGTGAGAGAGGGTCAGCGGAGAGGCAATGTCGCACAGCTAATTTTGTCTTTCTTTCGTCAGGATGCGCAGCCACCTGACCTTAGAGGGATACTGAGATGGGGCTATATAGCTGATCCTGTAGAAAACTGAGCTTGATAGACATAAAGGTTAACATAATTTCAAGTTCAGATTTAAAGTACATTTGACCATAGATATATAACCTTTGAAGCGCCCCAGGGATGTAAATCTCAATTCCTTGGACACTTCCATGGCACTCAGTGGGTTAAACCATAGCAATGTACATTTTACTAACATTGTCTCTTATTTTATATAAAAAAGGCAATAATTCTCCCCCTGCCCATTTTTTCCCTTCTATATCCTGTTCAAATTTCTAAAAAAAACAGTTAGTGAAAGTCCCCACACTCTTCTTCTCCTAACATTGCTGTAGCACATTCAAATACTAATTCCAATGCGCTTCCCCTCACATATATTTAGCATTATCCTTCCCTCCTTCTCCTGCACCGTGCACCTACCATCACCACACATCTTAGATCCACCACTTTTTATCCCCTAACTCAATGCCCAATATGGACTGTTGTTATGTTACTGTTAAATAAACAGGGGCATTCAACGTACGGCCAGTGGGGAAAATGCTGTGTATCTAAGTCCAATAAGTATATAATTTGGTTTTAAATAAAACTGATTTAAACTGCTGTAATGTTACCATTAAATATATTTCTATCGCTCGCAAGCTATTCTTCACTATTAATGTTCATAACTAAATTTAATAAAGCCCAATGCACATAAGCAACCCACTTCAGAGCACCCCTGATCTAACCTCTTCTTTGTGTAAAGCATCTGCCTCTATTTATTCCTCCTTTCCAGTATGAAGCATCCACCTCTCTCGTTATCCCTTGTATTTTCCACCCATCACTTGCAAACCTGACTTTGATTTCTTACACTGTATATCTTGTACCCTCCCATATTTCAGGTTGAATACAGACTTCACTTTTTCCGTGCCAGCCCGATCCAAAGCGATGTTTTACAGCTGGCAAGATGTTGCCCCTTCCCTGTGATCAGTTAATTAGCTCCCCGTGCTATTATTATGCCGTCATGCAGGATCTACCCACAACTCGGAACGCAAGCTGGAGAAAAGGAAGCTGTAATTATAACATGCTTCATCTAATCAGGCTACCCAGCTACAGACTGAGTGAAGTAAGTGTTCTCAAAATAGGACAAGGGAGCAGTGCCCAGTAAATACGGCATGCAGGGCCATGCTTAACAAATGCAATGTTTTGCTTCCGGCACGCTGCTTTCGTTGTGCAATTAGTAGATATAAGTAAGACATTAGCATGCAGCAAGCTAGGAGCATTGTAATGAGTTTAAAGATAAACTGCATGATAAGCAAATTTCTGCACATACGTAATCACTTTACACATACATTATGACAAACTGATGTGTTTAGATTGTAAGCTTGTGACCAAGTTTCACAGAATTACACCCTATGGGTCACATTTTTGTTGGACAGATCTGAGAACCTGACATTGAACCTGACCACTCAATGACTTTGAGTCCTCACCCTGTCAAATTGTCTAGGCGTGCATAATGCCATTAATCAGTATTGAGCGAACCACATAAACACACACATACATGTTCTCCACACTTGCACTTTTCTATCCTGCAAAAACATGCTTTATCATTTGTCCACCCTTGCACCCACAGGTCTTTATGACTTCATCTTGTATCTATCATGGGCTGTGTGATGTGTTCAGGTGAACCACAGAGGTAAATTCAGCTACTATGTTGTCTCACCATTGCCATTCTTGTCATTTAGGTCAATAAGTGATCTGGACTGACCTAAGGTTGGTTGCCACACAAAGTAAAACCAACCTCCCTCACCTATCAGTTCTTGTATTAGTATCACTGTATTGTTAATTGTATACAATGATTATGCAGTACATTATAATGATATAGCGTACACGTTGCTGCATCTGTAACAACCACTGTGAGTTTCACAATTACATTGGAAGTGCGGCTAAACGGTGGGTAGATTGGCTTATATTACCCTAGAAGATTGTTCTAGAAAACATTTTATTTTTGTATTTTCTTACCCATAAAATTCACAGGTTTGATTCTCCAACATTATCGAGACAATGCTTCCAGCTCCCAGATTGCGCCCAGTGATGGTCACCATGGTACCCCCGGACTCAGGCCCACGGCTTGGAGTCAGATGTGCCACTGTTGGGTTCTAGGGGCAGAAAGAAACAATAATAATAATCTTGCCAAGTCACAATGTTGTCATTTGTAATTTAACTAGTTCTAGGCGCTCTCCTGGCGCCTGCAGTGTAGGCTTTGTTTTCTAGCCTTTCACTCACTATGGATCAAACTCCCCAGGGATGGAAGCCAAGAACTGCTGCAAGGTTCCAATCCATTTTATTACACTAGTTAATGACATGGAGCTGCTCTAATGGAGTTTGCCGCCCTGGCAGAAAAACTGCTACAGCACAAGAGAAAAGAAGACGGCAGATGAAAAGGGGACTGACAAGAGGAAAGTAAATAATAATAAAAAAAAAAGGATATGTACACACAGACATGAATAGAGACAGAATAAATGACTAAACAATCTTCCATTTAACAATGTAAATGCCAGGGGTCTGGGTAATGCACTGGTAACCCCTCTGGCAGTTGAAGAGTTACAATCTTAATAAATTATGACTGGTTTTAGGCCCTCCTTGCCATGTACATAGCGCAGTATTATTAAAGGGTGATGGAAATTCTGCTTAGTGCCATTTTGTTGCATCACTGCAGGGTGCATAGACAGAGCCGGTGGAATGTCTCATCTTGGATGGAGAGTTGGAGATAGAGAGAAGCACACAGGTCTCAGGAAGGTTGTTACAGGTTCAAGTTCCCATAAATCAGAAATAATGAGAGGGATTGCGACTTGCAGGCCCCAAAGCGCATCGGCAGAATCCGTTATCCTGCTGGCAGATACACATGAGCTTGGGAGAATGGGATGTCTGTGTGCGCCGGGTTATCGCTGTCAGATAAAATGCACCAGAGTTTTGTGATACATCTATATCCTGAGCAATGCACAGAACACCAATGTAGGCTGATATTGAGCTGATATTGAGCTGATAAAACTGTTTATCCCATAGGAGCATGACCAGTCCTGGACATTTAGAGTCTTTTTTTTTATATCTTTATGACCTTGAGTCAATGACATATACACAGTCTACCAGTGCTCACTCACAAATACTACACTAACATATGATGATCCGCACATCTGTTCCAATTCTACAATTGCCTTAACGCACTGCATCCAGTGGCAATCAAATCTGGTTAATTGCCTTGCAAAGCTTACAATCTAATTATGAGCCATTACTATCTAGATATGGAACATTTGAAGGGTTACCTTGTTTATCTTTCTGTGTGTTTTGTTCTGTATAACACTTTCTTGGCTGATAAAACTGTCAGGAAATTATTGTGACATATGGGGAAAGGGAAGAGCATGTGAATCCTACGCAGGTCCGATAAAGCTCACCAGAACAGCCAGGAACAAACTCTTCATTCGTAAATAATGAACTTAGAAAGTCTTCACAGCACAGACATAGCAGCCATCTTGTAAATAGTGAGAGCACTAGGCCTTAAAGACTGCAAGTCAGTGAAAATTGATTGTACATGTCACCAATTTATCTGAGATGCCTTCAGGGGATGAATGGCCCCATGGCAAAAACATATATGTTTAACAAGATAAGACTGCTCAGGATCTGGCACATTGAAAAAGTGTGGCTTCAATATCTAAATAAATGGTTGTGGATGCATGAAACAGCCTCCCAGGACAGGTGGCACAGATGAAAGAAGAACGAAATGCAGGAGGCAAAAGGAAATGGACACTGAGCATGAAAGAAATCAAATAACAAAACAGTCAATAGTGCTTATTCTTTGATGTTGAAATTATGCTTTCATGGCAGGCATTCAGTATGGAAGCTACAGGAGAAGAAAAGATGGTGGAGGGAGGTTTTTTTTTTAAGAGCTCGAGATTATTTGATAATAAAACTTCATTAATTAACAAGGGAAATAAAGGCATGTTTTATATGATATGGATCCTTCGTGCGTCACTATTAATAGGATTAACTTGTTTTAGGTTCCTCCTTCCACCAATCTGTCCTTCCCAAGATACTTTTGTTAAATGACATCATAAAGCATAGAATGACAGTTATGGCTTGTTACATGATTAAAGGGAGCCTTGTGCAGTAGAGCTGCAGAAGGCTTAGCATTGATTTTCCTGAAGGAATGTGTCATTTTATCATGAGCCTGTGCAAACCTATAATTTGCTGCTAGGGAAGACAGAGTGCAGCGGATTACAGAGGGAAGCCGCTGTTTCCATCATAGGCTATTATCTTTCCACTAACAAAGTAAATTACAGACAAACAAAGGAGGAACGGGAGTGGCCTAATGGGAAAGACAATGCTTTTGAAAGGGACAATCAAACTGAATTCCACAGCTGATTCCTTATAACCTTGATCTTGCATTTCACTTACACATTAAGGCATTATCAGTATTGGAGATAAATGAACTCTATGTGATGTCTCAAACACTGTATTATCCAAACCTTCTTACATATTGTTGTAAGAGCCTGTGATGATGTAACGGCAGCGTTTTGATTTATGTTACATGACATATTAATGTGAAAAAATGTTTAACATAACACAAATGTGGGATGTAAAGTTCCAATCACAGTCCAGTGTAAAGTCATTTAATTGCCCTTGATGACCACACAGCATGGCCCACGATAGCACAGGAAATCATAATAGAAAGACTCCAATAGAATAATGAAAACATGGTTAAACTAATTAAACAATGTTATATATATAATGAATCCTATACTCACCACAAAGCTGTACTGCTGGAGAGAACGAGCCATAAACTCTGGTTTACACTCTCCAATGCACAGGAGCACTGGGCCTGAGCCGGATGCTGGTGGAGCCTGACCCATTTCACACACAATCCTATGAATAAAGTAAACACAAGCATGGTAAGATATTATTTCCTTTACTTTCTAGCAGACACCCCTAATGTACATTTACTCAGAATCTCCTTTATAGAGAGGCATAGCTCCCCAAACACATTTTACAGACAGAATTTACTAGGTTTTGCCCCAATACACTTACATTTTTAAATAATATCTAACAAATAGCATCTTTTTTCCCAATTCTGAAAATGATTTCAGAATCATTGCTTTGTTCCAGGTCTGACATATACTGGCTCTGTTGTGCTTCATCTTCTCTCTTGATCCTCACCTTCATCTCTTGACTATATTCTAACTATCTCTAGTTTTGTTCTCGTCCAATTTAATTGTATTCTCTCTCCTGCTTTGTAACATTTATATGACTTTTTTAACTTTTTCCCCAGCCTTTTCCCTCTTCTCCTGCCTGGTATGCTAAGTGTGTTCCCCACTGCACTTCATAGCTCTTTTGTGCTTGTCTCCCACTGATTCGCTCTCTTTCCTATTAGCCTCGCCCCCCTTAGAGATTCACATTTAGCATCCACATTGCCAGATGGACACCCCTGGATTCACACCAATAAATATAACAGCAGCTTACAAAAACATTAACTCTTCTCACTGAAACTGAGGGCACCATGTGTATACCACGGTGTATCTGGAAAGCACCACGGTTAGCATAATGGACTTTCGGATTCCAGTCTCTTAGGAAAGCAGACTGTGTGTGGGGATTTAGAGGTGTTTCAGAGCCCAGATGGACTGGGCCTGGCTCCATGGCTCATGACAGATGAGAAAATGGGCTGCATGATCCCCAATTGTGTCTGAATACAAAAAGGGGGAACACTCCATCATCCTGACGGCTGCACCTGTAACCCCTATTCTGTGTGTGTGGGGGGTGCTGTGAGGGAGGCAGCTCATTCACAATGTGAGCAGAGACAGGTGCAACCACTGAAAGTCTTGTCAACAGTTAGGCCTAGATTCGTCATGGACAGGGAAACAAAACAAAACCAACAAAACACTCCCGAGCCCATATACAGTATTACAGCATGAAGCCCATTTATCAAGTGGAAAGAAAAGGGAGACATGTGAACATTCTTTTTTCACAGACATGTTTTCTAAGTGTTTTTCTCACTGCCTGATAAATCAAAGCTTAAAAATGAATTCAGCTAAAAGGCCAGTAATGTTACTAGTCACTAAAAAAAATGAATGTGTATGCCTTTTAACATCAAATCTGTTGTTTTTTTTGTATGTTTTTTATATTGCAGTGGTGAAGGTTGCAATGGTATATAACAAAGGATTAATATCTTGCTTTATAAAAGATTTTTGTTCTATTCATGACTTTTTTTTAGCGTAATTTTTCACTACCACTCGCAAATCTCTATTTCTTGAACACACATTAATCTTTCATGTTCTTTCTAATAAATAAATAAACATAAAAGACACATTTTGTGAAGTTCTCTAGTGAATTGGGCAACACCTCCTCTGATGAACAGTTATTCCATGCATCCACCTCTCTTCTCTAATGTGGACGTATTTATCCACATTAGAGAAGAATTACACACACACTATATTACACAAAAGTATTGGGACACACCTCTTAATTACTGAATTCAGGTATTTCAATCAAACCCATTGCCACAGGTGTAAAAAATCAAGCACCTAGCCATGCAGTCTGCATTTACACACATTTGTGAAAAAATGGGTGGTTCTGAAGAGCTGGTACATGGTATCAGAAGCGGAGGTTTCTGCACGCGTGGGGGTGACGAGGAGAGGCGCTGTTATAAGGAGCTCTCTCCCTAGCCCCTCCTCCTCGAGGTGCGTGCCACCGGCGAGTGCCTGCGGTGACTGCACCTCCTGGCCATACTGACACAGCGTGACGGGTGCAAGCTCCGCAGAAGAAACTGTGTCTGCAGCTGCAGAGACCATTGGAAAAGTCCTCCTCCCTGCAAACAAAAGTAACTTAGCAGGTAGGAGGACCTACACTATAAGGTTTATTTTTTTGTTAAAAAAAATAGAAGAAATGTGTGTAAGTATCTGCGTGTGAGTGTCTCAATGTGTGTAAGTGTGTGTATCATGGTGTCTAGGTGTGTGTGTCATGGTGTCTAGGTGTGTGTGTCAGGGTATTTGCATAAGTGTATGTGTGTGTGTCGGTGTGTGTGTGTAAGGGTGTTTGCGTAAGTGTATGTGTGTGAGAGTGTGTGTCAGGGTGTCTGTGTGTGTGAGAAAGAGAGAGAGACGGAGTGTGTGAGAAAGGGGGAGACGGGTGTGTGAGAAAGAGAGGGAGACAGAGTGTGTGAGAAAGAGAGGGAGACAGAGTGTGTGAGAGAGAGCGAGACGGAGTGTGTGAGAGAGCGAGACGGAATGTGTGTGTGAGACTGTGTGTATGAGAGAGAGTGTGCACGACTGAGGTCATCTGGGCTCTAGCCCCAGATCATTTGGTGACCTAGCAACACCCCTGGCAGAGAGCAATACTGGGGCAAAGTCCTAACAATAGAGCAATGAACAGTAGCCGTCCACTGGATGCCATGGTGATTTTATCACTTTCAGAACTTTTTGCTCTTCCTACATGGCACTAATGTGCATATACATATCTCTCTGCCTATATAAGGCTTTGGCTTGGGCTCTATGAGCTGACTACAACTCCCATCAGCCTCAAATTACCCAGCTCTCCTTTCTACACACTGTTCCTCATACAAAGTACATTCAGGTGCACAGTTCATTTTAATCGAAGCAGTTTCTAGAAAGCTGATTCACAGACACCCCTTATCACGCTCATCATAACTCAGGCTATAAATAGATTGGAGGCCCCATCACGGTACACATATGTTCCGCTCTGAGGGCTTGCAGCCTCCGCCCCCGCTTTGCTTTTCCAATTTTTCCTCTGACATTTTTCCTAGTACAATAAATGAATTATATCCATTCCTGGCTTACCTGCCATTATCTGATTGCCTGAGCCCAGAAATACTTAGGAATAATCCCCTGTGCACTCTGTGAAGCTATGCTGCTCACTTGGGAGTTGCTCCAAGGGGACAAAAGAACCCAGATTTAGACTTGTAGGAAGGTTATTATAGTTTAAAGGAAACAATTCAATACTGGTGGAAATGCACTTGAAATCACTGGGGTGTTTTAGGCAGGGGAAGAAAGTGCAGTCATGAGACAGAAAACTCCATCCAACTCCTGCCAGAGATCTGCATTGCAAGGTACTGGATACAAACAGCATTGTTTATGCAGAAGCTTGTAATGCTTTATGAGCCATTCTCATATTTCTATTTTTTTCTCTCCAAATAAAAACATGAAAAGAATGCAGAGCATTTTGGATTAGAAATGAGGTGACTCACTGTTCTGCAATAACGTATTCCTCCTCCACAGGTGTACATTGGACTCCTGCCACCAGTACATTGTGAGCAATCTCAGAGAAGTCCAAACCTAGGTTGACTCCTCGGATGGTGACACGGGTGCCTCCTTCTGGGGGTCCAGACACAGTGAGAATCTACAGAGAGAGAGCAATCATAGAATCTGTTAAGAGTACACAAAATGGACTTTCATCTATCTCAGGTCATTCACTGAATACCATAGCAGATAAAGAAGGAATAATACCTATATTTGTTCATTGGCTATGTTCTAAGAAACTTTTCACTTATTTTACTATCATGTTTTGTTTTGACTACTGCGTCCCAACCTGATGGCCATCCTCCGTGGAAGCTCGCGTGATGTCTTTAGGAGGGCGTGAGTACTTCTGTTGTAGTGACATGCTCACAAACAAAACAGGGATGCTTTGTATCGAAAAAGGAAAACACAGACATGCCTAATGCTAAGATTAGTTATCTATCTACTGCCTAAGGCTTTGGTGAATAAGCCATTAAGACTTGAAACACAGAAGGGGCATGACACTTTGATGATGAATGAAACGGGGGTATTATCTTAAAAGGTGGGCAACCCGTGCTCTTAGATGTTATAATAAGTTAAAAAGCAAGTACTCTGACATTTACATTTCTCTAGTATCTGCTTGAGGTAGAGTCACTATCAAGGCTTATCTGTTAGACTGACCCCCAATAATAGGGCATAGTATGCTGCTTTTCTAAATCCTGGATTCAAAACTACTACTGCTTGCAGAGTCAAATCAGCAGAACAGGGCCAATTGATTGAACGTTTGCCCCATTTTTACAACATCAGCACTTGTTTGGGTAAGTGTGAGCAAAACCTCAGACAAAGGCTATGTCAACCAGCAAAAGACAGATTTTCGTGTCAGGTGTTTATTAAGAAATAAAAACTGTTCTCAACTTTGGGAATAAAGAAGGCCCTTCCTAGACCCTTCCTCACTCACTGTAAAAGCTTCAATGCTGTCCAAAAAAACCTATGTTTGTTTTTGGTTTTTTTATACATTGGAAGTGACCTACTCATGTTTAGTGATTGTTGAATGCAAGTTCTGTTGATAGTACAACATCTCTCTCCGTGGCAGTGAGCATTCTCTATCAAAAAGGTATCCTGTAGTACAATTCCCTCTCTGTGTCTTTCATCCTGATCTTTTCATTGGGGAAATTGATACAACTGATACATGAGTTTTTCCAACACTTGAGAACAGGCTCGGTTACAAGAACACAACTTCACTTAAGAGGTAATCTCCCACTCAACAATAAACCTTGGTAATTCTGCTTGAATGTTCACGTGAGTCTCTCAAAATGAGGTGAGCCAGGCAGCTAAAGGTTACAGCATGGATGGGGTAGTTTAACAGTGTGACAGAGCTGTGCTCATCGATAGAACTACAGGCCTGCAGCTTTGTAATAAACACGAATATTCCCTTGGGGAATATTCACCGGGTCACAGACGGTTATTTATCAGTGACAGAACAATCTCATATTCACATGGGAGCGGGGTTCAACTGAAACAGTTGATAATTAAACAACAGATATCTTTTACCTGAAAAACAGAAGCATGTTGTACTACCTAGCTTTATCAAACTATAACAATCCATACATGTCCTGCTTTAGCTGCCCCAACACACAATACAGGAAGCAGTATCGAAAGAAAGGATATGGACAGAAAGGGAGGTGAGTTGGAAATGGTAGACCTGGCAATGCTTTGAAAGGATTATCTAACTACACGGCAGTAATGCAATAATAATGCAGTCCACTCTACCATATTACATGTTCCACATGGTGCTCCAGGCACTGAAGGGGTTGAATTCTGTAACAGCAGAAAAGACTGGGGTTTTTCTGTGACCTACATTCCTTTGGACGCTAATTGAGCAGTTTGGAAGTAACTGTGTCACAGCTCAGCCCCCGGCTGGGACAGAATGAGTTTTATTAATTACAGCTGGAGAGATGAAGGATAAAAACAACATACACCACCACAGTGTATACACAACCGCACGCATGGGGCACAAGAATAAACTCACAACAACTGGACATACATAGAAATGTTTATATATATATATATATATATATAAAACAATCCAAGGTACTCGCACTCTGCGTAACATTCGTCATCGGTCCTCAAATGCCTGGGTGCAGCTCACATCAAAATATAAGCAGTCCAAATATGTGTATAGAGGATGCACTCACAGGTCTTGTAGTATCAAAATGTAATTCTCAAAATGACAAACAACACGACGTTTCAGGCTAGCAAGCCTTTTGTCAAGTGTGAATAATACTATACAGGGAATAATGAATAATGTGTGTGTGTGAACCTGTACACCTACATACTTCCACACTTGCTGGTAAAATATTGGTATGAGGCCAGTATTTTTTATGAAGAAATAGTGACAACCCAACATGCATCATACCGCTCCATACACAAATAAGATCATACTTGTAGTGCCTAAACATACACTGTCAGCAATAAATGTGTACAATGTGCTTCAGATTGTTGCAGGCCTGTCTGGCCTGAAAAGAGTGAAACATGTTAGTGCAACAGCAGGGAGAAGAAAGGGAGCCATAAGCTCTCTCTGCTGCAGTGCCTCTCTGTGAGATTCTCAGCTCTCCCTCCTAGCGGAGAGCACATTTACAGCCTAATTGTTACAAGAGAGAGGGACTCGATTATTCATTCTGACAGAACAGCCTTCAGCCGCTTCTTGCAGGGCATGTTATGGTAATAAGAACATGCTATATATATATATAACATGCTATATATATATATTCACTAAACTGTGATCTGCGGTGCATTAACAACTGAACTGCAAAAATCAAGCTAAATATGCTGTTTTGGTCTGATTTTGGCAGTTTGGTTGTGACTGCACTACAGATAACTATTTAGTGAATTGACATAATGTATGCTATTCAACGAATCAGGTTAATATATCTCTACACACTGATACATAGACTATTGTCTATTGACTGCAATGGAAATGTTGAGTTAAAAGCCACTGACAAGTGATAATTCAGGTCATTGACTAGAGCCCAATATATGGGAACATATTATATATTTTGGAAAATAAGTTGGGTATAATTTTTCAAGTACCAAATATGGTGCTACCAAAAGATCCCCTATCTGTTTCATGAAAAAAAGAGGAGCTTTGCTCATCTCTTCCCTGAAGAGTAAATACTGTACATTGTTTGTTTTGTGTTAAACGGGAATAAATACTGTAGTCTGGGATGTGCCATGAAAAAGCTGATTGAGATTGCATTACTACACGTTGCTACCATTGTATGAAGCTGTGCTTTTAAACATGGAAGAAAGGACTCATGTTTCCCAGGCTAATGAATTTATTCCTTAAGAAGGCTGGAAATCAGCTGCAACTTGGGACTTCAGGGTAAGGGGAGGTAGACTAAAAATCTGCTGTTCTGCTCCACTAAGCACCACAGTTGTCTGGGCATCCCGTAGACTGGAGCATTGAAGACAGGCCATGATTTCCATGTGCCCCCTCCCTTTTGCTCTTCTCCCCATCAAATCGATTTGTCAATGGGCACATCTGCTCCCCGGTGCCTGTCTGAGGGCTCACATTTCCATAGCCAGCGTCTGGCTGACCTTTGCCATTGGCTGTGACACAGAAAGGACCCGACGGGGGATTTTGTAGTGATTAGCGCCACTCACAAGCACGCAGGAGAGGCAGGGCCAAGGTAGCCTGACAAAAACAAAAGATTACTATTCTATTTCCTTATGGACCATCACACTCTTTTCAACAAGTGCAATTGCCAAAACATGTGATGAGGTAGAATTTTGTTCAGCAGCCAAAATTTAGAGAAAAGTAGGATGCGGCCTGTTCTGACTGTTTTGCAGTTATATTATATAATGTTATCTAAACTTAAATTACCCATTTCAAATAGTTTAAATTATTAAACAAACCTCTCCCACATCAGGGGAACAAAGATAACTCCACTTCTTGATCCAAAAAAAAGCTATGTGGCCTACTTTTGGCTTCAGTGACATTATAGTCACTAAGTCAGTCGATGAATTCTCACAGGTTGCAGGCTCCTTTTAAAAGAAGTTAGAACAAGTGGGAAGCAGGGATTTTTTTTTTGCAAGTTCAAATTATTTATTTCAATATTACTATGCATAGAGTAGTAGAAAAATAATTAAAAAGAAAACAAGAATTCATTGAGAATCATATTATTGGTAAACTTGCGTAAAGCTTTCTCTTAGAAGCCAGGCAAAAATATGGAGGATTTACCCAGTTACACAAATTTTATTTCAATTTAATTTTGAAGGTCAGCATTCCCAGAACAGACTGAATAAAGAGTAAATGTGGTGAACAGGACATAGCATCAGAGTGAGTTAATTCTAAAGAAAACCAAAACTAGCTAAACCAGACTTTAATAACTTCTTGGTAACATTGGACGTTCAAGGTATATCTTGTGTTTAAATGAGCTTAGGATACTTTGTCGCTCAGCAGGTGTTGCTGAAATGTCAGTGCATTCAGTGCCACTGAAATAGGACACAGGACGCTGTTGGGTCATTCTCCGGAGTGATCACAATTTGCATATTGATAGGCAGCATGCCTTCCAAATATGGCACTGCCATAGAGCTTAGGAGGCCATCAGTGATTGCTTCTGTCACTCTGGGGGTGTTGTTAGCCTGCCTCTAGAGTTATGCTAGGGTTAGGTTTAGGGTTATAATATTTATATAGGTAATTGTGGGGAGAAAATGGTTAGTAAAAACGACTTGCAGTTATTGCTCTATAATTTGAAGAAAAAAACAGCAAAAAAATATAAAAACACTGGGTATTTCTGAAGTCAGAACAAATATTACAATCTAGTTAGCAGGTTTTTTATTCGCTTTTTGGACATGTGTAAAAGATTTTTTAGATGTGAAAAATAGTTTATTTTTTTAAAATTTCCCATCATTTTTTTTTATTATAGTAAGTTATATGATTATTGTATTATATAATTAAAAGTATCTAATGTAATAATTTTTTTTTTTTTATATAATTAAAAGTATCTAATGAAAGCCCTTCTTCTCCCCAGAAAAAAAAACCCAATATGTACTTTGTGTGGGTAAAGTAAAGGAGAAAAAGGGAAAATGACTGCTAAGCACAAATACCCCAGAAGTGTTAAAAACAGCCTGAGTAACCAAGGGTATGACATGGACAAAAAGTCCTGTGACCAAAGGGTTAAGACTAAAGAGCAAGGTATGAGAGATGTGGGCACTGCTGAGGTGACATAAATAAACAAAATAGTAAATTCAACAGGGAACAAAGATGCTTCAAATTTTTAATAGAAAGCAGGAGACCAAGACCAGTCTTCTCTTATTGATTGGCTGATCTCCTTTGGGACAGAATAGCACTGAGCTGGTGTTTTTAATAGGGCTAGAGAATCAAAACCAGTTTCAGATTGACCTTATTCCTTTGTTTTGAACACAGACATATACAAAAGCATGGGTTCCTTCAGCAGTGTCCACACAATAACCGATGGGCTATTTCCTTTTAGACTTTAAGCATGATTGAACACGGCCCTGCTCCCTTTATATTCCTGTAGACACTTGTGATGCCACCTATATCAGGGCACAACAAATAATAACTATGACAAGGAAATTCTCTGTATTGTTGTTATGTACCCGATTTCCCACCTCCAAAGAGAACATGTATTGAACTATGAAAGTTGGAGAGTTATCTTTTCAAACAGAAGACCTTCTATGTTGTCCCCGACTGATTAGGTTACTGTGTTACAGTGAAATCTCTCTAGTCCTTGCAAATAGTACTTACTGTAAATAATAACAAAGAAATTGCTCTCATCTAAGTAGAAGTTCACTATGCCTTCTTGGTGTACAAACAAGCCACATAATTACAATTAGTAAGAAATAGGCTACCATGGATTATTCTTCTGATCAGAACTATAATATGGCTGTCACCTGGGACAATCCTAAAGCCCTAGGGTTATTTAAATGAACCAAAAAATTGATTGAATTTCCAGGAGAGAGTTTGCCCCCCCCCCCCCCCTCTTCATCTTGACCTAAGCATTCCCAGCTCTCTCTGCAAGGATAGAAAATGTTCTTCCTGAGAGTATTGATTCAGTGCGTGTGCTTCACTAACACTTTTATTTAATTAGCGGCTGTGAGCCTGTGGATATTCTGTGTGAGAGACAGACATTAAAGAGAGAGCATAACTGGAAACATGAAAGCATGGCCTTGCAGATCAACAGAGAAAGGAAAAAGAAAGAGAGTAAATGAACGTAAACAAAATAATAGATTGTATAGACATCTACACAAACACGACATCTGCATATGTCTACACGGTAAATGGTTTGTGAATATTTGTGCATGATAAGGTTCAATATCCTGATAACCTTAGCAATCTCTCCTTTAGTTTAACCCCTGACTCACCTCCGTGATCCGCGGGTTTGTGCACTTGACGTTCCTACTGGACCAGTCCAGCCACTGGTTTTGAGGTGGAGTGCAGTGGTGATGTAAAGTACAGCGCCCCTCCCCACTGCACCAGCCGCACTCAAACTTGTGATGGGCCTTAAGGCAGAGGCCACAGCTTTCCCTCTGTGCTGCGCATTTGTACAGGTGAACTGTAAGCAAAGACCAAAGACAGAATTAGAACATATGTATAATGAATCACACAAAACACCGTGTCTGGCATTGTCAACACCCAGTGGGCTTTAGCAAGTTTAAACATCTAAATTAGACCAAAACAGAATGCTCTCAAAGTTTCTCTCTTTTGGCTAGCAAAACTAATATTAGAATCCACAATTGCACCTTTTGTTTTTATTTCAATACCTATAGATGAGAATAGAAAGAGCAACTTTTTTGTAGTTACATTTTAAACAATGTGCTAAATATTGTATAGAATACAAAGTTAAAAAACTAGGAAAAAAAATGTTTAGTGACGCTAAATAAATGATAAAGTTGAGATTGCGATCTCTAATAAAAGGAAAAAAAAAATATTTAGGTATAGCATGCTTTGCACTTCATAATAATGATAATAGGAAACAGATCCCTATCTAACCCATTAAAAGGTTATGAAGAGTACTGCACCGTTTTTATTGTGCTTAGTTTGTTTAGGGAACTGTTGAATGTCACTTGTATTCAATATATTCTTTCCAGATTCAGGGATATTACCTTTTTACATTTGTTGCAAATGCAAATATCTCAAAAGAAAATCCTGCCAATCAATCACTTATTAATAAGTCACAGAGCAACTTATGTTTATGCTTGGTGATGTATGGTTTGTCAGTTCTGTGCTCCAGCCATAAACATCTGCATTCTCTGTGTAAACTATACCTCTTAATGTGCATCAGGTGCTGACCCAAAACAGTCCAAGGCCAGCGTGAGATGCCGCTGAGGGGCTGTGACTTTGCAAGTGATGTCCCTATGCATATCATATATCATATGTGTGTCTATATGTGTTATATACAAATCAAATCAAATAAATATATATATATATATATATATACAAATATTCTTTAAGCATAAGAAACCTTTATACACCTTTTACAGACCTCCACAATCCCTTTACTTTTCACGTATACTTTCAATTCATATAATTATTTCCCCAGCTGGTTTTGATGAAATATCTATCATAACTTTGAACAGGAATTTTTCCAAATATGGCTCAGTATCCTTTTACACCATCACTGCCTTTTACTTGCCTGCTTTTAAATAAAATCTATCTCAAAACGCAATCTGATTTTTATTTCATGTGTGGGGAAATAAACATTTACCAATATCTCTTTGACTATGATGTATGTGCGTACAATTTTCAAAATAACTTCAACACTTATTTTCACCGGTGGGAGAAAAGTTCTATTTCCAGATAGCATAATTGGTTTCCCTGCCAGGCCATTGGACCTGCATTCCTCTAAGTAAAAATGGACCCTGTGATGTTTGGTGAATAATCTAAATACACTAGGTTTGTCATTACCTTTTATGTTGTGAGGATTGTCGATAATGAAATTCCCGTTCCATACCACAGAAAAATCCACAGCGAGATCACTTATGTCCATTCCCTCATAGATATACTGTGAAAGGAGCAAATGGTTTCATGGTTAGAACAGATATGGAAACTATAATGAGTAGTTTTATGACAAGCCATAGTTTATTAAGTCACTTTCTGCATGTTTTAGACCAAAGGTTTTCAACCTGTGTGCCATCGTGCATCTGTAGGTGTGCTGCCAGAAGGGCCGATCCTGGGCGAATACACGGGATACACTGCAACCAGGTATCAAGCAGTGGAAATGGAAGAGGGGCATGGAGCTGCACAGTTACCATAATGTGAGGAGTCAACACTGGTCAGAAGATCTCCCTAACAGGAACTGCTCTGCAAACTCAGACCTCAGTCAGTGCTGCTTTGCTCTTCCCGTGCATAGTGATGACTTAGAGTGTCTGAATCATTACTATGTACGGTGAGAGTGACACAGCGCTGACTTAGGTCTGAGATTCTCAATCCAGTGGATCCCGATGGTCAGGAGGGGACACTGAAGAGAGTCATGGAAGAAAACAGACATTGGGGAGAGACACAGACATGGGAGGTATAGAAAGTGAGACTAATACATGAGGCAGAGACAGACATGGGGAGCATGGAGAAGAGCAATACATGGTGAGTTTGATGTGAGAGAGACAGACATTGGGAACATTGAGGAAAGAGACACATGGGGGACAACAGACAAACATGGGGGGTATAGGAGAAGAGACAGACATGGGGAGCATGAAAAACAAGTCAAAACTACAAACCCTGAAGGAGGAATTGAGGGCATGCCTATCAAGCATTTGACCTCTGACAAGGAACATCATAGACAACACCAAGAACAGGTTTACCACTGATATTTTTAGGTAAGCAATCTATATCTGAAAGTTTCATATAGTTTTACATTTTAAATATTGATGGCGTGCTATGGTCATTTTAGTGTCTGGCTCACTGTGCTTTGAGATGAAAAGGTTGAAAATCACTGTATTAGACAGTACATTTATCAAACTGACCTCGGTATGTCTCTATTTGAGAATTGCCATTTACTAACATACATAGGTTCCTGAAGCCATGGCTTGACAAAAAAAACTAGGTTAGCAATTTTTTTTTTAAGGGAGGTGGGTGGAGGGAGTGTTCCCAAACAAATACTGTATGTTGGTTTAACCAATAAAAAGTACAAAGTAATTGGCCAATCAAAAGAATAAGCTTTATCCTGCTGCTTTCATTTAAATCTTGAATTTTATGTAAATATAAAGCAATATTGTAATCTATGTTATATATATATTATATAAGTTGTATATGATGTAAAAAAAAAGGGCATTTAACAGTCTTGCCGAAGACAATTCACAACATTACATAACAAGATAAAAAAAATTATGATGACTAAACATTATCGAGCTGTCAGTATACATGCGCAACTCAACTAAAACTTGTTTAGGTCCACCTTTAATTATTATTGTATATTATAAAAAGTGCCCTATTCTCTTGTAATACATCAATAATGGAAATTTGAATGCTAAAGTGAACGATCTAACTGTGTATTTCATTACTCATTCATGGAAAGAGTTGATTTCACAATTAAAAACATTATGCATTTGGACACAGTTTAATTAAACATCATTTCATACAATTACAAACCATGATAAACCAAATTACAAATGTATCCACAGTAAAACAAATGTAAGCAAAAGTCCAATTTTCACAATTTGATTGCCCTCCTTAATATAGATTAATGCTGTATGTACCAATAAGCTATTGGTCAAATTAGTGAATAACCTATTTTCTTTTAACCTATGTGCTAGGCCAATAGTTAGGACTTTATAAATTAATAGTTCTACAAATGACACAACAAACAATGCAGGGCATCCAGCTGCTTCCAGAGGCATTCTGTTGTCCCATATTGAAAAACAGGGTCTTATTTTAAATGTTAAATCTGATACTCTTATAACCTATCTTAAATGACTATGATGCATCTTTAATTTAACCAGGTCCTCCTGCTTAAGATCCATTCGAAAACATTCATTGTTCTCTTATACAGTACTACGTGAACACAGAGATGAGCAAGAGAGAGGAAGAGATATAAGTTTATCAGGCAAATTGAGGCACTGAAAATCACTGAATGTCAATTAAACTTAGACTGTAACTTTGTTATAACCGAGCCCTCTTCACCACCTGCTCGATATGTGCTAATCCCAAGTCACCGTGGAAGTGGAGCCTAAAAAATGTTTTTTGACTCTGCGTGACCCTGACAGAGTGAGCGCCAGTCTATCCAGTATCCGTACTGTTTGCATTTAGACTATGTATACCTCCTAGACATACATTATTTATTTAGGTGGCGGGTCCAAATTTGGTAGAACAGGACTTACAGGAGCAAGTTACTATACTAGTAGTGGATGGCCCCACTAGTAGCGGGGACCACATACATTAGTTACCGTTAATCCCTCGTTGAGGATAGTGGTAGCAGTAGCTGCAGCATTCAGAGCCAATCAGAAAGGATCACGGGGTCATCATATCTCCGCCTCTTAGGTCTGAACCAGAAACAGACCTATCTGTCCTGGAGGAGCCACTAGCCTGCTATTTCCACAATAAATGTCTGGGGAAGGGGATCAAATAAATCTTGCCACGATGCACAGCTAGCCCCATGGGTTTTTTTAGGCTGCCTGGGCATGATGAGGGTTGCAGTTCGCAGCTAACATCTTCCATTGATGTCGCTAGTCTACTCAAAGATGTTGTTCACTGTGTTGATTAAAGCTGACAGCCAATCCTGTCTCTCTCTCTCCACCTGTTTGGCTAAATTTTTTATCGGTAATTAACCTTAGGTTAATTCCATTATTTTTGTATTTTGTTCTTATTATTCGTTATATCTCCTGTATCAGCTTTGCAATATACTTGGATGCAGCACTTGTATCAACGAGAGCAGCTGATTAGGCAATGGCAGCAGCAATTAGCCTGTTTGACTTGGCTAATTTGTGTATTGGAACTCCAACAGTTAGGGACAGTTAATTTCAATGCCCCACACACTTCATGCTATTATTAAAAATTTAAATATGCAAGAGATAAAAACATAAATCCTAGAGAAGGAGAGATTTGTGTATAAGTTGCGTGATGTGTTAGAAGAGTGTGAAGGCACACTGATGATTTTTTTAAATACATGTATTTGTGTTTGTGTGTGTGTATACAAAATCTGCAAAGCACTTGTGAAATATGTGTTCCTTAATGGCAAACAGGTAATGTACAGCTACATCACCTCCGCTGCTGTTTGAATGCAAATCCCATCACTTTTGAAAAAGGTGGGAATATAACCCATCAATAGATGGAGGGCAAAGCTTCTGATACCATATAATTATTATATAATCATTATCTGGCAACAACATATCTCATGCTATATATCATACAACATATTGTACTCCACTCCAGCCCTGCTTTCCCCAAAAATAATAATAATACAGATCTTCCACCTATAAACTGAGTGTTCCCTGTAGCTGTTTACTCATTGAATGTGTTTATTTACTCTTGCTGCTGTATGTGTTTTTGCCTCTCATTCTCCCGCAGACCCCTCTGCTCTGCTGCCAGAAGCAACTGCATTAGGAATTCAATCAGAGCTAGCGTGAGCTGGTACTCGCACAGGCTGATAAGACTTCCCTGTTCTGCTTTATCAGCCCGCTGTAAATTAGCTTTTTGCCTCAACCCTTTTGTCAGATTGCTGTCTTATTCCTCCAAATGACCCCCCGCAGGCAGCAACAGGGAAAGGCCAGATAAAATGTTCCATCTTTTCAAAACTGTATCCTAATTTACAACGGTTCAAGGTATGGGAACAAAACAGCATTATTTCAGTCTTACTACTGCCACAGAGACCAGAAAAAAGAACTTCTATCATTGTAAATATCAAAGATAGAATGTCATATGACATTACTTTGTTACTAAAGTCTGCTCTATTTTACTTTGGCTGAGCATTATAATTCCTTCTAGGAAACTACAGTTTTTATTTCTAATTTAAATGCTATTTAAGTAGCATACCGCAGCTTTGTGCTGTGTATCGATGCCATGTAACAGCTCTATTCTTGTCATGTTTTCACTTCCTTGACCTTTAATTCTTGACAATAATTAAATTTATGCTTAGTACAGCTTTGCAAAATGTTTCAAAGAAACAATGTTCTGTGAAATCACAAATTTGTCTGGTAATACTAATAAAGAATATTGGTATTTGGAAGTGTGCCAGATGGACACAATTCTCTCGGTGAAACATTCAACGTGCTTGGAAGTATTGACTGGACAGTGGGATGGTTAACCTCTGTCAGGGCAGCCCAGGTAGTTAACCCTGGGCTGCCGTGGGACAGCCCAGGGACAACTGCGCCTCTGCCCCGTTTGCCAGCCCTCCCCTGATCTCAGGACATAAACTCACCGAGCTGTTCTGACACTGGACGCTGGAGCTGTTGAAGCGGAGAGCAGGCATACGGTATAGCACACCTTGAATGTTCAACACACACTCGTACCCTCGCTGCCCAGACTGTGGTTGAGGCAAATTTCTAGCCTTCAGGGTGATTGGTTTCACCTCCCCAACGGGGATTAATATCTCTTCAGTGGGTATGAGCTGTGGGCAATCCTGGGACACAACAAAACACAAGGTTATTGCACATGTATCACTTTAAAATAGATATTTGAATGGGAAAAGGAATTAGGCATTTTGACACACACAATGCAGAAAGCTACAGCATTAGATATGACATAATAATGTAAGGAGCTATAATTTTAAGTACATTTCAATTCCCTTCACAGAAGAGCTTATAGCATTCGGCACCTTGTACTATATGCAGTTAAAGGTAAGGCGCTCTATTCAATGATGTGAGTTATCATGTCTCATTGGTTTTTAGCTCTATTGGAGTCTATGGTATTCTGAGTAAGCTAGATCATTGAATATAAAAGAAATCTAGTTTATAATATGATATTCTGTGCATACACAAACAGGGGAGCTACAGTAAGAGAAATAGTATGCTGTCAGAACACAAAATCCTAGTCTACGATACTAGAAATGGTGTACTGAGAATTCATGAGGAAGACATACAGTTAAGGTTTCATATATGCCGTACATACCAAGAACCAAACTAATAGCCCAGCAATTGTTCTCTATACATAATGACCATATTGTGTATATGTAGATCCACACTATACATCATGCTGCTCACACACAAACACCAGACCTTCAGTTTCAAGAATTAATATTAAAAGCATAGCTTGCTGTCGTGTTACTGTTGTGTTGTGTGAGGGTTTGGTAGCTCTGTTCACTTATAATAAAGAGCTGCCAGGTTTGGTAATCTCACATCATGGTGTATATCTGTGAGTGTTTAAACCCTTTTCCCTAGCAAACCCTTTGGCAGAAAAGAGTGTTCTCCGATAATTGTAGTGTTTCTGTGTCCCTAAGCCTGTGCTTGCTTCATTAATCAGTAATTTGTCTGCTATGCTAGCTCTGCACCACATGCATTAGCACTGTTTCTGCTCCGCAGCGGTACTGATAACTTGCATTCTGCAGGTTTTCCTCCCAGAGAGAGCTGCAGATATAGACGCTGCGTGTTTAAACTAATTTCATTACTTGCTCTGCTAGAGAGCACTTCGTATGCAACAGAGCCTTGTAGAAAGCAGCCAATCCATCAGCCCTTATGCCACTAACCTCTCATGAGTTACATAACATTACACCTGAGATAATAAACACACAGTGTACAATTAAAAAGTGTGCAGTGTACAAATACAATTACTTTTTTTTAATTGCCTCTACTAAAGGTCACAAAATGCTCCAGTCAAGTGCACTTCTTACAACAGGACTGAGAATTGTCATTAAATACTCTTTTTGTGGACTAAAAATACTATTCTCTGGATTTGTATGTATTTGTTTCAAAAAGGAGAAATGTTTTATACTTTCATTTTCAAATGTCAAATGGAAACCATCAGGCTCTATCAGATACACAGAAATGATTCAATAATAAGAACCATAACATTAATATGACGAATTACATTTAGATGCCCAACTAATGTTTACACTTAAAATTAAAGGGAAAATAACTTAATATATATTTAGAATGTAGATACTTCTGGCTTATTTCATTAAATATCATATTATCATACCTCAGAGCCATTGACGCGGCCCTCATGGAAAGAGCAGGTAGTTGGATCGTGGGTGCAGAGGTTGCGGTATTTACACCAGTGGCAGCGGAAAGCACTGTTCACGCAGGACAAACAGCTTTCCAGGAAGCGAGAAAAGGGATATGTTATTAATGAGGAAAATTTTGATCAAATTTACTTGTACAATATATTGTAAAATACAAGAAGCATTTATGTCATCTATAAACCTACATAAGTATGTACAGGGCTTAAGAAATCTTTGGAGCTAGTGACTTACAGCCACTAAAAAAAGTCACCTAAATTTGGAGTCGTTTACAGAGAACTCTATGGGGAATGGCAGTTTATTTGCTCAGATGTTTGTCAACTCTGGCACTAGCATATTCATTTAATTTCATGAGAACTGGATCTTCTCAGTGAACTTTAAAAACAAGCTAATATCTGCATCATTATGAATATTCTAAGATCATTCCATGAAGTGACTGGCAAAAATCTTAAAATCTTAAAAATAGTTCCATGTGGCTACAGAGTAGGCCTCTATTGCTGTCATAGTAAAGACATTTGGACAAGAATAATGACGTTTCAGATGACTTGCATTAACCATAGCGTGAATTTTGATAAATAGCAGTATATGTATATGAAACAGGAGATTGAATTGTTAATGATATATATGTCGATAGACAGACTGATGACAAGTGGATAGAGCCCACCCAATCGGAATTGGGTGGGGGGAGACATAGAGACCTGAAAATCCCACAACGCGGAACAAAAAAACAATCAATATAAACTGTTAAATAAATGGATTACGTGTGAGACAAAAACTGGTCTTCTCCTGGTGCCCTGCTTTCTTTCTCAAATTCAATATTTATTTTTTCATACGAGTCAAAGAGGTTTGCATGAGGGAAAAAAGCTGGGACATTTCTGGAACCAACCCGCTTGTGTAAACAGCAGCTTCCTCTGCATATATACTGGACATTTCAAAGGATAAACACTACAAGATCCCTGAAGCCATATATGACTCAAGCAGCATAAACACTGCATCACCGTGACATGCATTAAATATACATATATTTGCTATTAGCATCTCCAGTTACACACTTGTGGCACATTCCATCCGTCAACACAACCTCAATATTTATAACTGAGCATATCTAAACACCTGAGTTCCATACATCATGTTAGTGTGTCTCTTGCAGCTCTGCCCTACAACCTCCAATCATTAAATCACTCTCTGTTTTCTGAAAACCTTGAGCTCAGCACTTAAAGACATGCAGAAATTCACCTCAGGGAGATTTTATCCCTTGGGCCAAGTGACGGCAGTGTTGGGACTTAATGAAAGAAAAGACTTAGCAAAAGAACAGCTAAGGACACTGCAATCTACATACAAATAAGGAGTATGGGAAATATTAACCATTGTTTGGATACGTACTCACTACATTTTTAAAAACCAATACTGAATCATCGGGCCATTTTGTTTTGTCCTAATTTGGTCCCTTGCATTCAAAATTGCTAGATTGTGAAGTGTGACTATGAATTCAGTATGTGCCTCCATGTTACAAAGGTAGGACCACTGCCTCAGGACCACTTAGATGGCTGAGATGTTGCCACCCAACATCAGTGTATCAAAAGCAACTGTCATTGAATTTCTAGATATTTATTTATTGAACACAGTATAAATTCCCTATCTTATGTTGTTTTTAAACTAAAATTCTGGTTTTAGTTGCACCAGAACTGTCACAGTGTGCGTCATATATTTTGGAGCAAAATAAATAAATAAATGACAGTAATATCCTGATAATCAGATGATTGATAAGTTCTGCTACCAGTGAGCAGACATATGATGTAAGCTGGGAAATTCCATCTGAGGTCGAATGTAATTCCCGATGCCCAGTCCACTTGGTGAGGTGGGCCTAATTAGACTGATGGGGTACACCAGCTGCCGTGGCAGGAATTGCTTGTCCATTTATTGAATCTTTGCTACTAACCTAACAAGAACATACAGTTGTTCAGCTATCATATCACTCCATCTTGTAATAAAAAAACACCTTCCTGACTGGAAGATAACTTTTTTAGTTTAAACAAGAGAACATGCTTACAGCTGGTGACCGCTGCAGTTGTAAAATTTGAAGTCTGTGCTGACAAATATCTTCCCAGTTTCTTTGGAGATTAGCTGAAGCTCCACCCCAAACCAGTCTGAGGAGAAAAGAGAAAATCAGAGACAGTGCAAGGAGATATCAGGACATCTGGAGAATCAATCTGGTGCATCTCGAAGGATTACGAAATCTAAACATGGAAAATTACCAGAAACAAAATATTATACATATAAATGTAGTTTTCTTATTGAGGTATCTATATATAACCTACAAAAATGCAGCATGCTTTTCTATGAAAAGCAAACTATACCGCGCTTCAATGGAGTTTGATTGCATTGAATGCAGCAGTGTTAGCACCTGCTCTTTCTTTCAAGGGTGATATAGCGCACTGCAAATGTGCATATCTACCGTATTTGCTTGAATATAAGACGACCCTGATTATAAGACGACGCCCTGTATAAACTTTGTATATTCCTTTAGGAAAAAAACTAAAAGCCTGAATATAAGACTACACTATAGGGGGAAAAAAAGTTTAACCTGTATATATGTAAATTGCTTTTTAATATTTAATAAAAAATTTATATTAAACAAATACATTTCTTGTTTTTATATATTGGGTATATTTCCATTTTGTACAAACAATTGGTTACATTGACACTGATAATTATGTAGGACAGGACAGAGTTCTCTATAAAGAGATATCAACAGCTCTGTCATTTTTTTTTTTTTTTTTAACAACACTGGAAAATAATCCTTTTTTCTTCCTGTCCCCCAAAAGGGATAATCCATGTGTTTGTGTAAGTAACAGGCTCCCTGCTGTACCTAAGCTCTTAGACAAAAAGGAATCTTCTCCAAGTTGGCAGATTTTTGTTGTTCGATGGTTTTAGAAGTGTTACGGATATAGTTAGCCCTCCACGCATTACAGACTGATTATCGGCTAAATGTCTGCCTCAAAGTAACGGTTTTATGTTGATGCTAAGTCGTTTGATGTGCCTACTGGCATTATGATATAGCTAATTATGTCATTAATAACATATTAATAAACCACCAATATAGTTTGCAGAGGTTGTACAGTACAGGTGGCTGCTTTGGATACATCTATTGTTCCAATTGAAAGATAATTTTGTACTTTGACATTTGGTTACAATATTTACAATTAACCATATATATTCAGGCACACATAACAAGTGACTTATTTCTAAATTCTTTAAATAAACAATAGTTAATCACTTGTGGAGCTATTCCCTAAAAGCTAGAGAACATTTCACCTCATGATTGTCAAATCATTTCAAAGACGCTGCAAGCATTTCAAAGATGTTGTATGTTTTTTTAAAAATATTTAACTATGCATTATGCAGGGCCAGTGAAGCACTTCTAACAGGAAAAGCTCACTAAGCTTGGCCTTGCATAATGCATAGTTAAGATGGTGACATGAAAGGTTCATCTTATCTCAGCCTCAATTCTTTTTTCTTAATGTGGATGCCATATTCTTGCTATAAATCATACAATCTTTAGAAGTTTAATATTTCCCCATGTTCTGGTCACAGTAAGTTCCATTGCTAATTCATTGATGTTATGTAAGTGTGAAAAGTTTCTCTCACTTTAATAACTTGGTGTTAAAGAAAATTGCTGCTCATGTTCATAAGAAACAACTTTTTTGCTCCTAAAATACTAATTACAAAAAAAGAAACAATAGTGTTAAAGAATTAACCGCTGGTTGAATTTTGGATGAAGTTAATGCATTTCTAGCCAATAAGCTGTACTTAAGTGTATTAGAGTACTCATTATAATCTTCTGGGGGCCTATGTACTAAATTGTATTAAAATAGTTATTTTATATATTGACTAAATATACAATATAACAAAGTCATTGTTTCTGCTTGCTTGAACATAATAATTAGCCCTTCAGTATCTCACCTTGGTCTGCAGGTATTGTGGGTACATCTTTTGCAGCTGGGGATACACATATGATGTGGTTACCAGACACTTGCCCTTCTACCTGAGTAAGATTTCCAATGGAGCATGTGACTCCAGCCGAGAGATCGGGAACATCACTAACTTCCAGAGAAAGCTGTAGTAAATGAGACAAATAGAAACATCAGCTTTATTCTCCATTTGTTGGGGTCTATTAGCAGGATTACCTTGGTTCCTACACACATTTTGTGTTCATCTGTCAAATGGTTAACAATCTAATAGCCACATGTTCTAGACATATTTGTTTACAAGGCTTTACAATAAACCACGCATTTTTTTCTGAATAGTTTAGAGCGTACAAAATGTAAACAATATGACTAACTGAAAAAAATACAGATAAGAAAGGAGAAATAAATTCTAGCGCTGAATGACTAACTGTATCCCTCACTGTAATGAGGTGCATTTTTGTATCCCACCACTGTATAAATATAGAGCTTTCACCTTTTTATTTACTACCCCTCATAACAAATCAAGTGTTTGAACCTTAGAAAATGTAGTTATATGCCATTAGTTTGTAAAATAATTGGTTGTGCTTCCCCATCTTTTATGGGTATAAAAATAAAAGGCCCTAGACGATAAAACTGTGAAGCATATATATAGTGTATCTATTTCATTAGCCCTCTACATACTCAGAATCTAAATTAACCCCATTCTGTGAAAACGGTAGTCGCAGTTGTTGCATCATACCGGTAGACTGTGCTCCGACACAGGAAGACTGTTGGGCTGCACCGTAACCTTTACGCACTGCTCAATACTAGCTGCAAATCGAAATGGCTCCTCGGCACGCTCACACTTATCCTTTCTTGAACACCTGCAGAAAAGAATCCATTCAGTTTGTCTCTTACATGTTTGAGTTAAACATCTTTAAGTAAAACATTACATTATATTAATTTCACTCTTTACTGCACAGTTAATATTTTGAGAATAAATACATTCCTTTTCATTTTAAATAGACCCCAAGTCCACAGTAGAGTCACCATGGCAACTTCTATTGTTTTATTATATATTTTTTCCTCTCCAACAAGCAGCACATGCTGTTTTTCATGACAGGAAAATTATTGTACTTTGAAAAACAATTGCCTGCTACCAATCATTTCATAATGGTTTATATAAAATCTATTAATGTTGTCATAAGAGAACATATGCTGCGCACCACATTGTACAGACAGAAGAACCAGTGCTTCAACACACTATTCTTACGCATTAAAGAACATTTGGTAAAGTACAAAAAATATATGCATACTAGTTAAAAAATGGGTTTAAAAGCAATTAATTTGGATATAAATTCCGATACTGCATTTTCTTTCTGATGCCTAATGCACAATTGCATGATACGATTTCCCCCCAAAAATGGACCAGGATTAGTATTACAGTTTCCTTACTGTACTGGTTACATGCAGTAGAGCACAGAAGTAACCAGCCATTTTCAGTAGTTGCTGTTTTTTTCTTTGCAATCTCAATCTGATAAGTCACTTCTATTCACTATTATAGTTTTTATTAATTACATAATATAAAAAAGTTACAGAAAACGTAGATAATCCTGCAAGTGTAAATTGGATTAAAACGGAACATATAGTAGGCCAAAAGAAATGTCACTGCCGTATTATTGCCTCTATGAGATTCTGGCCACCTAATGCTCTCCTGAAACTCTCTGCAATATTTTGGTATTTATGTTGGGTATAAATGCTAAGTGGAGGCTGTTACTCCTGTTCGATAAGAGCATTTTTTGTGCGGTTTTATAGATTTTTTTTCATTTTATAGGTTACATACAAAATGCAGTCTGATGTTTACGGTCTTGGTACAGCAGAAGAAGCTGTTTCAGTCGCTCGGTGAAGAGCCAGGATTCAGAGATAGTGTCACATAACAGAGTAATATCTATAAGGCCACTTTTTGTGACCAGTAGCCATAAATAGTTAAAGGTACTCTATCACCTACACATTGTTTTTGAAAATGACATTGTGTTGGTAAAATTGTGAGCAAATGCTTACATTGGAAGAACAATGTGTCTGTGGAGTCTCCTGATTATGACATCACCTGTGGCTTAATATGCAAATTACAGATTTCCTACTGAAAAGCAGTTCATTTGCATATCGAGCCACAAGGTGATTGATGTCACAAACACTTAAAAACGTTTTAATCGTAATTTATTTTTCCTTTTCCATTTTTATTAACATAGTGTATATACCATTTTCAATCATTTTGAATTTTTGAATTGCAACGCACTCTTTCAACCGTACATACACTATAAGGAAATTGATTAACCTATATACCTATAGCTCATTGTCTTCCAATCTCCATTTTACCCACTGAGATTTCTATTATGATTTGACACCAATTTCAAATCATTGTGGTATTTTTGTGTATTTTCCCAGTGAGTCTGTATTCCTCTGCTAGTGAAAATACAGTAAACCTGGTTCAATGCTCAAATCCCACTCTTACATATGCTGTGTCTGTATTACTTACATGTTATGTAGCACACACCAGCCACAGTGAGGATCACCAGAGCTAAGACACTCTCCACAACTTGAATACTGCTCACAAGACTCCACTGTAACTCTGGAAACCTGAAATAATCAATGACATATGGCAATATGGATCAGTCTTGGGTAGGACACAATCAACCATTTTAGAAATGTAACATGGACAAAACAACTAAACCACTTTACAAGTGCAACTGTATACATGTAAAAAGGATAATAATAAGTAGCCTCTGAACAAGAGTCACAGATACACTGCCTCTCCTGCATGTATATTCTCATGTATCAGTTTTACTTAGTAGCAGTATGACAAAGGTATGGAGAATTAACGCACCCTTGCCCAAGAAAATACACGGACAACGAACTGGATAGAAAGGTCACTGCATTTATTGAGAAATACTGTAACATAGAGTTTATATTTATATCAGTAACTTAAAAAACTTGAACACATATTAAAAAATTCAAAAAAACATTCAACACGTATAATATGTATACCTGAGAAAAAACACCATCTTAATAAGTACAGGCATGTATATGCCACTAAGCGGTAGCATATCTAGGATTGGGTACCCGAGGTTCGGATGTATGCGTCACTAAATTATCTGGCTACCGGCGTTGATGCCCCTGCATGGTAGCCATCTGATATTCACTCCCCAGGGACCAGCCCATGCAGATAGCTACCAGAGCTACTGCCTCCCGAGTTTGCCATACCCCAAGACGGCCACGCCCCCTGCACTGACGTCAGACCTCGGGTACCCCCTGCCAACTCGGCACCAACATGGACAAAGACAAGAAGAGGGCAGGGTGGGAGGGAACTGATTTCTTTTATTGTAGAAAAGAGCAACCCTCAGCCAGGGTTTTTAAAGGTTTTGCCCAGCCTACCAAGGGGGAGGAACAACCGCCCATGAAGGGCAATTACTGGCCGGGGGCCTCTGACTGACAGGCTTGTGATGAGGCTGCATCACCACCCTGTTGTCATGCTGCCCTTTTGATATATTTCAATATTACAGGCCATTTCTTTAATACAATCTCTACGAAAGTCAACTCTTTAGCAACTTCCATGTTAGTTCAGTCATGCTTCCGCTTCCATAAAGCGTGTTAGAAAAGTGAGTAGATTTGGCATGTGCTGGGATTCTCTTTCTTCTTTGACAGAAGTTAACGCTGAGAGACATCCAGTTTTTAGAAATTATGAGCCACATTATTGTACCTATGTACCAACATACACTAAAATATACGGTATATAAATATTGTGTTTTTTAATAGGCTGGCATGTGTTAAAAAGCAGGGCTTGACAAATATTTGTACACTTGTAGAGTCAAACTGCTGAATTCTGTTGCGTATCAATGCAGTAATGCATATTTAAATAATACAGGCACACAAGATTTAGAGATGGTGGATTTTTTCCTCATATAGAGCTGATTCTATATGAAAATCACAAGGACCATAGAAACCCGTTTTTATGCCTGAGGCACACAGGAGGACATGGACAAGGCCAAGAGGAAGGATAACATTAGAATTGAAATTCTGTCTATCAGCTCCAAGACAGTGACTGCCAATGAACTACTGATCCAGACTAGCACCATGCCAGTATCACTCTCAGGAAATCAGAGAGATGACAGGACAGAGCCCTTGCTGACCTCTGAACTCCGATGCACACAACACCTAACCACTAGGTTCCCATTCAGAAGGCCCAAGCTGGGCCAGTGACCAGAGCTGAAAAAAAGCCTTTCTTTTTAATGACTTTGGGGAGAGCGGAGCGGCTGTTGCCGCAGTAATTCAGTGTAATTAAACCTATCTATCACTCCAGCAGCTGGAACACGATTCCTGATGAACTTTGCAATGGGATTTCGCAGTCACTGACTCGCAGCCTCAAATGTCCTCAGAGGGAAATGGAAAAAAAGCTCTCTGAAAATCACATTTTAATGTGGCCTCTTATAGTGCAGTTTCCCTTTGTAATCATTCATTCTTCTCTTCTTGTATTTAATATTATTTCTTAATCTAATCACACACTGGGATATGTGTAATGTAATATATTTTTCATACTTGATTCAATCTGTCTGTTTATAACTATAGTTATTTATGAATATGATTGCAATGCATTTCTCTCTATGTATGTATATTTGTGTGTACCAATGTATGAATGCTCTATATCTTACATGTAATGTATTTGCACACACACACACACACATATCTACATGGGGTGTACATTTGTGTACATATATCTATATGTCTATAGTAAACTAGTGTGTCCCCCTTCTCCCAAGTAAACCCGACGTGTATCTTTACAGATACAAGTAGGGTTGCCACCTTTTCTTTCAAAAAATACTGTCCATAGCTGTGGGCGGAGCCACAGAGGGGCAGGACCACAACACGCACACAGTGATAGTCTCTCACACACGTAGAGACAGTCTCACACACAGAGACAGTCACAAACACAGAGACAGCCTCACTCACACACACAGTCACAAACACACACACAGACAGTCTCACACACAGAGACAGACACACAAAGAGACAGACTCACACACACACACACACACAGACAGTCACACACACACACAGTCTCTCTCTCACACACACACACACACACACACACACACACACACAGAGAGACAGTCTCTCTCACACACACTCACAGTCACACATACACACATGCACAGAGACATTCTCACACACAGTCTCACACACACACACCGTCTCACACACAATGACAGTCTCGCACACACAGAGAGAGACAGACACACACACAGAGACAGTCACACACACACACATAGTCTCACACACACAAACAGAGACAGTCTCACAAACACGCAATAGCATAGTGTTTGCAAAACAAACACCGGTCTTTACATGACATGTGGTCCATGCCACAAAGGGGCGGGACCACAATACGCACACAGTGATAGTCTCATACACACACACGTAGAGACAGTCTCACAAACAGAGTATTTTATTTTAGTTTTACTGGCACCGGCTCCTACCTCTCAATTAACGCAGAGCCAGTCGGGTTAGGCTAGTGAGCTCTGACACTGTAAGTGTGCGCACAATCAATCAGAGGAGGGGCTTGTTCCGCTCATATATACAATAGATCCTAAATTAGGTCAAATCATTATACATTTGATTAAGTACAAGAAAAGAAATATAAACAAACAGTAGAAAAAACAGACACAGAGACATAGACCTGAATGTGTCCAGTCACTGATCTCTAAGTGATCTATTTCCCTAGTGTCTTTCAGAATATAATGGTGCTTTATAAATAAAGAATATGTATCAGTTCCTCTGTCTGTTCACACACAAACATACACATCTTTATCCCCTCAAGGCCCAATTATGAACACCATTAACATCATTTATTAATAAGACACGTGTACTATAATCTTGGTGATCATGCTATCATGTCTAATTCTACAAAAAAAAAAAAATAACAAAGAAACCCAAAAATCACTGGAATGCCACTTGGGAAAGATTGACAGAGGGCAGGAGTAGAGGAAAAACAAGGGAAATACAGTGAATTTCCCAAGCTTGTCAGCTGCAGGCATAGGCTCCCTTGTTTTAGACAATCAGTGCCAGAGTACGAAAAGATTTTCTAGAGGTGACACAAGGGGGGAAGATAAAGGGATGAGTATTTTGCTTGATGTGAAGAAGATGTCAGAAATCTCAGCAATGTGCAGTAACCTGCTGCTGCTATCATAATCTTTCAGTGCGCAATTTCATCTTAAAACCAACTGCTGATTGCTGTATGGGGAGTTGTGAAACTTATAATTTCAAGGCTCACAGCCGTCTGAAATATAACCATTTTCCTGTAACCCTAAATGGAACATCCAAGAACTAATCAAACAAGCATCCCAGCACACTGCTGCATACCAATGAGTGAAACTGACGCATTTCACATTGTAGAACAACATGGGTTTTTTTTTTAAGCAATTTTACACATGGCCATAGGGGAGCTATTACAAAAATAAACGGTTCTGCTTTGAAATGTTACTTTCAAGTAAGAACACACTTAGAAACAAGTAAGAAAAGGAGAAATCAATGCAATGCACATAAAATGTAAGAAATACTGATTAACTAACAAGAAGATATAACATTATATCAAGTTCCGCTCATTATAAAACCCTTGGTCCTCATTTAGAAGACCAGTGACTATGCTTTTTAACAATAATGGGGGCTATTCACTAAACGGTGACTTACAGGTGGGTTGAGGTGAGATGAACACTTCATCTCACCAATTTAGCTATACATTGTACAAGGACAAACCGGATAAGTTGCTTAGTGGGGGAAGCTCACCAGGTTTGCCCCTGTACAATGTGTAAATGAATTGTTCATTTCATCAGCTTACCTTTCAGCGAATAGCCCCCTTGTCCTGTATAGCTACAAATGCTAAATGAGCAGAATGCTTCTTGCTGCCATACTATGGTAAATAACCTGACTGTGACACCACCATTGAAAGCCATAAGTAAAAGGAATTCAAGGTCCACTTTGACCTTCTGTTCCTTTTTCCATATTGTGGTATGATGTATTAAGCCACCTGCATTTAAGCAGATTCCAAGTATACAGTTATATGCTAAGAAGTGTGCGTTAGCATAATCACCTATATCATAGCACCAATGTGGCTGCAGACAGTGCTTAGGGATTGTGGTCCATTAATCATTCATCTTTAAGTATTTATGGTAATAGTGCCATGCATATTTTTAAATGTATGGAAATGCAGGATATAAAGTTTATATCACTTTATGTAGACCATCTGTATTATATTGACATACAGATATTTAGATAATCTAGGATTACTGTTATATTTATATTTTCATATTAATCTCTCTATTTGATCTTTAAGAGATCGTTCAAGTATCTGTACTTACCTTAATCCGTTTATTGTTTACTGGCATTGTTTTATGTATGTTGTATAATGTAATGTTTTTATACATATGTTTGGAGGTATACAGTAGTTTAAGCAAGCAGGTTTAGCCTGTTTCTAGTACGGTATTTTAAATATTGTTTTCATCTCTATTTATACCTTATCTATACAATTTTTCGCTATCTATACATACAGCCTTGATATTATAAAAGTATTCATTCACAAAACATTTTGTAAAAAGGAACAGAGTATGTGGGGAGAAGATTGGGAACTATATTGGGGGGTTTTGACAGAGAAGGCCAAAAATGTGAGAGATACTGCAAATTGGCGGAATTTCGGCATTTCTGTTAAAAGGTATTCTCTTAAACGGTTACTTCCGTGTATAAGACCGCCTCCAATATTTGGTCTAAAATTTTTAGAATAAACGGTAGTCTTATACACAGAAAAATATGGTAATTAATTACACTTAATGCATTAAGCTTGCGGATAGGTTTATTGATTTATTACAGGACGTAGTTATATGTTGTATGTTCACTTCTCTTCTTATTAAGCATTGGTAAATGTCAAACGCTTGTGGTTTGTTCAATTAATAAAATTATTCTAATTTTTGGGGGGGAGAAAAAAAGAAGTGTGCCGAGCCAGCTATTATACTACTGAAAATACCGTATTTGCTCGATTATAAGACGAGGTTTTTTTCAGAGCAAATGCTCTGAAAAATCCCCCTCGTCTTATAATCGAGGTCTCTTATAATCTGACCTCAAATTGAGGTCAGATTATAAGACATGGATCCAGGTCCCCAGCAGAGCTGTAGGGGACCTGGATCCCCCTCTCTAGAAGCAGGGGATGTCTGCGCAACGAGCGCAGACTCACCTGCTTCCGCCCGGCACGACCGCCGGGGCTTCTGTGAAGAAGCCGGGTACTTCCGCTTTCGTCACAGAAGTGCCGGGCGGCAGCAGGGGAGGTCTGCGCTCATCGCGCAGACTTCCTCTGCTGCCCCACTAGCCACCAGGGTAAATCGGGCAGCTGGGGGTTGTCTGCACGATACGTGCAGACATCCTCCATGCTGACCGACACGGCAGACTATTATGACGGACAGCTGTCCGTCATAATAGACTGCCGTGTCGGGCAGCATGGAGGATGTCTGCAAGTATCGTGCAGACATCCCCCGGCTGCCCCCACTAGCCACCAGGGATTGAGGTACAGGTAAGGGGGGGGAAAGAGAGACAGGGGGAGGGAGGGTGGGGGACAGAGAGACAGGGGGAGGGAGGGTGGGGGGCAGAGAGACAGGGGGAGGGAGGGTGGGGGGCAGAGAGACAGGGGGAGGGAGGGTGGGGGGCAGAGAGACAGGGGGAGGGAGTGAGGGTGGGGGGCAGAGAGACAGGGGGAGGGAGTGAGGGAGGGAGGGGGGCAGAGAGACAAGGGGAGGGAGTGAGGGAGGGGGGCAGAGAGACAGGGGGGACAGAGCAGGAAGGGGGGGAGAGACAGAGGAAGGGGGGCAGAGAGAAACATGTGGGGGGGAAGAGACAGGTGAGGGGGGAGTGGGACAAAGCTGGGGGCAAGGGAAAGAGAGAGGCAGCATTGGCACATAAAAAGAAATAAACACAAGAGATGCATTTTTTTAATATAATATTTTATTAAAAAAGCAATTTACATGTGAATATATACAAGTTTAACTTTTTTCCTATAGGGTAGTCTTATATTCAGGCTTTTAGTTTTTTTCCTAAAGGAATATCCAAAGTTTGGGGGGTCGTCTTATAATCAGGGTCGTCTTATAATCGAGCAAATACGGTAATGGGTGAAATGCACGGGACAATTAGGCGTGTGTCTGTGATTTGTTCTAAAGCACCAATGAGAGCCAACCAGAGGGTTCCCATGGGAATGGATGGGAATGCGCATGTGCTCAATTACATTAGCCGTTGTCCTGAGATTTTTTCCAAATTTGCAGAAGCTGCCAGGAAGTGACATTGAATCAGCTGGTTCACTCCAATGACATCTGTTGCGCCTGCATGAGCTCACACCTTCCCTGATCAGCTGTCTCGCATTGCACACCACAAGTGTGGAGCAATAAATATGTGTACATCGATTGGACCAGAAGGGTTAGGATGAGGGTAAAGGTTAACTCTATAGATTACAGTTAACCCTCACACTTACCCTAACTAACTCCCCTGGTCTAATCGATGTACGCCGGTTGTAAACAGTGATTAGCGTTAACCCTAAACCCTACCCTCACCCTAAACCCCCCAGCTCTAATCAATATAAGCGGGTTTATCATTCCACACCTGTGGTGTGGAATGCAAGACAGCTGATTGGGGGAAAAAGGGGTGTGTTTCCATTGTGGTGAACCAGCTGATTTTCTGGCATCATGACTCATGGGAAAACATTGCCTTAAGCACTAATTGCAAAGATGTAATAGTAAAAAAACTATTATTTAACACATCAATGTTCTGCCGTGGCTTTAATGAGCTGAGTTTAGATTATTAATTATCATTTTCAAGGTCTCCTATGCACCTGCCCCAATGCACAATGAGACATACCTTCCACTGGAGACAACTCTATGCAACCTGTGATGACATACAGCAGAGATTTATGGGAGTGATTAAATTTAAACTTAATAATTTCTAAATGAAGTCTCTATCCATAATTCTCTGCTAGGTGTCACAATAAGTTAAATAGCACGATCATCTCTCTTAAGAAGGAAAAACACTTCACTCATCACTGCTGCTACCTTCACGATCTTAAAGCCCTGTAGTATTGAAGTATTACATTATGACAGTACCACTTTCCAATATTGACTTACTTACAGACTTACAGGAAAATGTACTATTACAAAATATTCACTCGCTCGGTGATGTATATAGAAAGTGTCTTTAAGTCGTGTGGTTTTGGCACAATCTAAAGCCGTGCTGTACATCAGTTGCCCAGCTCCTATACGGCAGGATCTCTGACAGACTAGGTAAGTGCAGAGATTTTTGAGTATCTCCTGCTCAACTGCAACTCCTATGATTCTTATCCAGTCTAAGCTACTCAGAAGACTACCCAGGATCCCTCCAGTCTGAAAAAAATCTGTACAAATAAATGTATAGTAATCGATTGACATCCCTGACAAAATATTGCGATAGACGACTGTGATGTTACTTGGAGCATTGGTTATAGTTACCCTGTCAGACTGAGGCCACACAGCACAGTTCATCGTTGAAGAAGAGGAGAGAAATGAACTGTTTATCAGTGGACTCTCTATGACATCCTATAGGCATTTGAGTCCTGTATTATTGGATGACGCAGAACATCCTACAGGCAGGAAAATGTTAAAGCTGATACTTGAAAAAGAAATATGCATTTATTTCTTCCAGTTTTGCAATACTTGAAAACTCATCTTTTACAAATTGTCTTCTGATGGTTCATCCTCTCAAAAATGGGCATTCACTGAAAGTCAATCAGAAGGCTCACATAGTGATGTATGAGGATACCCAGACTGTAAGTGATGTCACTAGTGGCATTTTACAATTGTCTTGCACCTCCAATCCCTGCTGTCAAAATACAGGGAGAAGGGAAGAAGTGATTCATCTGAACAAATCTTCTTGCAATGTAATCAAAATCAGAGGGATGGCTAGAGCAGCAAATGTTGAATGAGATGTGTAAGGATTTATTTTACAGGTTAGGAATAGTCCCAGGTACTAGTGTTTATTAAAAAAAAGAGGGACTAAATCCTAAAATCAGTTTTATTGGGGCAAATGGACACTTTGGCCTGATTTTAAGTGCCTTTTGATTGGTACTCCAGTTGTCCACCACTCAAAAACTGCTCCCTCTTTAGTCATTGTGAAAAGGCTGCCCTTTGGCGCTTCCGTGACTGGAGAAAAAAAATCTGCTTACTGGCTAGAGGTGCAGCAGAGGCATTAATAAATACAAAATACACACACTAGACAAAAAAGAAGTCTTGCTTTTCCCAAAGAAATCCTAAACTCGCAGTGCTGCCACCACTGCAAGGAATACTGGGCAGGCATATGAAAATAAGGTTAACAATGACCACACACAAGACAGCTTTTAAACATAGCCCAGGACAGAGATCCAGAGGTGTGTTCAGTGCCTCAAATACCACATAGCAGTCAACTCTGTCTTTTAACGGAGCCGTAACATGACAAAGTAAAAAAAAAAAAAAATCTGAATAGTGGTCCCTTGGAAAAAGTCTATGTACTGAAATATATGTGGACGTCTGTATGATTAAATGTAGTGTGGGTGTCAGGTCAGCCATAGGCTGATAAGTTGGATCTAGGAGGAACCCAACAGCTGAAGTGTGCACACCCTTGCAGAAACTTCTTACTGACTGAGAAATCCTAGAAGGGCACAAGGTCACAGCCAGTAAGCGATTGGGATGATGGACGAAGACAATGAAATACCAAAGAAATTGTAGGATGAATAAATACTGGTATAAAAAATATATATTATAGATGAAGGATAAGGGGAATCCAAGAGACTTTGTAACTAATACTTGGCAAGCAGAGTAGCACAGCAGAATTGGTACAGATGATAAAAAGACTTAGCACCTCACAAGAGTGCGAATCACGTGGCACCATGTAATCTACAGGTACCCGCTGGCATGGTGCATCTGCAGGTGTCCAAGCTAACATGGAGGTTAGTCCCTCTTTTAACTGTAAATTATGGTGACGCCAAAATAAAGTCAAAAAAGTTGTTTAATTAATAAACATACAGAGTTGTCAGATGAACCATTTTTTTAACCAGACATATAACTTCAGGGAATAAATTCATTAATAGAGACCATTTCTATTGGATACCCTCCTTAATTATTTAAGGGGACAGCTATATGACCCTGACTAAAAAAAAAAAAGGATGATTGCCATCCTTACATATGTGTATTTAAGGTCCACTCACTGTGGGTAGCAATGATTGGGTGCAAATAGCTAAATTAGAAAATGTATAAAAAACAGAAATAAATGCACCATGTTAATAGTTTATATAGTACCTACAACAGAAGGGAAAATGTAATTTAGTGTGTTAGAAAATTACATAGAAGAGACATAAATACTGTCCTCCTTTGACTTGCACCATAGATTGTAGGCTTTGTAGAATTTGTATGCTGCTGGCAAGCAATGATTCCTCATCATCCCCTCCCTGAACATTAGCCAATCCTTTTAGCAAATTAATTATAGCAAGCACTTGTAACCTGTTCGGATCTGCTCATCCCCCCTGTGCCAAATATAGCACTTGGAATAATTTGGGAGCCTAAGCTGTAGTAATTAGGCATTCTGCAAACACCTACACAGTTGTGGTGGAATGGTTATTAAGCACACACTCACTGGGGACTCATTAATAACACACACAGAGATTTTAGTGACATTGTCATTTATCCTGCACATATCCTACCTAAGGGACTCCACCTGCGCTCAGTCTACACTATGGGACAGTTACAGCCTGCAGGAGTTTGCTGTTCTTTTGATCGATGGGTAGTAGTTTTGCTCAGATCTTTACTATTTTCTACTGGAGATACTAGCAAAGCACTAAGTATTAATGGGCCAAAACGAGATAAAGAGGTTTATTTTTTTGAGCAGCTCCAAATTAACAATTTAAGAGCTAAAGGAATGTGGTATGCACTAAGCAATGCCCTGTGACACCCAGATACAAAACTCAGATTGTTACCAAATGGCTTTTTAACTGACTGCAAAATGTATCATTACACATGTTCCCTGTTGGATTTTTACAATAATTACTAGGGTTGTCATTTTTAAATAGATAAATACTGGACTAATTAGACTTAGTACACGTTTTACCTACTGGCAAATCTTTGGTTTTAAGTCTAGTAGTTGTGTCACCATTAAGCAGGGGTAGACACCAATATTGTTCATAGTGGACATCACGAACATTGCTCATAGTGGATATCACTAACATTGCTCATAGTGGACATCACTAACATTGCACATAGTGGACATCACTAACATTGCTCATAGTGGACATCACTAACATTGCTCATAGTGGACATCACTAACATTGCTCATAGTGGACATCACTAACATTGCTCACAGTGGACATCACTAACATTGTTCATAGTGGACATCACGAACATTGCTCACAGTGGTTATCATTAACATTGCTCATAGTGGACATCACTAACATTGCTCCTAGTGGACATCACTAACATTGCTCACAGTGGACATCACTAACATTGCTCATAGTGGACATCACTAACATTGCTCACAGTGGACATCACTAACATTGCTCATAGTGGACATCACTAACAGTGCTCACAGTGGATATCACTAACATTGCTCACGGTAGACATCACTAACATTGCTCATAGTCGATATCACTAACATAGATCAAAGTGGACATTTACTAGGGTATGTTCCATTCAATGAGTTTGCCATGGCCTCTGGAGTTGTAATTATTAAACTATTTCTAAAACACAAACATATTTTGTATAGTTTTACAGTGAAAAAGGCAGACAAAGCCCATGTTTATACATACAGCTAACATGTATGATATGGGGAGAAAATCTGCAAATTCAAAAGTCAACACAAAAGTCAATTTGAAATTTACTGACTCTGTTTAATCTGCTGTTTATGTGGATGCATGCCTAACAACAGAAAGGGGCCTAGAGCCTGTGACAAAATGTAAATATAAACAAACTGAGCATCTAATCCATGGAACTTACTGCCAGCTGTTTGTTTGCAACATGTGCATCACTTGTAGGATGGTTCATCTTCGAATTCTCCTTTGTCTTTACTCACTGTTTAAATGCTATCACTGCAGAACATTAAAGGCATTAACACCATACTATACAGCCATAAATCCAAGCGTTCCAGAGGAGGCACTTTATGATCCCACTCCGTGCTGTCATTAACAAGCATCGCGTCTACAGAGACAAGTGCCCTGTTGCCATAAAAAAGAGAGAAGACAGTGTCGGTGTACCAAAACATGTCCTCTCATCCGTAATTTAGCAATCAGAGCGTGCAAGGGGCGCCTCTTTAATGAAAACTAAATTAGCAAAGGAAAAAGCCCACAAGGGCATTGCCTTGCTCTTAACCTATTTGCTGCTAGAAACATATTTTGTTGTTTCTTTTTGCAGCATACTTCATATCAGAAATTGATAGGCTCCAGAACATTAAATTGTCCTTAACCTGACCCTTTGAGGATCAGGTTGCAGGCATATTTGGGTGAGTTCGGAAAATTCTTATAGGCCAGAAATTCTTGTCACAGAAATAACACTAATTTACATGCTATCAATGTACGCTGAACCAGGTCCAGGACTTGGAGAACAATGCCAACATTGAGACAGTGGAGGGGTTTTTAAATGGAGGGATTTTCACCTCACCTTTACCCCACTATCCCATTAAGGATGAACCAGCTGTCTGTGGGTGTTTATCTGGCTTCTGAACCTCTGTCCCGGGCTATGGTTAACCGCTGTATAAAGAGGATCTAGAGGCAAAAAGGTGACCATTGTTAACCTTATTTGCATATGATTCCCATACTCCTTTGCAGTGGTGGTACTTTAGGAGTTCTATGGGAAAAGCAAGTCTTCTGGCTTGTTAGTTATATGTAGATTTGTTTTTATTAATGCCTCCTTCACTCCCTGTTTTTAAGTGTAGGGGTTTTCTCATTAGCTTTACTCCCATAACGTTGATGTATGTACATCCAGACAGTTCTCCAAGACAGAGAGGTCCAAGGTTGAAATTTAAACTACCGGTATATTGTCTCACATTGCTGTAGTTTCAACAATGCTGGCAATCTAGTCTACATTTTGCTTGAGGTATTTTTGATACATCACAGGTTTACGTTACCCATCAACATAAGAGACAGCAGAGCTATGCTATCAATATCCCCCTACATTCATGTCAAAAATGCTTTGGATTCCCTAATAAATGGTTAAAATAGACAAATAAGTAGTTTTCATGTTCTATTGATTAACTGGAATCTTTAGTATGTCTATCTGTATCGAAACTCATTTACATAATAATATACTACTCACTGTATATACTAGAAAATTGAAAATTAATCAACAAATTATTGGGCACTGAGTACGTCTGACCCTCTAATAGCACTCCTCTATTCGATTTGCCAGAGATGCTTGCAAAAAAGCTGCTCAAGTGAAGATTGCACGGAATGAGCAGGAGTTGTCAATGAGTTTAGTATGCGAGTGCTCACTACAATCTGAATTACTAATAGCCCTTCTTGAGTTCATAGTTGTAAGTCACTTTGTCCTGGAGGTGACAGAGCAGTCAACTGTACAAAAGTGCAGTTTCCCACCATTTTGATCAGAATGCAGGTGCCGCCAAACTTGCAACTTTTACTACATTCCAGTGTTGACATCACTACTGGTTTAGTTCCTTGCAGACTGACATAACTATTGTAACAATGTGAACTATCTTTTTGTTTTCATTTTATTGTATCCAAGTCATAGAAACCCAATAATATCTGATTATACCTGTTACAAAGTTAACTCACTAATTATGTGGCCTAACTTTTACCATATGTTTAAAAAAACAAATACACAATTTACTACTCAATTGGCAGTTGACTGCATATTGGTTAAAGAAGCCCCTTCTTGGGTTAAACTCGCCTTCCAACAAGCCACCCCTGGGAAAGTTTAACTGGTGCCTGTGTCACTCAGCACTACAACAGGCCCCTTCTGCTCCCCTTTGTATGACAGACACAAAGTATGGAGTTAGCACATTTAGCTCAATATCAAGCTCCAGGGGCTTAAGAAGGAGCAGAGCTTTGGACACTGGTACATGCCATAAAAGCAGAAACATCTGTTGCAGCTAACAGAGGGGCCTGCTTAGTCAACCAGAGAGAAGGCAACTATGTAGATTTAGCAGCTTTGCCATTCATACACAGTATAACAAAAAAGCCAATATGCTGGCTATATAGACAAATGACATTAAACTGTAGAGTACCAGAAAAGGAAGTGGAGTAGCTGCTACTTGGAGGGTTAGCTTTATTTTACATCTGCCGTGTCTATTTAACTCAGGAACAATAATAATCCTACACACAACAGCAGTGAGTTCTTATATTCACAGCTCAGGATTAACTACTAAAATAAAGTTAATATAGGTTCCCATAAACATTCTAACATGATAGGAGCCACCAGTAATATTACTAGGACCCATGGCATCTGGGGTTTCTAAAGAAATAATCACATCCTATTATAGAGTATAGGATAAGGCACTTAAACATGCTTTCGGATAAGGAATAGTAAACAAAATGCCTTTAAATCTGAAAACAGACCTCTTCTCCATTAGATTCTCCATTATAATGATAATACAAATAACAACAGAATAACAGACTCCTGGGTCTTTGTTTCTGGGTAAAAAAAGGTATTATTATTATTATTATTATTATTATTATAACAGCATTATTATTTAGGTCTACAGGCTTGGAGAATTGATGACAGAGCTGCATTTCTACAAAACAGATAAAATGAGAATAAATAATTAAAGTGTATCACCAATAGTTTTGAAATGTTGTAACGTAACGTCAAAATATTTAGGGATTTTAGTTATGTTTAAAGAGACTATCTGGTGCTCAAAATCTTCCCCAAAGTTAATGCATATTAAAATAAATACAAAGTACTTTTTCAGTGCATCATACCTCCCAATTGTCTTGCTGTGCATGCGACAGTCTCGATTTGGGAGGTATGTCCTGCTGTCCTGCCTAGCTCTACCTCTGTCCCGAATAGCCAGTCAGTTTCATAAATATTTTACTTTTTTTTGCTACAGGAACTAATGCTAATAATGCCATTCAAATGAATGGAATATCCTATGTCTCTAGTGATGTCATCATACAATGTGTTGCACTCTTAAGAGATCCTACGTACAAGAGCAAGGTTACTTAACTTCCACATGCAGAATCTAATGCATTCTATTCCACCATCAAAGCTGAGAAGTAAGTGACTATTTGAAACAAAACTTATACATGCTCAGTGACTACACACAATCAGTGTGGCAGTACCTGTAGGATTGAATGTAGGGGGGGGTAGCTTGAGTAGAATATTAAAAATGTGATTTATGCAGAATGCCTGCATCCAATCCCAATGGTGGGGGGGTGGGGGAGAGAGAAGCCTGTTTACTAGTCATAGAGTAGTCTTCCACTTGCACGAAAGTGAGTTTGGTGACTAGACTGTCCCTTTAACATTGCATCTTATCAGATACGTTTCTTTCAAAGATACTAAATCTAGGCAGGAGTTTTCCAAAAGTCGGAAAAAGAAGATGGAAGCAGAAAGTAGACTACAGGACTTTAACAATGAGGTCTCATTAGCCTCTTTCAATAGGTGAGCTTTGAGGTACTTTCTAAATATAGAGAGTAATAGACAGGGGCAAGTTTAAGGTGAAGTGAGACTTTAAGGCGATTTGAGGAACATTATGGCCACACAAGGGAGTATTTGTTGAGAAAGGCGGACAAGTGGTTGGGGGCTTTGTAGGTTAGAGTGAGTAATTTAAATCTGATTTACAAGGATCAGGAAGTCAGTGGAGTCAAGCCAAAGGTCTATTGGTTATAGTCAAGAAAACAGATAATACATGAGCATACTAGTATTTTTGTGGTTTATTCAAGTCTAAAGGGGGGATGCAATCAATGTCATGGATAAAGTATAAAAATACATAGCTGTCAAGGTACTGACAAATATTTGTAGACTTTAGGAGTCAACATGCTAATTCAGGAGCAGTCTAGTTATTTTGAGGAGCCAAAAAAGTTCTATTGGATTTGTCAAGGTTTGGCATCACTAACATGTTCTACTACAAACCTAGTAAGCCTTCCATCATATAACATAAAAATATACAATAAAAGGAGGAGGTGGGCTAAGTTCCTTACTGGATGACATACAGAAAGAGTAAAAGTTTCTGCGAAGCATGATTATTTATTGATCCTTCCTTAAATTAACATTTGTGAACACCAGCCATAGAGAAGACCCTGAAGTAGGAGGGTGAAATGCTCCTACTTTGTATATTTTGGTGATCGGCTAAGATGCTGAGGACTTTTTTCTGAACTGTGCTGGAATGCCACAAACTGGATGTTACTTAATATACCAACAAACCTGTTTGACTTTAGAAAAACAAACCTTCAAGCACAAGAGACCACTGGTGTTATTTGTAATGCTGAAATGCTGAAGGATAATGAGTAGTAATAATTGGAGGGTTAGTAAAAATAATTAATCTCACTTAGAAAAGTCCTTGCAAATACACTGGGTACAGTCCCAATAGGTTATATTTGGAAGTGTTACAAGTAAGAACTAAAAGAAGTATGTTTAAAATTCTTTTAGAAATAACTTTTTTTTTTAAATGGAAAAAATCCTATACACTTTATTTAATATTTATTTATTTATTTGCATTTGTTTATTAATAAATCATCAAAGGAAAGTGTCCTGATTAATTATTTTTTATTTAAATGAATAAAGCCGCAAAACAAAAAGTAGACTGCTACATAAAGATCACAATTTACCCAAATTGTACTTTTAATTCTCGGAGGTGTAACAAGCTCCAGCTTGTCTAGATCAAAGAAGATTTTCAGCCAATCACTTGCCTGGTTAAGGATGGCAATAAGGTACTCAAGGGGTGATAATTTATTATTGGAAAGGATTAGAGCCAACTTTGTAGTTGTAACTATAATTGAGACTATTAATAGTTGTGGACAGAAAACCCATATTAACCCATTACAAAAGCTTGAATATTGACCTGTTCTAACGGCTAAGTAGACAATGAGCTATAATAAGCAATATCAGTGCATGAAAGGTAAGGGAGACTTCAAGGTATCTACTATTTAAACTGCAAACGCATCCAAATTATTTTGAAATCTTACATTGTAATTACGCAAATGTAATTTATTATTACAAAAAAAAAAAATATTTTACCTGTCCTTAGTTCAGTCTTGAGGGACTAATCCATAAAAGCTACCTAAGAACCTGCCAATGCTTTTGGCTTGCAAATCCAAATATTCATCTTGACCAAAAGAGTGGAAAATGTATCTCCGTTATCCATATAATCTTTATATTTCAGAGTACAAGGCCAGAGGCGGAGGGGGGGGGGGAGACACATAATGGAGGCTTGAAACACCAGTTCTTACATCTGAAAAATGGGCCGAATGCAAATCTTTTGCTGCTGTAGATGACAGTTATTTATCAAATCAGGCCCTGTAAAAGAATGGCAGGGAATTATGGTAGTTGTTGTACAGATACAGCTGGATGGCTGCAGTTGGACGCCTAAGCTGTACACATTTTATATGAATTAAGTAATACCTTACAAAGTACTTTTGTAAACGGTGTTAAATGTTCTGCTGAAAGGTCCACTTTAATGTTGCATAATTACACAATACTTGCACACTGGAATATGAAGTTATTTCTGAGGTAAAAATAATACATTAATATTACCTCTAATATAGCCACTAAAAGAGCAACATAACATATTAATTCATTTCATTTAATGAGATACATTTTTTTAACGTAACCCAAATGCAGATAAGCTAAAAATACTCCAATAATATGATCAGCAGAAATGCTCTGAATGAGAAATAAAAGGCCTCTTTGCAATAAGACAGAAAACAGTTTGTGTTTTAAAAATATATTTTAAACACTGAAAGGTTCCACTTGCAATGGAGTGACTGTACGGCTCATGCTTCCCCTTAACTGAGAAATGTATATTTGCACCCAGCAGTTGAAGGATTGGAGAGTGAGTGATAGAAGGTGTTGCTGAATCCTGTTACTGACTGCAGGGGAAGTGTAAATTGAAAAGGCTCCAGGGTGAGAGAACGGAAGAGTAGTTATGTACTAGGCCTCCTTGGCTAATGAAACCATGCACAGCTGATGTGCCTCCATCTCGTTGCTCTCAGCTAATGTATTTCTTGGTCAGATTTTATTTTATTTTCTTACAGCAAGCCCCCGGTGCAATATAAAATGAATGGAAACGCTGATAAGAAAATACATGTTGTAGAGCTGTGAGAATTAACCCTCTCTAAGCTCTAGTGTCCCATTCTGTGGCACTGCCACTACCTTACCAAAGGAACAAACATGTGTAGGTGATAAAAGTTAATCAAATAATTACATTGAGTCATTATCCATGCTTTATTTTGTATAGCGCTATAGTAGATCATCTCTAACATTGACACCTTTAGCCTTCCTTACAGTCCTGCTGTAAGCAGCTTGAACCCTTAAAAAGAAAAAAACTGGCTTGTGGCCATGTTTAGTTAAAGAAGGCAATAGCATGATTGGTATTTTTTTTTTTTCTAAGAAAAGACAGCAACACTAGCCCTGACACATGTTCACATGATTGTTTTTCATACATACAGGGCTGAACATGTCAGGTCTGGTAAATAGAGGCAGGTAGAACAAGGTTGACCCATAATAACCCAAAAATGATACCTCCACCAGTAGTAGAAAATCGCAAGACTCAAGAATACACCTTAGTTTATCTATAGGTCACAGGCACAAATTGAGCTCAACAATAGAAGCGCTAGATCATATATCGTATGATATGACATATATATATATTTATGTAAACCAAAAGTCAAACGTGAAAACCCAATCACCATTAAATAAAAGATATACAGTCTACAAAATAAACAACACCTAATTTTAAAAAGAAAAAAAGAAATCTTGCAAGTACACATCCATACAATAATGCAGATCCAGATTAAAAAAAAACTTTATATAAATCAGTGTTGTCCAATTATTTGATGTGGTCGCATATTTTGAAGAGCCTTGAGTTGGTATTATTAACCCTCTCAGGATGGTGGACGTATCAGGAACGTCACAGGACTCCATTTCTTGAGGACAGTTCCTGATATGTCCTCAGATCTGCCGCTCATCGTGTGTACCTAGCCTATTGTGGCATTATCCACAAATTTACAGTTTTGATTGCAAGATACATAATATGTGTGTCATGAGACAAGAAAGAGATGGCAAATAAACACAAGTGCAGGTTTTATATGGGACTCTTGTCTTTCCTGCTAACAGTTCTCTTAAAGTACCATTTTTGTGTATGTATCATACCTTCCAAGTGTCCCTATTTAGGAGACACAATACCCTTTTTTGACCCAAATCCCTAGGTGTCGCTCTTTTCTAGGAGCACATTATTGTTTTATTAAAATCACAGAGCTCCATTGTGTTTAGACTACAGTGCGTACTGATGAAGGCCCCATGTAGGGGACCTAAACACTGATGCTACTATTTGAGATTTGAATAAATACCTTATATACTTTATATGCAAAGTGTGCCACTCATTCTTTGCTATATATGTATATATATATATATATATATATATATATATATATATCATATGTATCCTGGCCATACTGACAAAAAAAAGTTGCAGGAATCATACATCTTGTTTGTATAATAGATCCCCCAGTTCCTATTAACATTACTTGACATCCTTAATAATGTCATGACAAGCAAAGTATAACTGGGTTATCTCTAACTTAAATCAATATCACTTACGCTGCCTCGGATGTGGGATACCCAGAAAGCAAGATAGCTGCACTCAGTGACCTCATCATGCTGATTATCTTCATCTATGTCGGAAGGTTGCAATTGTGCACATCAAAAGGAATAGTGGAAACAGGCACTACACGTTTAATAAGGCAATTATGTCTCATTTTTTTTCCTCTGTAATAGTTTCCCTTTAATCAACGTTAACAACAAACACCTGTTGATCAGCACCTGCCCAGCAACAAAATTTAATTAAGGAGGAATTTATTACTTTATTCATTTCATAAAACATCTATTGTGTGCCCGTGATGATTTCAGCCATTGATGAATGTCAGCATTACAATAATAAATCAATGCTGCTCTTAATTCTACATTGTTTAAATGAACTCAGAAGGCCATATACAAAAAAGTCATATTTTTAATGGTGAAAACCAATGTAAAATGTACCAGTCTATGTTAATACTACTGCTAAACATGTATAGAGATAACTACATAAATATAAAAAATTTGCTTATTTTGCTATAAATAAATTCTTCTGTGCAAAATGCGTTAATTTCAAACCAGTTGTATACACCAGTATGACAATATAGTTAAATGGACCGTTAAGGTTTACAGGCAGTTATGCAAAATCATGGTTTGTAGCTGTATCTTTAAAAGGCTTAAAGGGACACTCCAAGCAGAAAAACAACTTTTTACAGTGTTTAACATGTACTTTGTACAGGGGATTTTTTAAATACATTTTTTCCCATACAATGATGTGCAATAAAAACTTAATTCAGAAGTTACTAACCACCTTCCTGTTTTGTTTTTTGAAAGTAGGGATTGGAGGGGCAGAAAAGTCGAGCGATGTCACTGCATTTGTGCATGGGATACCACTGATTGGCTCCCAGGCGATACTGTGTGCTCTGGGTTTTGCTTGAGTGTCTGATCATGGTAAAGTGAACTATCCCCGGCCTGTAGTATGGCTCGCCTCACGCTCGCGAGTGTCAGACTGATGGCTTGCAGCCTGGTTGTGCGGTCCCATTGGGGGATGTACGGGAGGTGTGGAGAAGAGGCAGGTCCTACTCCTGTCTTCTCTATCTGGCTGAAGCCAGAGGGGGCGGTGACCTGCAGGCTGGTGGGTGGAGCTAAGGTCCTGGCGCCCTATTTAAACAGAAAGCACTGTTCATTCAGTGCTTGCTTGTTTTTCATGATTGTAGTGTGGCTAGTTTCTCTACATTGATCCCTATCCAAACCTACCAACCGTATTACCTTCCTGATTATTGATCTCCCGGCTACTGAACCCTTGGCTTGTATTTTGGACTACGTTTACCTCTCCACTCCTGACCTAGGCTTACGAATTATCTACCCAGAACCTTTTCTACCTCCATTGACCCTCCGGACTGTATTTGACACCGCTTTGCCTACTCCCTTGGTATGTTTCCCTCTGGGCTATTCCTAGTGTGTATTCCACCTAGTGCCATCACCTCCCACATACAAACCCTGACAAAATGTGTAATTTGCATATGATGTCATAGGTGATGTCATAAGCAGGAGACTTCACAAACACATTTACAATATGTTTTTCTCCTAATGTAGGCATTTGCTTGCAATTCAGATCACACAATGTATAAATCATTTAAAAAAAAATTCATTTTCAACAATCACAGGATAATAAAAAGTTTAGGTGTTACAGTCCCTGTAATTATTGCAAAAACGAAAAATAGAGTTTTTTGTAATCTGCATTCTTGCAAAGTTTTTTTTCACCCTGGCGTGATCCTTCATCACGTTCAGCTGAAAATCAAATGTTATTTTTTCCCCCTATAAAATGAGTTGCCATTCAAATCGAATTGCTAACAGTATCACCATGGTAAGCCAGACTTGATGTAGTAATTGATCAGATTGGGCAGCTGCCTGGGCCCCACAGATCAAATGGAGCCAGACATTGTGGAAACACAAGCTAATTCATTGAAAGAGTAGAAAAAAAACCGACTACAATGGTGTTGATAGCCAACAGTTAACAAGTTGTCTAGAACCTACTTGTTTCCTATTGGTGCATTTTCTCCACATGTTCACCTTCAAATTATTTGAAATAGTAACCCTTTATTAGTTTCATAGTGAAGTTCTTGTATCCAAGTCTTCGGTTAGCGTTAACTCTTATTTGTAACAAACACACCTATGTTTAAGCAGCTGAGAAACGGCACCTTCACCTTGATATTGGTGTGCCAGATGATGCCCACTGTCACTGCTCAGATTTTTTAACCCCTTCTCTCTAGAAATGAACTTGACAGTGATGTTGGACCATGTTTCTTGCATGCATCGTTCCAACAGAGTTAAAAGCCGGTTGTGCCAGTGACTGTTTAAAACCCAACAATCTGTTATTGATGTGTCCCTACGTTGGTCCAGGAAAACATTCCCTGTGGTTCACCCACCGCTGCAGAGGAGTTAATGCCTAATGACAGCGATAGACGGCAACACCTGATCAATATCCGATACAGAAAAAAAAAACCATCTGGAAATGGTAGAAACCTGGTTTCATGGGCTGTTTGCTTTACAAGCTGCTTGAACTGATCCCAATGATTAACCCCAGCTGTAGAACACAGGACCTATAGAAGGGGCTGCCTGTCACACTCCATTTCACTGCATTAAGACCCTTTGTTTAGATTCACCCGGCTCTCCTTCCTACACCCGCCTCTGCTGCCCAGATCTTAGTGCTGACAGAGAGACAGCTCTTGATGTTGGAGGAGAGAAACACAGCATCTGTTTTCTTTGTATCTAAGCTTGGAAATGAACTCCAGAGCATCCTGATACTCAGCGCAATGGCTCTGAATTAGACGCTCTTTTGTCGTTGGAGATCATTTTAAGGTGTACTTAAATGTGCTACGCCTGAGAGCTGCTCTCATGTGAGAGATTAAAAATGTAAAAAGGCTGTACTGTATGAAAATTAGGTATCACAGATTAACATAGGCAGGAGAGAGGTTCCTGTCATTGAAGTAATTGGAGTGAAAGCTCTCCATCCATGTATTCCTTAGTTCATCTGCCTTGTTGCTTGCTCCAGTATTCTTGGCTTTCAGTATGAGCTTTCATGAATTAACGGCTCTGTGCCGTTGTACACAAGGGGATTTATTATCGGAAATTGGCCTTCAGTTACCAAAAATAAGCAGGGGAAAAAAAGTTTGCTTCGCTTAGGCTGAAATTCCCTGCTAACAGCAGACAATTTCTCAGTGGGAGCTATCCCGTTTAACTGCACAATGACATCCGTTTAATATATTTACACTTGTGAATTTTGCAAATTATGCACAATTTGTTCAATTACATACCATCTTCATGTGTGGCTTATGCTGCCATATGATCTGGAAGTACAAGAATAATTTCAGCTTTTGTTTTTTATTATCAATGGTATTTAAGATGGATAAGATGCTTCCATGGAACATAGCATCCCGCAGAGAAAATAAATATGTATAAGCGTATGATAGGGCCTGAACTTCCTAAGGTATTGATGGCTCTTTTCTATGGAGCAGCTGTGTACTCACAAAGCAGAGGGTTCCAACTGTTTGAGGTGAGAGACTTGGATGTTCCTGTGCTTGGCAGTAGAGGCTCATGATAAATATTCAGAAGGGATGCGTAGGGTCTGGCTGTGTGCTTTGACAATTGCCTTGTCACTGTTTTAAAAGGAAACAGGTTCTCAATGTGAGGAAGAGTTCCTGAAATTGTATGGAACTCCCACATCCCCAGCCCCTTGGTTAGCTCGGTGTACGAGCAAAGTGAGGGAGGAGGGGGACAGACAGAGGGGAGGAAAATATACCTAGATAAAAGATGAAAGGAGAGAGGTGAAAGGATTTATGCAAGGGAATGTCATAGAAAAGGGAGTAAATATGTGAAAGGAATTAGAAAAATGGGGATAGTGACCGAGACATGACACAGTTCACAGAAAGAGAGAGAAATATGGTTACTTCTGGTGTGAAGGAGCCGTGACAAGAGAACGACCATAGGGGGCAAAGAATGGGGTCAAAGGAACAATGGCCTGAAGAGAACACAGAGACGGTGCACAAAATACATTGAGACATGAGAGTCTGATGTGTTATTTAGAGGTCCAGAAAACCCTTTTAATTGTTTACTGGGAACCAGGAATCTGCACATTCAAACTGGCAGCAAAACTGTCCATATGCCCAAGAATATGTGTATGTTTGAAATGGTTTGATTATGTGCACAAGATAGGTGAGTGTAATAGCGATTTGTAGATCAGCAAATTGTAGAAAGTAAGCTGGAATCACTTCCATGATTATCTGCCAATGAGTGAAGGTTAATTTTATTTGGAAAATTTGGAGGCTGGTCCATAATTCCAAAAATAGATAGGTAAACAGGAATTTATGGCAAAAAAAAAATAACATAACAGATATATGAAAATAAATGACAGATGGAGAATTTGTGATCTATTAATAAATACTTCTGAATTTCAAGTTGTGCTCAACATCAAAGTTTGGGGGATGTGGCTCTCTCACGAGATGCAGTGCTTCCCAACATCAGTATCATCAGGTGCCTTTGCGCTGCGTCAACTTACGTTTAACTAAATATGGTAGGGGCCTAGATCAGAGTCTTGGAGGACAAGTGGTGTACCTGAATGCACACCATTCCAAATATATTCTCATTGCTCCTTGACAACAGAGACACGGTCCGATCTCTCTGTCATTGGGTCGTACATGTGTCAATCGCACAGTCAACCAGTGAAATTAGTACTTGTGTTGGCATCACAGATGCTGCACACTAATCTGTGATACCACAAAGATACTAGCTCACAACATGGCAGTCAGGAAGTCAGTGTCTGACTTTTTAATGAAACATGAATTGTTTGCTCTTTTTTTTACATTAGAAATGTATGTCTCTCTGATTAAAAGATCACTTGGAGGGTTTAATCCCTCCTTAATGGTGAGATTCTTACAAATGATCTCAAGGTTAATCACATGGCTTTTATATCCTACCAGAACAGCAAGTAAAAATTTAAAGTCATCGTGCCTCATTTTTTCCCTCCAAGTTTTACAAACATCGTGCCCTGTTCAAACTAATATTTTGGCTTTATGGTTTTAATAGGAAGTTTCAGTCAACTGAATGACTGTTTTTACTTTACATGTGATGATTGGAAGTTTGGGGGGAAAAAGGCATACTTTTATACAATCAACTGGGAATAGGAAATACACACTATTAGAACAGAAAGTGGACTAGTTATGCACTTTGATAAACTCTCAGTGGAGCTGCTTTCACCTACTGCAGTTCTAAAGAACAAACCGGAACTTCCCCAATGCAGTTAAGAACACAAACAATCCATGGAGACCCCTGTAACAAGGACACGACACATCCTGGTGCTGAAAACATGGTGCATTCTTTCTGTGGAGCTAGTGAAGTGATTCCATCTTATAACAGCCTCTCTACTTCTGCCATCAGCTGCTTCCTTGGAACTTTTTATGGAGTTATTAGCAGTGACAGCAAAGTTAAGAAACTGAGCTTTCACGTGAAAGTTATTATGCCACGTTTGTTTTATGAATATATAATATTTGAAAATATGCATTTTTATTGGCACTATCACCGTCCACACCATATTTCCCAACATTTTAAATGACCGAAGAAGAACACATTCACAAATACTTTCCTCCCATCCGTCTTACATAATTGACACACAAAAGCACCAGTAGGAGCAACCGACGGTCTTGGGAGACAATGACAATGTTCTATCTTGTGAATGGTACTCTGCAAAGTAACATTACAAATAATATATCTAATTTTAGGGTTTACTCCCTCTGTAAATGAAAAAAGGAAGCTCAGTCATAGTGGATCAAGCTTTTTTGTCTTAATAACATTAGCTTCATAAATATCCTGTACTCAGAATTTCAACTTTTATTATTTAGGGACAATTGTGCCAATCGATTCAGTAAGTGTATCAATGAAATGAGCATTCACTGAATTAGTAGGAATTAAAAGGATGGCTGCTCCTTAGAGATTAGGAACAGATTAAAAAATTGACCTGGATGAGGTTCAAAGGTCATAGCTGTGAATCAAACTGAAGAGCTACTATAGAAACGAGCAATGCTTCTGTAAAGAATGCAGGTCTCACACATCCTCTCCATTTGGAGACTGAAATGAACAAATGCCATGTTAAAAAAAAATACCAACAGTGTGCTGACTAGGGGTACAACAAGGTTAGTAGCAAGAAAACTGTAACAATCCTAAAAGATTGACATTAATTTACATTAAAACAAATATTGTTAAAGAAAGAGTAATGTCGAAATTAATACTTTTGCCCTTTTTAATTGAAATGTTTTTTAAATAATATTACAATCATGTTCTCTTTAGATGGCATAGGAGAGAAAGTAAGCAGCTAGATATGAGCTTCTTGGAATCGGTCAATGAGGTGTGGCCTATTTGTGACAGACACTCCCCTTTGTTCAACTATGAGTCAGACCAGCCTTTGCTAATATAAGACAGCACCTGCATTGATTGTACAAACAAGCCAACTCTGTGTAGGGATTTTAAATAGAAATGTTTTAATGAAAGGAAAGAAATAAAATACCTTACTGATCCCTATTTGCTTGTATAGCTCTTTCAGTGGGCAGGCATTTTGTTTAGAATCTTGGGTCAAATTAATGAAGATCTGACCCGTGTAACCAAAGATGTCCGCACCCTGATATGGCTATATAAGCAGAGAGTGTGCAATAAGGTGCTTTATTTTTTATTAATTCAATAAAGGATTTATTTTTAAAAATGTAAATTAACTTTATTATAGTTGCCAACATTGGCCATATTTCCAGGGACACATATTTGTTCCACATGCTGCAGAAAGATCATGCAAAGTGCAGGCTGGCAGAATGTAGGATTAATTAATCATGGTAGGTCCTATGAGATCTCCACTCTGATGAATTAATTGTATTCTGTCTGTGTCTATATCCATCCTACATACTGCTGCACTTTGCACGGTCTTTCTGCAGCATGTGGAACAAATACGTGTCCCTGGAAACATGGCCGATGTTGGCAACTATGTTTTATTTTTGCTGACAGTTTGCCTATAGTCACTATACTTATTCTGAGCTGCATAAACCTATGATATCTTACTTTGACAAACCAGGCAGGTGCCAAATTGCAGTTATTTTAATCATGTGTAATGAAGAAGGGTTGATCAATTTATTATCGAGGGATGGGGAAGTTGGATGCTATCCTTATTGAATCAATAAAGCGGCCATAAACGATAATTGCAGTCATAGGCACAAAGGCTTAGCTTTTAAAAGGCTGAGATGAGAAAGTGTTGAAAATCTTAGAATGCAACAGGCAATGTCTACAACAGTGCTGTGTTGTGAAACCCTACCCTGATCACGGCATCATTGAAAAAATGCAATGAATTTTAAATGTGAATTATTTCGCTTTATTAAATGAAAAAATATATATGTAAAGGGAACTAGCTCAATTCTCCCAACCAGAGAGAACATTCTGGAAGTCATTTAGTTAACTTTAACCTTCCACTCTTCAGTGACTTATTCAATAGTCACAATCTAATTCAGGAAACACACCAGTGTATAGTGATCACAGGGATACAAGACAGATTTCATTCTCCACTAATATTAATATACCAGAGAGGCCCACCCTATCCCTTTTTCCATTTCACCCTTGGCTGGATCATTTTCTGCCTCTATTCCCGTTGCTAATTCAAACTAATTAAAGTATAAAATAGAATCATTTGCACGTCTCTGTAATTCTTCTGCCCGCACAGTGAGTTATGTGTTCACACTCAGTGTGAGCAATCCCCTTTCTGATAAGCTCAGTAACCGTGGAACTCATTTGGTACAGAGTGTTACCGCTTCTGGAAACAAAAAAATAATGAAAGAGGGAGAAGAAAAAAAAAGAAATAAAGGATGAAAAAAAGAATACTATGCGTTTCTGCTCTGATTTCAAATTTCACACTTCAGCTCTTCCAAAAATGGGCAACGTGAAATTTTTTCATTTTTCTTATTCTTGTAATTATCTTGCGTTGGTTAAATGGATTTTTTTTTTTTTTTTTAGAAATGCAAAAGCGAAGCTAAAAAGAAGCAAAAACGACACAGGACTAAAAAGTGGGGCATTTTCCATCAAATATGTATTGCCAATTACCGATACTTCACTGAACAGAAATTGGTATCAAAGCCGATTACGTTGTTTATTCACTATAGCAAGGCCTCTTTACATTTGTTATGTAGGATTATTACCATAATGCTAATTGAGTGGTTTCATCCAAACTCATTTTTGAAGTACAAAGTCAGATAACTAACATTATGACAGGACCATAAAAAGTTAGCTTATGTCTATGGAGGCAATTGTGTCTGTTCTTTTCCTTTTTTTAAGAAAAGATAGCAACCCCATCTATGAAAGAGGTCATATTTGAGGATGTTTCAGTTACATCTCCATTTGGCTCCACCTAGCCATGCCCCAGGGCCATCTTTATTGTTAATGGGTCCCAGGGCAAGCATCTATATATATGGGCATGCCATCTTACTATCCTTAAAACATCATACACTGGGAGATTTGTTTTAGACTCCAGCCTTCACGGTTTGACACGAAACATCATAACATTATAATTGCACTATAAATGGTTTCAATATTATGCCACACAAAACCCAGTCTTTTTCAAACCGCATTCTCTCTCACATAGAATGTGCCACTAATGACAACTTCCTAAAACAAGTGCATTGTGCATGGGCAGTATTTATGAATTTGGTGGGACAGGACCTCCAAAAATGGCAACTATGATAATGCAAAATAATCTTACCCATTAAAAATTGATGAAGCAACCAGCTTTGCATTGAACGCTGTCACCTGCACCCTTCTTATACCTTCCAATACCTTCCCCACCAATGAGAAGTACAGACCTAATGTGACCACATTTCACATAAATGAAAGTCACACTGCAGCACATTGCACATTTACGCTAATCACACACTACATCACAGTTCACATTAATGATAATCACACTGCCGGCACTGCATATTGAACTTTTTTTCTAATAGGAAAACCACACCCTATTAGTGCCAAAAGGGTGTGTAATGCCTTCTCTAGAATCGAAAAGATTAAAAAATAAAGCATTTCTAACCAGTGTTGCTGGCAGAGAAACCAGCCAATCCAAGGTAAAGGAAGTTAGAGTGAATGGGATAGAAGCCAATCAGATGAAAGGAGGGATCTAAGGGAATCTGAAGTTAATAGCTAATAGGGTGAAGTAGAAACAATGGTAGTTGGAAGAAGATAAGGGAATCTGGGTGATACTATAATGAAGGTGGGTAGTGGTAAGTGAGGGAAAGAATAAAATAAATAATAATGTAACCAGAATAATATCATCTACTCTGGCAAGCAAGAATATGAAAAAAAAGAGGCAGAAGCTATGGGGCTCAAGTAGGGCCCCTGTAATCCAGGGCAGCTGCCCCTTTACCCTGTGTTAAGGACGACCCTGCCTGGATCTGGTCCAGGATGGTGGCAGGATGACAGACCAATTTCTTTCAATGGCCCTGCTTACCATCACACAGAAAGTGTCAGGAGGGATTGGAGTAAGTGCCTTGCCTACTGTACTACTCTACAGAAGCACATATATTGTAGGTTTTGACAATGTGGCAGATTAAAAATCTGAATTAATGATGGAGCTGGAAAGAAAGCTAAATAATAATGCCTGAATTCTGCAGTTCACTTTTTGATGAACAGTCCCAAGTGTTTCTATTGCAATGTATGTGCTGCCCTAGAATACTGTCTCATGTTTATACAATATTATCATGCACATTCACCTGTGTCACAAATGCATTACTATGAAAGGGTGTAAGGGTTAATCACTTTGGCTGAAGTAGACAAAAATCTATAGGTGAGAAACAGCCACAGGTAGAACAATTACACATACTGCTAAGGAAATCTGTTGACCTATGGTAATTAAAGAGCTGTCAAATAAAGTGTGGTGTCCATTAACAATACAGAGTGTAGCTAGCAATTAGAAAGCATGAGCTACCTCATTCTTTTAAAGGCTGTGGTGAGGGGGAACAATTACTGCTAATTAAGAAATTTGCTTGTCAGTTTCAGCCATTTGGCTAATTAACACACAAATCTTGGCTCAAAGTTAGAAGGCCATTTTATAGTTAGGCATATTTGGGCCTTTACAGTTATACAGCTTAAAGACAAAAAAAAAAAAAAAAAAACCCAGATCAACAATAACATTATGAAGTCAGAAAGTTTGAACATATGTCTTAAATCCCAATATATATATATATATGCTTAAGATAATTCAAATATAAATATACAAGCTGGTATTTTTTGATTCAGTTTTAATATATGACCTAAGGTGCCAGTTAAATTATCCTTTCATCTGATGATAACCCTACCCAGGTGCTTTATTTTTCACATAGTTTTTCTTCTTTTTCTACATTTGTGTCATCTTTACGTAGCCAGTATTCCATGAGCTACCTTTTCTGTGCAACAAATGTTTAATACAGTTTAACAATGATGATCACATACCCAAGGTTCAACTTTGGTGAAAAGATGTCAATTCTGCCCCCCCCCCAAAAGAGTAATTTTTACAGTGTGGTGTTCACACTTAGAAACATAGAAACATAGAATGTGTCGGCAGATAAGAACCATTCGGTCCATCTAGTCTGCCCAATTTTTTTGAGTACTTTTATTAGTCCCCCGTTCCCGGTCTTATAGCTAGGATAGCCTTGTGTCTATCCCACGCATGCTTAAAATCCTTGACTGTGTTTACCTCTACCACTTCTGCTGGCAGGCTATTCCATACATCCACTACCCTCTCAGCTGGTGATATCTACAGTATTTATATTTTAAACTTGGTGGAGCAGGAACTTCTCCGCCAATATATGGTCTATTATGATTTCTGTATGTGGATTTGCAGTACCATTAATCCACTGAAATATAAACTACCTGAATTGGTTAATACACTAACTGTAAAAGTATAGATCCTGTTCAACCCTCAGGGTTTAATGATTAATTCATGGCAACCAATTCAGCCTTTCATCTTCATGGGGTCAAAAAATGAGTACCATTAAGTTGGGTCATAACTAAATCAGAAGCTCATGGCAAATGATTTTAAATCTGAGAGTGTGAGCTAATGAACGTTAGGTGTTGGGGTCAGAGGCGCTATATAAAAAAAAGTAAATTATTGTGCTGTCACTGTAGAAGTAAAAAATACATACTGGTGAATATCAATATTTTGGAATGTTTCCTGTCATTTTTGTAGTGCCAAATATTAAATCAGATATAGTGCTCTCCTGCTGGTGTGATTTTGACATAATGGCAGTCTCTCAATTTCAGTTAACGCTGTACCATGTAACAGCTACCGATCTTGCAACTTCACAGCAAAATACATGTGTACTGCCTTGCTCTTTCCCCTATCTCTGTGATCTAGTCTAGTATCTATATTATGATGAACATAGAAATGCTAGTGCTTTGTACACTGCATGACTCACCCATCTTATTCTAGAGGCTACAGATTCTATTTTACCATCTATTGTCTTATGCATGTAGGATAGCCTTATCTCTATCCAGATATGGTTGGATTTCCAATATTATCTAGCCTTTACCACTTCTGCTGGGTGTTGTTTCCATGTGTCCTTTAAGCGGCATTTTCTTCTGATTATCCTCACATTTCAGCTGTGGGGCATGACATTTTAAGCTGACATTCATCACCTTAGTAACTTTCATCAAGATTAGCCTGAAAAAAAATAGAGCTTTTCCAGTGGATGAGCTATACAAGTCCCAGCATACGCCTGTTTAAACGGCCCGTACCTGCCCAAGTATTTCATTATCCAGTTGGCAGCAGCCTGAATCACTTCAGTAAATTTGCATGAAATCTGAATTCTACGAGGCTGCTATCCAAACAGAACAAACTCGGGCCGCTCTAATCTTTACACGGAGAAGTCAATTTGCAAGAGAAAAACGTGCATTAATGTCTCCCGCGGCGAGCAGGGGAAAGGATTAAACATCTCTCGCCTTAATTCCGAATTATCATAAACCCGACACAAACAATTACGAGGTGTGGAGAAAAGGCTTCCGTGTTTCGGATGCGAGGTGGCTCAAGCTGACACCTTGGAAAATGCGATTTGGACAAATTACGCAGGCCTTCCACTATGTATTTATTTATTTATTAAGCTGGTTTATTGATGTTACAGAGACACTTAAATCCATCTGCTTTGCGCAAGAAATCCACAGACAAATTTTTAATTAAAATGAAAAAATGTATATGTTTCTATTAGTGTCTAATAATAGCTGATTTACACCATACGCGGCTTTGTAAAATGGCAGTTGCAGAAATGAAACTTAAATTGTACCCAGGAAAGAGTATTATTTTTTGAGCTTCCTATTAATGCCTTGATCTCTTTAGGTAAAAGTAGCATTGTTTTAATGATTCTAAGAACTCCAATCATCTTCATCCATCAGGAATATGCTGAAAGATATAAGGGTCCACTCAATATGCGCTGGTGTTTGGCCTAGAAATGATTCCTCCAAAGACAGGTCTGATTCAGGGCACATCGGAAATCGAATTACAGGCTACCTAGCCTGGTCGGGGCATGTAATGTAGCAGTAATCCTATGGTTTTCCTGGCTAAAATGTACCAATCCGAAAGCCTCCGATGCTTCAGCCAATTCAGACCCAAATTGAGGCATACTGAGTAGCTGCATTTTGGGGATTTGTGAATTTCGACTAAAGTCCCCCACCCGAATCAAATGGGGTATATTGAGTAGACCCTATAGTTTAGAAGCAGCTGATCCTGCTCTTAACTCTAAAATGTGGTAAAGCTGTATAGACATTAGCAAGATATTTAGCAGGAAGTCTGGGATATCTTACTGTCAGACTGTTACTACTGGATCCAGTGACAATCCTGTGACAATGTAAGTAGTGTCACAGTTTGTGGTTATCAACAGAAGGCCTGTGAGTTGTAAGATATAATGACAGCGTATAGGCCACTAATTCCTACAGGATGTCTGGAATACATCATCGGGGAACATACAGTAACAGTAACTCACTGGCTGTGTTATTGGAAGTGCTTCTGTAGTTGTCTTGCAGTCACAGAGAATACAATGGTTTGCAGGTTTTCATACCATTTATGGGACCAACCACTCATTTCGAACAGCTTTTCAAGGCGTTTGATTTTAATTAAAATACTCCTACTTAGCCCTGCTTGACAAAGAGAATGACATCCCAATACAAATGTATTGGACAGTGTCATCAATCAGAGTGTCAGAATCCTTACCTGTCTCTCTGACATGATGTACAGGTATTTGCTGTCTGTGGAGAATGCCATGTCCCTCAGTATTGGACTTCCATCTCTCATCACATGGACCACCTCGTACTGGATGCCACCGTATGGGGGGCCATCTGCTCGAATCTGAGGAGAAAAGCAGACATTCATTTAATGAGTGGAGAACAGAAACGTTTAGGCCTCTCTTAAGATATCAATAAAATTCACATAGCATAGATGCAAAAACATTCACGGATAATGAGCACTTGCTGGCCAATCTAGTCTATCCATTTCCTTAGTGTAAAACTATTTACAGGTATATGTCACATTTAACAAATATAAAAACTCCAATAAAACTTAGAAGGCATCAGCACTGACAACTAGTTTATATGTTCCCAAATAGTGTTATTCGATGAATCCTCAAGCAGCCTTGGAAATGCACATGCTGTTTAGCATTGTGTCACAAAGTAAAGGTTAATTAACAGTACTGCTATGCTGAGCTCTTTTTTAATGCATCGAAGGAATTGTTGGCTGTTGGATTTAGAAAAAAACATCCTACAGGCAAAAATGAAAAGGCAGCACTGAATCTTCTAGACTTTGGCTCACAGTTAAAAATGAATCGCCTTTGGGTGGGGGAACGGTGACAATTTGCATCCTGTCTGCACGTGGCAGGATTTGCATTTTTGAACAGCCATTTGATTGTAACATGGTGTCACGCTGAGAGACGTGGAGGGCTTGAAGGGAGGGCAGGAGGGAGCCTGGCATGTATCTGGAGACAGATTAAACCAGCCAACCAAAGGCTTAGAGTAGCCCAGAGGCCCATTGTGACAGTGATAGTGTCAGCTGCTGGCCAAGACTCCAAAACCACTGGGAAATTGTAAGAGAGGCTTCCCCGGTTGGAGAGAGAGGGAGAGTAAGTCAAATGCCAAAATGCCTAAACCATTGAAGGTTATTGTAAGAAATGTTGCCAGCCTGTAAACTAATATTTATCTAACAATCCACAACAGTAAAATTGGCAATCTCCACAGCATTGGTATTTACTATTTACAAAAATATTTTGAAAATTACAGAGTATACAGGGAAGCACTGGGGATAATATATTAAAATAATAACATTTAGATTTGCACTCATTTTATGGATACTTTACACATAGCCATTAGAGTTAGGATTGTAATTTTTTTCTTCACACAATTACTGACAATGCTATTACCTCTGTCAACTTAACATTGCCCTCAAGCCAATTTTTTTTTTACCAGTCTGTCAGTAACATACCAACTGGGTTGCAGCCACAGCTACACTGCCCAAACTGTCTTATCCATGTGTTTCTTTCTGTTTATGAACCGTAAGGCCGTAACACAGTTCTCTGATGGAGAATAAAGTACCAATGTTGTATAGAAGCAAACGTATATATTTTATAAATCCAGAATTAACATGTGAGCATGTTCACTTTCAGGTAATATGAGAACAGCTAATAACTAAAGTAAACCATTACCAAGATAAATCTTGTAGCTAAAATTGAAGTAAGACTTCTGTTTTGCTCTTAAATTAAGCTCGCTCCATGTAGGTGACACTCAGTGAGTTCATTTACTAATAAAGACTGCCAGGAGGATAATTTAATGGTCTGCTCAGCGCCATGTAGAGACAATCTGCCTCCATGTAAGGCATTGATAACACTTCTTATCACAAACACACCATTTGCTGTGGGCTGACTATATGATCCAAGACACTGTCTGGGTTTATTTGTGTGTTTGTTGTTTATCTTTTATAAGCCTGGTTAGTACACTGATTTGTGTTTCATCATTAAAAGGAGAGACAAGAAAGGGCTTTTTTCTAAAAGATCAGAAAGCACATTCAATCACATTAATATCAATGGTTTTGATTAGTTCAGGAGATTACATTTCTTAAAGGAACGGTAAAAACACATTTATTGCTTGGAAAATCATCATTTCCTTTAATTATAATTTTTCCAAGCTCTATGCTGCTTTTCTTTTAAACATATTAACACTGACTTTAATGGTTCAGTGATTTAACAAGTCATGGCATCCCAGTGAGTTTGAACCCCTAAAAAGCATAGGAAGCAAGCTAAATTATTTTTTAATTGTTTAAATAGGTTCACTATTGCCCTGTATATCTAATGTTTACAGTACTATAGCAACTAATAGCAGATTTTCCTTTTAGAAAAAAAAAAAACTGCAATTCTTTGAAGCATAATTAACCTCTATAGCATAGATTAGCAATACAATATTCCATTTTACAGCTCTTAGGATGTCTACCCCTGCAATGTACCTAAAATGTTAGTAAACATATGCCACAGCTACTAGGATGTTCGGATTCATTAACATTAAATAAGCACAGAAATCCAGCAAAGGAGATAGTACTACATAATACGCAGCTAGCAACCGTAGAATAAACATGACTTCCAAATCTATTATCGTACCAGAGAACACTGTATTGTCGGTCATTTGGGACCAACAGACAGGGCTCCCATTGTACACCAATCTACTACCAATAAATACCATATATTCCTGAGACCAAGCTTAAAGCAGTTACCAACCCTGTTGTTTGAGACCTTAGCGGTCACCTGATTTGTCACTATGACTGGGAGATTGATGGAGTTATTGAATAAATAATATATGACGACCAAATACACAGCCTGGACTAGAAGCAGAACACTTGGTATGGGATAATGGGCATTGGAGCTTCACAGAAGCTGAAGGTCTACTAGCCACCCAGCCACAGTCCAAGAAAAACTATCATGTGACTCTTGCTATTAATAGTCATGCTAATCATCACAATATTCCTGACATGCTGTGTGTTTTTGTGGCACTTATTTTGTGCTCTCTGTATGCACGACACCTGTTCAAATACAAAATTATAGGCTTTAAATTCTGAAATTAAAAGGAATTCATTATCTACATTTTGCATAATCATATTTGATTCTATTTTATGCTGGTGCCAGTTTTGCAAACGAAAAAAAAAAAAAAAATATCCACATTTATAATGTTGTGATCTTGGAATCAAATCATTCATGTGACTGCGTCAACAATTCATATTAGTTCAGAACATAATTTTGCAGGCTTACAGTTCTGTTTAAGGGATACTCCAACCATAAAATGAAAAGGGTTTATTTTTTTATTTTAAATTTCTCGATTTTCAAGTCTTTTATTTTTTTAAGTCAGTTTATTTAATAAAATATTTTACTAAACAAGTGTGACTGGACGCCGCCATTTTGTGATATATATTGTTTTTGGGTGCCACCCCCCAGTGACTTTACAGCACTAGTATCTCATTATGGGGCTTGGGACACAGAATGCAGTCTATAAGTCAGAATTCTGACTATAGATTTGCATTGAATGGGAGGGTAATGTAACTATTGCATCACAAGGGGGTGGAGTAATGGTCCTGTTTGATCAGGTCAATCTCCTCTCTTTGTGTTGGAAGGCAAGTAAAAAAAGTGCACACAGCCACTCAGACATGCCCACTCATGATGCACAGGAGCCAATAAGAGAGCAGAGGTGTATCTTATGACATCATCATGCAGGCTCTGCCCAGAGTTGTAAGGTGAGACATGCTGGCAGATTTTGGGTAAAATTCACAAAACAAATACAGGAGATAGACACCTAATTTTATTTCTACTTGTATATGAAATTAATTCAGACAGAAAAAAACTGTAGCATGTGTTGAAATTTTGGGTTGAACTTGATGGACTTAGTGTCTTTTTTCAACCTAGATTACTATGTTACTATGTCTTATATATGTGTTAAATGCACAGGTACTCTAGTTACATCTTATGGCAGTGGTAGAAAGAAATGTGTGTTTTGGTATGTGATCAATTAACTGTATTGTGTTGAGAAAACTATAATCTAATGAATTCTTTAGGTAAAGGAAGACACTTGACTCAATGAAACTTGAATTTTAGTACATTAGTTTTGTATTAACACACTTGTGCAATATTTACATAGCATAATACCTTCTTGAATATAAATCATGGGTCAATGTAATAGGTTTTAAATTCATCTCAGGGTATGACCTGTTAAAGGAACAGTACACTTTAAAAAAAAATAAACATTAAATAAAAACTTGATTTTGATTCATTTCCATTATTTCTAGGGTTGCCTACCAGCCATGCCACTGTTTATGATAGATGTATACTCTTACTCATACTCTTATGTAAGTAAGATGTGGACAAGTTTGCTACCTCCTAACATCTTAAATGGATTGTGGGGTAGTGGCTAAAAGTGTGGCTATGGGCAGGGCATTACTGAGATATTCAAAGTGAATTTATTGCCAATTTATACCTATTTATGTAACTTGGTAAGTCATTTAGAACGAACATATATACATTATTTATATAAATATATATATATATATATATAATATATATATTATATGTATATATAAACATGTATACTGCAGTTAACATACATTATTGTGTGCATTTTATTGCTCTGTGATACACTTGCACACCACAAATATTCTGAGCTCCTAGAAAAGAGTGACAACAGAGGAACAAAGAGGAGCAGAGGGATTTGGGTTTAAAGTTGGGACTGTCTCTAGGGTTTCTACCTTGTCTACAAAAAAATACCGGCCTTGCTGGTGCCTCCATAGACTTAACATTGGCCGGTCTGCCGGTAAAATACCGGCTGGGTGGCAACACAACTGTCCTTCCTAAATAGACACATGAAAGGTATGTCTTCGTACTATCATTTTAACCAATGTAGCCCAGAAGCATAATTTTTTTTTTTTATAACTGTCCCTGAGTAAAATGGCAATGCAATCATTCTAATATAAAGTAGATACAGAAAACTATGTTCAAAAGAAGTCTTAGGCTCAAAAAGACTTCCTGTACCTTGACACTCTGCCATGAACTCTTTATAGCTTTCCACTATGGCTTTGCACAGTGCAGAATGGCTAAGATTAAACTTTGTCCTTTGCCAATGAAATGCCCATTATGCCTGCTAATAATAATAACCATTACAATAAGTGAGTAATAATTATTTCCTGTTGCCTTCTGGCACTGAGGATGGAATGGGTCTTACAAATGCCGCAATCTTATTAAAGGGAATAAGTCTAGGGGTTTATTAATAAAGGCATGCTCTTATTAGATTATTAAAGCCCAGCTGGCATCTGCTGGAAAATTACTGTATATAACAGGACCTTGGGTGACCTATGTGGAGTTTAATATAGTACATATTATTTGTGGGATTTTTACACCCACGCGTGGTTTACACCACCCCACTTACAGAAACATATTGATCAGAACTGAGGTAATGCCGGATCTATAAAAATAAGGTTTGTTTTATTCTGCTATTCAAAGACCTACTTACATTTCTGTTCATTCATGTACATTGATGTTTCTTCTAACATGCTAAAAAAAGAGAGAAATGATACAAAAGGTCATTTGCTCAAGGTCATACGGACTCAACAACTTTCTCACTCCACTTGAAAGACAAGGGTCACAGCTCCCGAATCTGATTCCTAAACTTAAAAGCCTAATAGAATTTGTTCGAAGGACACTGCAGTGGTCCATCTCAGTTGGGGTCCCATCTTCAAAGGGCAGCGTTGACTTTCAGAGTCTTACAATCTTCGTTGCTCCCTCCCTCCAACTCCGTCCCCATGTCGTTAGGGCAGCTGTTTAATAAAATCGTTACCATGGTGACTGCCTCTGAAGCCAGGCCACTAAAAAGACCTGATGTTAATTTAATGAACTCTTCCACTGCCAAAGCCTGGTTCCATTCTCTCTGGTGCTATCCAAGAGAAGCAAAGAGTCCAACATACCAGAGACTCATTCTTTGTCTCTGCTATTATTTTAACTGCTTATATGCCAAATATACCGGACCAAAAAACAAAACAGTCCACTGCAGTTGTAATAGTGCCAATGCAATAAACCGGGCAGTACAAAGGACATAGGAGGTTAACCAATCTTGGGGGAGATACATTAAAGGACAACTTAAGCAAAAAATGAAATTCTGTTTAATTGGAAGATGGCATCAAGTGTAGGCATTTTATATAGAAATGCTTTAATGAAAGAATACAAATAAAGTAACTTATTGAGCCATCTTTACTCCATATAGTTCTACCAGGAGGCAGACATTTTGTTTAGAATCTTTGGTCAGATAGGTCAGATCTTTGTTCATCTGAACCAAGGTGAGTGAAGATCTGACCCAAGATTCTAAACATGTCTGGCTCCTAGTAGAACTATATGGAATAAAAATGGCTCAATAAGGCACTTTATTTGTATTCTTTCATTAAAGCATTTATATTTAAAAAAATGACAATCTTTCAATAACATAACATAAGTTATTTTTTGCTACAGATGTCCTTTAAAGACGACAATCTTCTAAATAACAGACCTCACAAGACTATATGGTAGGGGGCTACCAAGTACATGGCCAAACTCTTTATTCAAAGACAAACAAAACCCAAATCCTGACAAAAAAAGTAGAGCAATAGGGGGTAGATATTCTTTATTTATAATTTATTTTTAAAATGTGTACACTAGTTGCAATATTTACCTAAAATTTTTACATTTTTCCTACTTGTACTACTTTTTTTCACAACTAAATGGATACACAAAATATTCCTGATAGTCCCAAGATCAGCTTATTCAGTAAAGTCATCCAATATGTACATGCACAAAAGTTTGAGTTGTCTAAGGAACAACTAAAGGTGTATTTCTGAGACAGTGCTGTAGAAACACTGGGATACAAGAATGTTCGCGGGGCAGAACATACAGAGCCTCTATTGATACTGGGCAGTGTCTGAGATCCTCTAAAATCCAGGTACTTACATCTAAGGCTGCCTCGAGTTAGCAGATTTAGAAATGAAACTAGACCTCTTTCTAATGACAGTGCTATAAAGTAAATGAGATAATAACATAACAGTTTCCATCTGATCATCAAGCACTCCAGACCGCTCCTTTAACCTGCATGACTCTGAGCTGTTCCATCCAGTACATGGGAGCTTGCATAATGTAAAGTCTCTGCATTAAAATCACCATAGACTCCTGCTGTCCCTTCTGTTTCCTTGACAACACTGATGGCATACAGCGGAAATAAGGAATGAAGTGGATAGAATAGAGCGTCTTCCATGTGGCAGCCATGGTTGAGCTGTCTCGTTCAAGCATGTAGTAACTTCAGAGGTTGAGATACTTTTTAATGATTGCACATATTCATCTTCCTCTAGAGAAGAAATGTGTCGTAACTTCACGGGATTTACTCCAAGGTTTTGATTAGATACAGGCTTTATACATCCCCAAATTTAAAGCAGTTGCATTGTGTTTAAAGAAAAAAAAGATATTTCAGTGATATTTTGTCACTAAATATTTCCCTAGTGTGAGCAAGTCATGGATGATAGGGAAACTCCAAATCCAAGGTAAAATCAAAACAAGCCAAGCCCGCTCTGTTCAAATAATTTATTCCATAAATAAGGCTACCCGGTGAGAATAAATCAGCCGTACACTGCTGTTAATCATAGGCACTTTGCCACTGGGAGGTTACTTTCCAGGACATAAGTGAGTTCCCTCCATTTTGAGCTATATATACACACACACATATACAGATTAGCATTAACTACAGTTGCCTGCTGATGGATAAAGCTTCAGAGGGGTTAACATTTATCCAATCTCCTAATGGAAAGCTCAGGACCTTTCCTTCCTGTAGTGATATGACTGCCTTTCATGGTTTCATGATGAGATACAGCCCAATGATAAGGTAGTCGCTGGTGCCAGTAACAAATGTGCTGACTCAAAGTTTGCCTGGGAGAGCTGAATCCTTGCCATGACTCTAGATAGGGGAAGCTGTACCTCTCACGCATTTTTAGAATTTGCTCTGAGCAATCCTGTACCAATGGGATGAAATAGTTGATTGACAAGTTGAAAAAATGCATTGCTTTCGATACTTAATGTTTGTCTCGAACCGTATCTATATATCAATGAAAGTAAAATGTTTAGGGGTCAGTGAATTAACCCAGGAAATATGCTAGCTCTCCACCATTTTTAGAATTACCGCATGATACATGTTTTGCAGACCGCTGTAGAACTGGAGAATTCATTTTTGCATGTAACCACGCTGAGACCTACACTTGTTACACTAGTAACAAACTGTAAGAATTGTTTAAGCAGAAGGAAAAATGCAATTGCAAAAAAACTGAAAAAAGGTGGGGAAAGAAATGCTTTATAGATGGGTTTGCTAATTAGTTAATTAACCTTCTCTGTGAGATCTGCCTGGTTTTTTAAGGCACTGAACAAACAATCGAATACTGAGTTCAGTCGAAGTGAAGAAATAAAGAGTTAAAAGGCAAAAAGGAGAGAATAATCGCCATGTATCTTTTATAACTGTCTTCAGGGCCGTCTTTAACGCGGGGCAAACGGGGCAGCTGCCCTGGGCCCATTTACTCCTGGGGGGCCCCAAGGCAGCTGTCCCGTGGGCCCCCAGCCCCTGCTTGCCGCGTTCACAGCGCATTGCGCTTGTGAATGCTTTTTTCCGGCAAGCCGCATCCGATGGATGCGACGGTCGAAAAAAAAACAAAAAAAAACCTGACGCCGGATGTGACGTCGCGTCACATCCGGTGACTGTTTCCCTCCTCCGTGCAAGAGGGAAGACTGCACGGAGGAGACATCCGGCGGGGGACACGGAGCAGCTTCATGTAAGTACTTGGGAACGGGGGGGGGGGGGGGGGCTGACTGGCACTATATTACTGGGCATCTGGCTGGCACTATATTACTGGGCTCTGACTGGCACAATAATACTGGGCATCTGAATGGCAGAATATTACTGGGCTCTGACTGGCACAATAATACTGGGCATCTGAATGGCAGAATATTACTGGGCTCTGGCTGGCACAATATTACTGGGCTCTGACTGGCACAATATTACTGGGCTCTGACTGGCACAATAATACTGGGCATCTGAATGGCAGAATATTACTGGGTTCTGACTGGCACAATAATACTGGGCATATGAATGGCAGAATATTACTGGGCTCTGGCTGGCACAATATTCCTGGGCATCTGGCTGGCACAATATTACTGGGCATCTGGCTGGCACTATATTACTGGGCTCTGACTGGCACTATATTACTGGGCATCTGAATGGCAGAATATTACTGGGCTCTGGCTGGCACAATATTACTGGGCATCTGGCTGGCAGAATATTACTGGGCTCTGGCTGGCACAATATTACTGGGCATCTGGCTGGCACAATATTACTGGGCTCTGGCTGGCACAATAATACTGGGCATCTGACTGGCACAATATTACTAGGCATCTGGCTGGCACAATATTACTGGGCATCCTGCTGGCACAATATTACTGGGCATCTGGCTGGCACAATATTACTGGGCTCTGACTGGCACAATATTGCAGGCATCTGACTGGCACAATATTCCTGGCCTCTGACTGGCACACTATTACAGGCATCTGACTGGCATAATATTACAGGCATCTGACTGGCACAATATTACAGGCATCTGACTGGCACAATATTACAGGCATCTGACTGGCATAATATTACAGGCATCTGACAGGCACAATATTCTTGGCATCTGACAGGCACAAATATTCCTGGTATCTGACAAGCACAATATTCCTGGTATCTGGCTGGCACAATATTACTGGGCTCTGACTGGCACAATATTGCAGGCATCTGACTGGCACAATATTCCTGGCCTCTGACTGGCACACTATTACAGGCCTCTGACTGGCATAATATTACAGGCATCTGACTGGCACAATATTACAGGCATCTGACTGGCACAATATTACAGGCATCTGACTGGCACACTATTCCTGGCCTCTGACTGGCACACCATTACAGGCATCTGACTGGCATAATATTACAGGCATCTGACTGGCATAATATTACAGGCATCTGACAGGCACAATATTCCTGGCATCTGACAGGCACAAATATTCCTGGTATCTGACAGGCACAATATTCCTGGTATCTGACAAGCACAATATTCCTGGTATCTGACTGGCACAATATTACAGGTATCTGAATGGCACAATATTCCTGGGCTCTGACTTACACAATATTCCTGGTATCTGACTGGCACAATATTCCTGGTATCTGACTGGCACAATATTACAGGCATCTGACTGGCACAATATTACAGGCATCTGACTGGCACAATATTACTGGGGTCTGAATTTCACAATATTCCTGGTATCTGACTGGCACAATATTCCTGGGCTCTGACTGACACAATATTCCTGGGCTCTGAATGGCACAATATTACTGGGCTCTGACTGGCATAATATTACTGGGCTCTGACTGGCACAATAATACTGTGCTCTGAATGGCACAATATTACTGGCATCTGAATGGCACAGCAATTATGCCATATGTGTGTGTGTGGGGGGGGGGGGGGGTAACATTGCGATGGATGGCGGGATTGCATGCAGGGGAGGGGGCAGGGTCCAGGGGGCCCAAGCAAATGCTTGCCCAGGGTCCAATCACTATTAAAGACGGCCCTGACTGTCTTACATAATATAGCATGTTAGATACGGCCACTCAATGCATGTCTTGCAACATATATGCACTCCTGGAGTGGCTTCCCCAGGGACCATACTGCTAGTGTGAGCAGTTTTCTGCTTTGGAATGTAACATACTGGATCTACATGGCTTAATGCTTACAGAGCAGGAATTGGCTCAGAGGTTTCTAGGGCAGATAGGTGTGTTATTTGTGAAGGGTCAGACAATTAGGGAGGTTTGTTCTGGCCTAGTTTGTGTGAGAAGGCTGGGGAAATCAGTATAGCTGAAGCATTTCTGGAGCCGGCTGACTCTTCTAGCAGCCAAGTTAGTAGATTCCACCACACAGAGGGTAACCTAATGCTAGGAAGGCTAGACAGGTGCTGGTCATAGGGGATGCTATTATAAGGAAGGTAGATAGGGTAATCAGTTGTCAGGGCCCATGATGCCAAACAGTATGCAGGCTCCTGGGTCCTGGCATATTGTGGACAGTGTAGACAGACTTGTGGGAGGGGAAGAGGATAATCCAGCGGTCTTAGTACACATTGTTACTAATGACAAAGTTAATGGCAGGTGGGGGTCCTTAAAAATTATTTTAGTGCACTAGGTCACAAGCTTACAGGACAACTGTCGGCAAATAGTATGTTCTGTTTAATATGAAGATTCCATCAAGGGCAGACATTTTACATAGTAATGCGTTAATGAAAGAATATAAATAAAATACCTTATTGAACCCTCTCTGCTTGTAGAGTTCTATCAGGGGGCAGACAGATTGTTCCGAATTGTGGGTCAGACTGGAATGTCTGACCTATCTGACCCAGGATGTCCTCCCCCTGAGAGCTATATAAAAAGGGCTCAGTAAGGTGCTTTACATATTCTTTCATTAAAGAAAAAGCCTGCAAAAAGGTGATCAAATTAGCTAAATTGAAAAATGAGAAACTGATTGCTAAGTAGAGTAAATCTAATCCAAAATTTATTTTTAGTATGTAAATGGAAAAAAAAAACTGAAGGCAGAAAATGTTGGTCCTTTGTTATCTGAAATGGGAAATTTAGTTAGTGAAGACAGAGCAAACGCAGATATTTTAAATAACTTTTTCATCTCTTTATACCAAGGAAGAACCTAGAACCTTCAAGCTGATTTAAAAAAAAACTGTTGCAGCAAATGAGGGATTGACTAATGCAGGAAAATTAAACACTGTTAAGACAGACAAGGCCCCCGAGCAGGTTTGTATACCCCCAAAGGTAGAACCTGACCAGACAGCTATTTTGATTTTTAGCGACTACTTCCATTCAGGAACAGTGACAATGCATTGACGTAGGTACAAGGAATGAACTTGATGGACTGTTACTATGGTATATACTATGTTACTCTGTAACTTAATTATACACAGCAGAATAAACACCATGTATATAGAAGTGTTACATTGTAAAGTTAAAAAAAAAACATGTTTCTTAATGGTCCCACAAGGTCCCCACAGTGATTGATACATTTTCCATTTATCACAGCTGCATATAAACATTGCATAGTAACATTGGGTCAGCTAACGGCATACAAAATGCATATGGGGCTGGTAAAAATGCAAGAAATAGCAACCCTTCACTTTGTAATAATGTGCGCTAATATTTAATAATGTGTTCAGGTGGTCATTATCATGTAATTAATAAAATGTAATCATTCAGTGGTTCACTGTGTACAGCATTATGACTCAGAAAGGGATGTCCACAAACCCCAGCATATAAAGGATCACTGAGTTTTTAAGTTGAAACTGTAAATGTAATTTAGAATGACTTGTAAGGCCCAGCATAAAAAGGAAACTGAGTTCCAGAATCCTTTGAGAATCCCAGAGAATTCTGGGAGAGCCATCAACCATGGATAAAGAGGTTAAAACTGCTCTGTTTGGCTATAATACAGATAAAGAAAATCATTTCTCTCTTGCCATTCCAGCTCAATATTTATTGGAGACAATTTGTTTCCCTAATGAGAGAGAGGCGTAAAAATCCCCTAGGCTTCACAAAGACATAACAAGGAGCAAGTAATATCAACCGTCCTTTGTTCTAGCAGCTTTAGAAAAATAGAGGGGGAAAAAATTACCTCTCAACTTAAGAGATTGAAGAATGAAAAAAAAAAAAAAGAAAAGAAAAAACCTTCTGCACATATGAAAAGGCTCTTTGCAATAACCACTTAGGCATAATGCAAATCTGACTCTGAATGTCTTTTCAATTCAGACTCACTTATTTCATGGAAAAAATAGCAACTCTACATTGTCTGACTCTTTTGTCTACTGTAATTGTGACAAAATTATCTAATCCGTCACGCAGGTCATTAGGAGGAGTGACAAATGGGGACTGACGGATAAGGAGGAGCAATGGGACTTCTGGGGACCAGATTCAAATTAAAGGCCTTTTGAAAAGCAATTGGCTCCAGTGGTTAAACACCATTTAACCCATGCTGTGCCCCAATATGCTCTTTAGCCCTACAGGTGCGCAATTTGTTGCAAAGTGTACCTGACTTATAAATGCAGAGTGGTAATGATACATTTTAGGGAATTTTGGTAAGAAAAATATCTCCCTCAGAACCATGTAGTGTCATTATAGGTATCCAGCAATACACGCATTGGATTTTAGGCTATGATATCTATTAGTAAGAGTGATTTTCTACATTAGGGATGCTTTGTATAATCTAAAAGATACCATATCAAATGGCATCCAGGGAGAGCGGATGGTTTATGGAATGCAGACAATATCAGACACCTCTTTATCTCTGTGCGTTAAGTCAGCAGGACAGTGTCTATCAGGAACATTCCCTCTTTCAAACCTGTGTTCAAAGTGCTTCCCAAGGCAAAGTGAGTGAGGAGAAACTGGCCGGAGTCAGGCTTTTTCCTGGGGAAGACACCTTGAAGTCACTGAGATTTAAAAGACACTTATCTGTGGCAGAAGAGAGTTCTCACGCTGCCTTCTGAGCAGTCAGAGATAACAGACTTGGAAGAGGTTGAACTAAGAGGGCCTTTAGGCCTTGAGGTGCGAAAAAACTAAGAAACATACTTTGCCTGCTGATGCGTACATGACTTGGAAGCAATTTCACATACTGACTTTCTAATTCTAATTCTAACTTTCATTATGTGGTTCTCCTGGATCACCTACATGCAAACGCTGTCAATGTTGTATTGGCATTTGAAGCAACCCAACTCTGTGACTGATGGGAGCTGAGGCTGGCTGAGGAATTGCATTTCAACAGCTCCTTGTTGAGTATGATCTAAATGGTTTTTCCAAAAACAACTGAAATGTTATTTACTGTGGATTCTAAATATCAGATGGGGGTCCCCATATCAGCTATATTCTCCCTCTGCATAACTCCCCTCAGTTAGGAGCTATGGGGGCCCCCTAAGCATGTTGAGGCCCTCAGCTTGCTATCTCCATAATAAACACTGCTATACATAAGAGTTTTAAATACATCTCGGCCCTGCCATTTAATGGGATTTTGCATGTCACTGGTATCTTGTAGAGATCACCTGCAGCTCGCACAGAATTTTTAAAGGACATGCCTGTAGAAGCTGGCCAGTTTCCAGGTAATCTTCTAATGCGATCTGATCTACTTTCACTGTTTCATTAGCCTGGTGGGCTGCAATGTCAATCTAGAAGGCTGTACTTATAGTTAATTCTATACCCAACTGGAAATGACTAGCAATGCTGAGCAGAATGGTCACAGCACATTTGGGGGAGCAATTCAACAGGATAATGATTCATCTGTATTGGACTAAAGATCAGACTCATGGCAGCCTGTTTATAAATTGTATCAACAGCTGAGACAAAAATATCTCTGTACACACAGGCTCTCATTAGAAGATTGTTGCACTGGGTTATGTCTAACAAAATGTGATAAGTCACCTCAGTGACGGAGAAATGACGCTAATGTTTTTTACGCTTGTTTTTCGTTTGTTGGATAGTGTAACAGAAGGGTGACTCTGGTTGATCATCTCCTTTGTTTCTACCTAATGGATCTGTAGCGAGACACAGTGGCGCATGTGCAAGTCGCATCTCTACACTATCTTTGCTAATGGCCTGATGTTTGATGATCTTTAAGTCCAGGTTTATGTGTTATATCGCTGGCAAAGACACAACATAGATCATCGACTATAATATACAACACTGGTTTTACTGAAAAGTCAGTAATTTATTACACTTTAAAACACCCAGCTATTATTCTCAACATAACCCCATTATGCCTCTCTTTCACCTCCATCTTTCTACTTCCCTTTCACTTTGATTTACTCTACCCAATTCTGAGGAAATTGATCTGCTTATTTGTCAGTGAAAGACAACTTTGGACATGATCACAAATGCAGACCACAGATCCCAAGTTCCCAGAATCCCTCTGTTTACACACTACTAGGAGGAGCTGGAGCACAGCACATATCACACCTAGCCAGCCTCCATTACAGGTCAATAAAAAACACATAAACACGTAAGTGTGCAATACTGGCCAGGGAGGATTCATCTGCAGCTTGGAAAGTACAATAATACAGACTATAATTACCCCTAAGCCATCTCCCTACACTAAAACAGCCGATCTATGGCACACAACTGACATTATACCACAAGCAAGATGCGGGTTGTTGGTTGTTTTTTTTTGAGCCAAAAGGTTGACTGTTCTTTAGAGAAACAGCCAGTGGGCTCATGGGAATTTTAGTCCTTATCCTAGCTTTTTGAAGGCAGTTTGTGTGGGTGTTAAGGACTGTATGACATAACTAGGATTATTTTTCTAAATTAATTTCCTCTCTGTGTCAGTACTGCCGCAATGCATACATTAGCTTTATTTGGTGAATAAAGTGGCGCTTCCTTCTCTTTCTCTGTCTGATGTTGCCCCCTAAGGCATACTGCATTAAATCAGTCTATCTAGAATTCATACTTATAATTTTTTTCCCATTGAGCAGCCTCTGATTGCAATTTTTTTTTTTGTGTATCACAGTCTGTAATACTAAAGAAAAGTAACAAAATGCATTTGTTGAGACTGCTGGTAACTTACCCTTTGTTCACCTCATACTAGCCAAACTGAGATCTTATCTGCTCCCTATTTAAGCACATATTTCTTATGATTACACGGCAGAAAAAATAACCCCTGGCCATTTTTGGAGGTGGGAGCTAGACCCAGACCTGTAAAAAAAAAAATATGGCTTCAACATTAAGACTATTTCTCAGTTCAGCCCCCCCCCCCCCCCCCCCTTCAGCATTTAATGCTTTCAGTAGGAAATTCAGTCCTGCAAAAGGAATATAATTTAATGGAGTTGCTCCCCAAGAGAACCAGGCTTAATTAATTAAAGCTTTGTTTGTATAAAAAGACACATTAACTCTTCCACACACCGTGGGGCTGAGCTGTACAGATGGTAGCATATCAACTGGTTCAGTTTTGTCTCTCAGAGGAATTCATGTGCTGCTCCCTGGAATATAATGGGTTAATTGCCTTACTCATCTCTAAAATGTCAGAAGGATACTGCCGTTATCTGTTGTGTTATTGGCACCTTTTAGATTGATACTAGAGAATATTTGATCTGTTCTTGTTTTGCCTGGATTTCAGCAACATGGAATATCTGGGGGAAACTGATTATTGTCCTGAAGATTTAAATATATTTGGAGCCCATATATTTTGCTACTTGGGGAAAAAAAAGCAATAGCCTGGCAAATTGAAACAGCACTTTCTCACAGAAAGTCAGATATGTAAGGGAGACCAGTTGTTCCCTTTAGCCAGGTCCTACACCTAGGAAACCCAAACAACCTATATACCTATCTCCCCTTTCATTTCGGTGCATGGTTGAAAAATTGAGTGGAGCTTTTCAATAATTGTTGGTACACACTCAACAGTAAACAGGTTCATACTAAAATGGCCATAAGATGGGTGTTTGTGTGGGGGAAAAGGCCCTGTTTACTAAAAGGTGAGTAACTATCTCCGGGGGCTATTCACTAAAAGGTGAGTTGAGGTGATATGAGAATTTCTCACCAAGTAAACATTGTGCAAACTTCGTGATCCCTGTTTAGCAAACTCACCAGGTTTGTCCCTGCACAATGTATAGCTTAGTTGGTGAGATAAAATGTTTATCTCACCCCATCTCACCATTTATTGAATAGCCCCCCTAACTTTGTTATGTATTGTGCTGGGGCAAACCTGGTCAATCCCCCTGCATGAAGAACAGAGATGGTCATAATGTTTTTGATTCTCTCAAATACAAATAATTGGCCTTTGCAACTGCATGTGGTACCCATATACCTTCATGGCATGCTATGTGCCATTCAACTGCACAGGATGGCACTGCAGTGTCTGTTATGCTGCACATGTGCAAATTACATGGTGATCCAAAAGGGCAAATTGACATGACTCATCTCTGTGTTGTAATTATAGGGATATACATTTTGGGAGGTTAGATAATGCATTGTTGCATGGATTGCTTATGGAAAATGTAATCTGCAAGGCCACATTAAAATCCATGTATCCCTACATGATAGAGGCCAATAAGTATTTTCAGTTAAAGAAACACATGGTCACCCTTCTACAAATAAGAGTGGGATATGAATAATTATTAAAGTACCATTTTATACATGCATAAATATAAAAGCTGTACATATAAAATGTTAAGGCCCAGCAGACAAAATTATGTTATTTGGAAGAACTATTTCGATGTGACACAGCTAGAACCTTTAAAAGTCATGTAAATATACAGTGAAAAATGTGCTTCTTAGGTTTAAAAATATCGCTTTTTTGGCTGTTCGTTAAACTCCCTGCTCTTTGTGTAGGGGTCCTCTATAGAGTAGCGGGTTAATTCACCTGGCATTGAAGTTCATGAACATCCTCCGTGTGAAATATGTAGGTCTGACTGTGGCGGAGAGGAAAATACATATATATATTGCTAAATTACAATCATTTTCAGAAAGAAGGATGACTTGAAAGCCCTTAAAATATTTAAAGTGCAGTGGAAAACATCCATTTTCTTGCCTCAATTATGTATTACTTTTAGTGAATCATTTCAGCATCATTTTTCCCTTAAGAGGGAATTTTCACATAACTGGACATTTTGTTTAATACACGGTCATTTGTCCCTCGCTGTTTCAGAGATGCATCCTGGCACTTCTGCTGTCCTCTGTCTATGAATCTTTGATCGGTCAAGAACACAATGTTTTGTTGTATAGCTTATAACTCACTGCTGCCAGTGCAGAGCAAGTAAGGATGGGGTTAGGGTTGCCACCTTTTCCTCAAAAAAATACCGGTCTTGCTATTGCCTCCATATACTTAACATTGGCAGCAAGCCATTTTTTTACCGGCCTGCCGGTAAAATACCAGCTGGGTGGCAACCCTAGATGGGGATCATAGGACTTTGGACCAAACAGGAGCCACTGTTTGGTCAAGTGACATCCCTATGACTTTAAGGCACGCAGGACCTTTTGGGGGCAGAAGAAGAAGCTGGTGCTGAAGCACTGACCAAAAACCCCTTATGGATCCAGGAGTCATAGAGTGGCAGTGGGACCATTTGTGTCAGGTGAGTGGTATCATTTTGCCATAGCTAATGGATAGCTGCCTGTTTATTGTTAACTTTAGGATACAACAAAGGTACAACAAATACAACAGAAAGGATGTATGTCAGAAGTGGGCATCACATCTTTAAATAGGAAGCTGATGATGTTGCAGAAAGCTATTGGCCAGAGATTGAGGTCAGTTTGGCACACATTTTGATCCAAAAATTTGAATAGAAACTCCAGCTCATAAACTTGTTAATGTTCATGAATTTAAAATCATAATGTTGCATTTTAATCCCAAAATGGCTTTTAGACTCATACCAGCTAGCTCACAAAATGCAGCACTTTGTTGATTCAGTAGGCATTCTGTTGCCATTTAGAATTAGTAAATGGTAGTTCTACAAATCAAAGCTCGCTGCTCTGTCAGTGAACCACTTTAAGGGTAAAAAGGTAATGAGGTAGATTATTTTCATTAACAAATGATTATTGCAGAGTGCTGCCGAATTCCAGACAACTTCCAGGTTTAATGGAACAGTTGAAGGAGCTACATGTGGGGATATAAGCAACTATATAAGTTATAAGACGAGGGACAGCTATAGAAAGAGCTTACATAGACCAATACAACACTAATATAGAAGTAGTAAGTGTTGTTATAGTAATAGTTCACAAGGAGAGATATAGAGCAATTGGAGGCGCTACAGTGGGATGTTTTACAAAGCAATAGGACATGCTGCAGTGGGAGCTTACATAGAGCAATAGAAGGTTTCACTGGAAGGAGCAATATAATGGTGCCTATCTGCTGGCTGACAGTCCATGGAATGGAAATGCGGTCTACAGTACACAATACACCTGATGCTTTTCATGACAAAAGATAAATAACATCCTGGTAGCATAAAAAAGTCTCTAGCAAAAGTTGCAGGAGATGCTCTATATTTAAAAAAAGGACAAGAAATTCTATAACCTAATGGCTGCCTGAGCATTACAGGAGTTGCACAGAAGCTGGATGTCAGACATTGCCTAATCCTGCATAAACTAAACTTCTGGATTTTATTGCTCAGCATCCAGCGAGACAAAAATCATTATATTCCAAAACGATATTGAGCCCTGATTGCTCCCTATTTTATGTTTTAGCTGTCTGGGAGTCAAGTGGGTGGGAGGAATCACTAAGATGGCATTACATGGAATCTACCTCCTCCTTTCTCTCCAACCCTACAGAGCACAGATAAAGTCCTATCTAATTATTCTAGCATTGACAGACCCTGTTTGGCATGCTATTGAGAACCACTTACAAGCAGTTTCAACACAGAAAAAGCACTTATTCATACAACTTTTAGTCTGGAAATATCATATTTATTTTGTGAAATTTGAAAACGACCTGTCACTGATATTTTGTGAACAAGGAATGTGCAATGGGATGATGGCCTACTAGCAGCCAGCCAGCCGCGATCCCTGTTACTATGCAATTTTTCTTCACTAATGCTTACAAACAGATTCTAAAAGGAAAATAATCATTCAAAAAACATAATACTGTAATAAAAGCTAACAAATCTTATATTGACTACATCGATGTAAGAGGAATTTTCCAGAGCAAATGTATTTCTAAATCAGTCTGTTATATTGGCCCACCATAATTTATTGTCCTTAATTTATGTGTTAATTTATTATGTTTGTTTTTTTCCTTCATCACCTTATCACAGTAAGAAAGAGCTACTAGTAAAACACAGAAAAAATTAAAACAGCATCATAAAATTTAATAACATGGGGATGTTAAGATTACGTCCAGTCAGCATGAAACGGTTGAGATGGCTTTTGGTTCCTCAGACTATGCTTTTTTAACTTTGTTCAAATTTTAAAAAAACTGCAAAATTTCTCGCTTAAAGACATAGTTACACGCAGTTAGGCAAAGTCTGCCTTCATAGACATGATGCTTAGTGTGCACTGATATCACTTGCATGTTTCATGCCACTGTCAGTAATGTTTAGAATAAACCTAAATCATTTTTCAGAGGATAATACATTGGATTTTAAGTTCTTCCGTTTAATCTTTTTAAGTCTCTCCCAAGCCAGGGTAGGTTTCATGGTGTACTGCCTTCAGTGAATAGAACTCGCAGTAGTATACGCATTTCCCTTTACACAAGATTGTCTATCGATCATGCATAATCACTTCCATTATGGGGACATATGTTAAGCAGGAAAGCTATTTATCTGTCTTATTTGAGACACATACTGCAAAATATAAAGCGCAGCAAATTCCCTCTGTTGGTCCTGAATACTGAGTTTTACACAAATGATGGGACCCTTTTACAGATAAGAGATGGGAGTTTTAATATAAAAGCTATTTAAGTATTGGAAAAAAATGGCCGAGAAGGGTCAGTGCTAGTCCTTCTAGAAGAATGCATCTTTTGCCACCTCTTCCACTTCCCTCTCCATTTCATACATTAGTACATTTCTCTTTCCCTTCAGACTACTTATTTCCTCTCTTTCCTGCTGCCTTTCCCTCCTTTTTCCCCCTCCGGGATTTCTCAACTCTCAAGTTGAAAGTTCCGTTCAGGATTCTGACTTGCAATGTGATAGAGAACGAAAGATGAGCCACAGACTTGCACTATGCTCTCTTAGACTTCCCTTACCAGCCCGTAGTGCAGTGTAGCGCCCTCTCTGGTTCCCAACAGAATGCATTTTCTGCCTTGCAGTAGCACTGGCCCAGTGGCTGAGCATCATAGATTTCATATTTCGCAGCAGCTGTGATTTGTGAAGGGCATATGCCATTTTGTCAACCAAATTACACTAGAGGCTATGCTGTAGATGCATTATGCTCTGTCAAAATCTACGTGGTATGTGCATCTGAAAGAAGAGGTAATCAAGACTTCATACATTAAGAACAACATCGTGCACATAATGGCTTCAGCTCCCGCCACACTTGCAGCATATTCAATCTTCCTGCTGACGGCACTGGCGGTCATAAATGATGCAAATGACTAAATACAACTAAGACTATAATGGCTACTTATGTTATGCCAGATTAAAAGGTTTTCTCATTCTCCCACATGAACAGAAATATTCTTTTATCCACTTGACATTCACATCCAACACTCCCTGTTACAAACATCGCTATTCAGCCAACATAAGCAATAACATCCCAATTTCCACCTTAAACTTATGCAGAGCAAAAAGCTTGGATATTGTTTGACTGTAAATCAGAGTATTCATATGAGCCCACATAACAAGCCAGCACCAGTACCCACATGGTGGCTAGTATAACAACTGCTAAGCAGCTGAAAAACTCGTAGGAAGCAAAGTTATAAATCATACTACAGAAAGTCACTTTCAATCTGGGGACATATTTTAAGTAGGATGGCTATTTAGCTCTCTTGTTAGAAATTCGTACTGCAAAATCCAAAGCAGAGGCAATCTCCAGCACTCAAAAAAATTTTCCCCTCCTCACCACTACTCTTTTTTTGGTCCTGAATATGGGTGTTACACTGAAGCTGATGTCCTTATCAGACAAGAACATGATTTCATTCATTTGCCAGGATAGTGGTGCTCGGCTTATGTGTTCTATGTTTAACCAGCCAGACACACATCTGTTATAATAAACAATATCCAGTCCATTTTACCACCAGAATTACAGGAAATCAGTGTAAGTACAGGAGATCTTTAGGCTTCTAAGACTGGCAGAATTCACTGTATGGGGCAATCACCTCTATTCATTCTATAATAATTACTATTATTAAAATCATACCTGTGGAGATACCTCTCACCGCCCCCACAGTTGTTACTCTTTATCTTTAACCCTTTTTGTTGCAAATTCAAATATACTTTCACACACAATAGTCTGGCAAGTCAGCCGTTCTATGCCATCATTAACTGAGTAGTTATGAGTATGGCCTCTGATGATGTTGTGCACTTGGTTTTCAGTTTTAAAGGCCCAATCCAGGCACATTTTTTTCCACGTTGTTCTTTTGCTTGTCGTCTAAGCAGCCATTCCTTCCAATTACAACGTGTACACTGTTTCTATTTTATTCCTTTTAACCTGAATATATCTTACCCTTACTCCTCCTAGTTTTCATTCCTTGGATACTGTATATGTTCGTCCATCTTCTTGAAGGACACTTACAGTTATTCTCAAAAAAAGAGAGAATTGCAGGGACTTGAACCATGAATTTCAAACTTTGGGACAATCTAATCAAGATAGAAAAAATCTCCAATGCAGCTGAATGGGAGAAGTTTCTCAACTCAACTACTTTAGCCTTAAGTCTCAACTCCCTGCAATTCTCTCTTTCTCGAGCAGACCCCATACATTATAGGCACAATGCCGAATGTATCATTCATTTGTGTTCAGAAGAAAATCAGTTCATCAAGTGTAGTCCCTATGGGATTCTTCCTTGATGAATTAACCCCCCCCCATACCCTGTAAAATCCAAAGCAGAGGAATATTACCCTCCCATCCTCAGCCGTACTTGGATACTAAATTCTGCAGGGGAGCAGGTAAAAGGTACATGTGTCAAGAAAACAAATTGGCTTGTAAGAAAAAAGCTCAGGTCCGCACTACAAAAAAATTGGCTGGCCTGGTGACCCTAGTCTTAGAACATTACATTACATTACCTTTTATTTATATAGCGCCAAAAGGATTCTGTGTGTGTGGGTCCAAATGAGATCTCAGGAGAGGGAGGGTGTAAATGCAGATTTATGCTTTGTACAGGCTCCTGTGTAATATCTATATGTACACATTGCAGGTATAGTTTATACTATTCCCATTTTTTGTTCTTGTTTGAATCACTGTAAAACATTGTTTTTTTTCTGCCTGGCTATATACATATTCTGAGAGCTGAGTAGAAGCTGCAAACCTGATACTAGCGAGTATATTAAACATAATTAGAATACATATTTGTACATATTAATAAATATATATTTTTGTTATAGTTATTTAATTTTAATACTCATGAACACAAAGGTAGATCAAGTTGGAGTGGTGATTTCATTCATAAAACTAGCACACGAGCAGCATTCTGCACTTTAAGCTTTTCTATGAATGTACAATCTAACAACCATTGAAGGATAGAATGTGTGTCTGACTATACATCAGTGAGTGTGCCAAAATGCATATGGGCGTGAATGGTGTAGTAACGCATGAGTGATACTGTTTAATAAAAAAAACAAAGCACAAACAAACTCACCCGGAACAACAAAATGCATCCTGGGAGGTGAGGCCTAAGGAACATTCCGGGATTGCATACATTCTTATTGGATTGGATAATTTAAACAAGATCTTAAGTAATTTGCTGAAAGTCATTTTATTTTTCAAAGCTACTTCTCAAATGTCTCTGAAAATTCATGTCTTTCCATCTGCTGGATTGAATAACATTACAATAATTCTATTAGATCAACATTACAGATTAGACGCACACAAACAGGTCAATGTGCTGGGGCAATGACATGCCCTCTGGACAGCTGCCTACAGATAACTCTATTACAATTGCCCTGACCTTGTGTTCCGGGGTTTGAGGTCAGACATTGCACAGCTTGCAGTTTTAACAAGCCTTAAAAAGGTTAATGGAGCAAGTTTGGTATAGAAGTGATAGAAGAAGAAAAAAATTAAGCAGGAATATTATTTTTTTATTGTCTGGTCATAGGAAAGTTCCTTTGTTTTATAAAACACTCTAGTGTTTTTATAAATAAAGAACGTTAATTAGCATATTTTGTTATTGTTTGTGCAATGCAATGTAAGGAATAAAAATAGAAAAACAAAAATCAGCATGTCTTTACAAGTTCGAGAACATTTGTGCATTATTAATACACTCTGTGGTAAACTGTGTATGATTCACACCAGGACATGCATGTTTATCTTATATGTAATCAGAAACCAGCCTCACGGTGATAAAATGGATGGGTCATACAATACATTGTATTTTGTGTTGTTTTGTTTTTTTATTTCAATATAATATTGCATAAGTTAATATTTTTTTTTAGCGGCAACATATTCTGCCAAGCAGTACAAGAGACATTAAACATTAGACTAAATTAGGGCATTGGTGATAAATGGTGTACCCACCCACTAAGCAAACCCCATACCACCCCACATTTCCCCCTTAGCAGCCTGGGATACTTGGGTTGATGACATGGGAGGGAGCAGATCAGAACTAAGTAGACATGTGCACAGTATTCATTCTCCATTTAGAGGGGGACCATGGGGGAATGCAAACGCAAGGGTTGCTATATATCTATAAACATACACACACTTACAAATCAACATGATTACAAATGCTCTTAATATTCCAGTTTGATTAGCTCAGCAGCACTCCTAGTCTTTGCTGTTTTGCATGGTTAAGATGTAAAACCTGCTACCTATTTTTTGGACGCAATCATTCTTGTACAGACTGGAGCCTGTAGGAGGTAATATAATCAAGATATTGGTCCAAATTCTAGTATTTAGACCCTGGGTTGCCAGAGCCATTGACACAGATATTTTTATTTCTAATAAGCAATGTTCACAATAATGAAAATAGAAATATGTTCATATATATCATCTTATATGTCCAACTGTCTATGAGTAGTTTTCCTAACCAGTGACTGAGTGAACTAATTAAGCGTGTGGCCAAGACCCATCCATCTAAATTGTGTTGAGAAATCTACAGGTCTGACAACTAGAACAAGAGGCAGATTTGCCTGTGGCAAAACATACCCATTTGCATTACCCACAATCCTTTGCTGCGATGCAAATATATTATACCATACTTTCAATTATCAGTTGCTATAGTACATTTTGTGTTCTGCGCTTTCAACTTATAAAAAAAAAAAAAGAGAGAGAGAGATTACTTTGGGAACATAATGTAACAGAATGTCCTGGTTTGTAAATAAATTCAGCAGCATGTTATAATTCCTGCTAACATTGCGCATGGAAATATTTGGCATTCATAACAAAGGCCTGAAAAGACATCATAACATGAAGAGAGATAACAGTTTCAGGTAATCTAAAACTGATGGGCTTAGTGACATTTAACCACTGATTGCAAGTATTAGATCATGAGCAGCTTTCCAGTAGCTCCCAAGCGTTTCCTGAACGACATAGGTGACCCGTTATGTCTATTCTAGAGGTACACAATGGTTTAATTGCAAATTACAATAGTGCAGTATACATCCACTGTCTGTCCAGGTCCCCTCTTAAAGAACCCATCTTTTCTCATTATGCTATGGCTTCCATGATTCTCCACCTGATCTTGTCTATCCAATCCCTGATGGAGGATCACTGAACATTCCGATCATAATAAGGGATCGTGTGCCACATTGCAGGGCCTCCACACACACGTTTATATAGCTCATTCATCTCAGTATCATATGGACACCTTTCAATTCTATTATTTGTATACACTTTAATTCCTGCATTGCACAGAGTGGACAATTCACACATACAGTCTGCCCCTTTGTAACTTGTGCCAGTTTCTAAACAAGTTTCCTTATGTGAAAGAGATTTCCAGCTCGTCTCTATTTTAGTTTTGGCCCAGCGATAGCATGTTTTTGAGGATAAATATCCAGGGTTCTGCAAGCACTGAAATAAACACATTATAAAAGTGACAATACCCCTATTTTGCACCCTTCCTCCTTTGAATTGCCTAATCTTCTCCCGTCTTACTATTCTTGCTGATTTCATTTCTCCATCCCAGTACTAGTAATATTTTAGTGCACTTTTAGTTCCTTGTGCTACACAGGTTTCTGCAGTTTGTTATTATGGACAGATCATATGAAACTTCTCAAGTGGTTTCATACTAACAAACACATCTCAGAAATCTATTAACATGCACAGGGAATACTGTTTTCTATATTGTGAGTCTTTTTTGATAATATGGTAATCTGGTTTTGATATATAAAAAGTGGCTTGATTTGGCTCGTTTCCCATCTTGTCTTTCACATCCCACGCACAGGTTGTGATCAGTGAGATGCCCCCAAGTAACATGAGGGCTTTACAGGGCACAAGTCCTTTATAGATAAGATCTTAAACATTTGGCATCACTTATACATCTGGGAGAGGGGAAAATGTGCTGTTCTCTCCTGGTAATGGAGTGTAACCTTATCAGATCACTCCCAGACCTCTGGAACTCATTACACGACAGAGTTCTGTAAGCCTCTGTAAGCCAGTGGATAGGTGCAGACATAAGGCTTGCTTTATAACCTGCCGTCTGTGCTCCACATAACCTTAGCCACAAGCGCTCTCACACCATGAACACCTTGCCTACATTATTACCATTATTAAAGCAATTTGCGAGAGGCACTGTGTGTTCTACAGCTATTTAAATCATCAAAAAATACATCCCAAGGCTAAAATGCTTTAACAATAGTTATCAAATCAATTTAAATCCAATTTTAAAAAATCACTTGTTTAAACATGTGCATAGAAAACATCCACCCTTTCTGCACCCTAGCACCCAACTCCAGAAACTGGATCATTTTTCCCTGAATTTTTAGCGCTTTGGGACAATTACTAATGTCTAAAATTTCATTCTATGACATGGTGTTTTTATTTCTACGTAGATTATTATATTAAGTCAACTCCCTCTATTTCTGCAAAAGACGATTTTGGTTCTGGCAGATGTACATGTCAGTTTAGTATCTGCCATTTCTAAGAAAGATGTCAGATAGTTGATGACATGAATCCCTAATCTATGATAAAGGCATCTTATTATTGCATTTAGCCGGCTATGAGATGACTGAACATAATGGAAATGTACTCCAGACAGGGAGACTCTAATACCATCTCCTGCTTGCATAACTTGGGGGAGGTTAATGTGCCCTGGTGGTCCTGTGGGGGGAAAAACAATTTGGGCCTCCTCAAGCCCAGATCAGTGTGGACCTCATTCAGCCTGCTACATGCTGCTAAGATGTGCACACCTACCTTAGGTAGAAAGGATTTGGGGTACTTAATTTCATCATATGCTTCCTTCTGTGCTGGGGACCCCATGCAATGAATGCCTGCTCCTAACTTGAACAATCAAAGATACGTTATTGCTGACTTATTTCCATTATTCTACAATTTGTTTGTGAAGGCAGTTTTGTTGAACCCGCACTGATGTCTGTGTGTTTGCTGGCCTTCAAAGACACACAGACTGGCATATTCCCAACAATATAGTATTTTTTCTTAAATCTCCATTTCTCCCTAAATTGGGTTCATGGAAGTTGACATCTCATAGGCTGTTAATGCCTTTGAAAATGCTCCTCTTCCTGTCTGAAGCTTGCATGTTCTGTCTGTGGTAGGGACTTGCTTGTTAATGTATACCAGACATTTCATCTTGTGGTCTAATAGAACCTCAATGATTCCTATTTTCAAAGCTGCTTGAGAAGTTTTACTTACAATCTACACCAATGCTTTAACCCTTGAGGAATGCCTTGCAGTGTTTGTACGTGTTATATGTTTAGCCAGCTAAATGGAAGGAACAAGATCCATGCCATTAACACGTACCAGTCATCCGATACTCTGCCGGTATCGTGAGCTGGCCAAAGTAAACCTAGAAGCTGGTGATGTGAAGACCCGGTAACTCCTCACGATGTACCGGGGTTTCCACCCTAAGTCCAACAACTGTACAACAGCCGGAAAGAGGGCGGGCAAGGTCTGGTGAGTCTCAGAGCCACTGTCCTGGGTGAAACATCAGTAAGATGGCACCCAAAGATGAGCTGCTGAGAGAATGCCTGAAGCAGCAACAAACATGTAAGGAAGATTAAGTAGCGAAAGAGCCATGGCAAGCCAAGACCCTGCATGGGATGTACCATGAAAAGATAGCTGAGGTGGCTGAAATCCTACTAGTGGCTAGGGAGGGTGGGCCTCCAAAGATAGCATTAATCATAGCAGCACAGGAACAATCACTGAACACCAGATCCTTAGAAGCAGGGATCTACCTCTCCAGGCGGGACCCAAGGTCCAGACTGTGTAGAGAGACCTCTGAGACAGACCAACACATAGTGGCAGTCTGTAAGATGCATGCATGCACGAACCGTATACATATATATATATATATATATATATATATATATATATATATATACATATATAAACACACATATTAATGTTAATATATATATATATATATATATATGCAAAGTATATTTTCCTGAACTATATCATCATTCTGGGCTTTTAGAGCAGTTAAATGCAGACAGTATCATATTCTTATTTATAGTGATCCTCGCAATACATATACAGGTTGAGTATCCCTTATCCAGAAATCCATTATCCAAAATGATCCGTTATGTCCCCCCAAAATTTTGATTTTGCCACAAGTTGCAAATTCCACACACACCTCCCACACAACAGTTTATTAGAGTTAGATTCCCCCATGCCCACAAAGAGTAATACAATGCCACGATAGCAGTTTTCCAACATCACCTTAAAAAAGATTTATTTGCGCTATCCAGTATTTGCACTGATGCTACTATATAGCATGGAAACTGTTGGTTAGAGGATAAGTAGGCATGAGCCCTTAAATGTGCATGCCAGTTTATCCTCATGCTAAGGTCACTAAACTTTTCACTTGTGCACAACATTGTTAGAACACGCCCTTCAGTAGAGAAGGGCTGGCAACGTGTGGTCTGGGTGGTAAAGAGATTGATTGTCAAGAACAGACTTCACCAGGATTTGAACCCTGACTTCCATGTTACTGTCCTTTTTTCCTTCCAGGTTCCCCAGACTGTTTTCATAGTTAAGCCTCATCTCTAGTAAACTTGAATCTACAAGTCTTGCTATTGATGAAGCATTCCCCAGCTGTGTCTAGTCAGGTATCTGGCTCTCGGCCTATAAAAACGACTTCTATTAGAACTATAATCAAGCTAGCTGTTTACTACTTCCTTGTTTACTGATTCTGTCCTGTCTGACGTTGCTGCCTTTTCCTACCCACTTTAACTTTGCTTGTTACATCATTGTTCTCAGCTCTGCTGCTGTTATATCCAAGACCAGACACTCAAATCTCAACCACCTGGGAGACAAATGACTGCTACTGGGAAAAAAAACAAGCTAACATGGCTGTTAGACACATATCCTTCCCACACATCAGTATCATTACTCTGATAGACAGGCAAGGCAACTGGATATAAAATCAGACGGTGCATTGCTGGGGACCCAATGTGTTTTAACCATTCTCCACTGGTCTATCACCCCTTCTTTACACAACATAATGGGTTAGGCCTTAGAAAAAACAAAATTCTATAAAAAGGGCGCCAGACTCATGGTTTATTTCCTTAAACCAACAAAAAATAATCCATATACAAAATAGCAGCACACACAGCAATGGGATACTCCATTATTATTAAAATCAAATAATTAGCAGTATATAACAGACAGCATGTCATATAGCACCAACCTTTATGAAACCCTCAACATTTCTGTGTAAAAAGTCTTGCACAGGAGGAATCCCCCTTTTGTTACCTCAGATTCACATATGTAGAGAAGAAAGGACCCTCCTCTCGCAAATGTGTACAAGAACTGCATTGAAGGCCAGAACATGGAACATATCCAGTCTTCTAGAGTCTATTCTATACTCATGATGCCAGCCAGAGCCTTCACTGGGAAGAAAGATGGACCAATGACTGGATGCTAAGTGGTGCAGCTCTGGCCCAATGAGAAGAGTGGCCTGGGTGACAATAGCACCTGTCTTCCCCTTGTCAGTCCTCCCCTGACCTTTAACTTCCAATAGCCTTACAGGCATGGTTGAACATACCTTATTCTGCAACAGATCTTTGTGTCATTCATTCAGATATCATCTTACATATGACTAGTCCAATAAAAAAAAAAAAAAAACAACATTTTAAAATGGACACCACACAAAAAGCACTTTTATGACAGAGATTCTTTATCTACATCACTTAATATGTCTGCTCTGTTGCCTCACTTTATCATGTTAACTGACTTCATAACTTTTTTTTCCCCACACACAACACAAAATTGCATCTAAAACTGCAAAATGTGTTATTTATCAGATTTTAATTCAACTAATTTAAGAGCCTGTATTTGCATACTGTATTTAGCTAGCTGTCAGAATCAGTGTACCAGTAAACTTGCAAAGAACATTCAAGAGACTTGCGTTAGAGGAGCATGGGAGAACCTGTTCTTGGATGGGGTCCAAAAGAAGTGACATCCACGTACTGCCAACTAAATCAATCAGTTCAATGCCACCCTGGGCCGCTCTCCCCTAAATTACCTGTCAGAAGACTTTCAAATATCTAGGGGCTGGGTGAAATGTCTGGTAGCTGCCGGCACTTGATTAAAGATCCTGATTTATGAGCAAAAAGGTGCTATGTATCTGTTACTTCACACACGTTTACAGGCCAGCTGCTTGGCAAACCCTTTGCAGGATTCCTGAATTCATATTATGCATTCAGATACATGTATGCATGGACTTTGACTCTTTGGTACCCTGCTGACTGCTAATTAACCTTATAATAAAGGACAGGTCTATTCTTAAATTTCTAGGCACACACCTATCTCTATATAACTGATTGATATATACCAAACGTATATATTCACATGATATATTACTATGTTATATAAATATATATTAACACAACATTTATTATATTGATATAGTAACATTATTATGAGTGTATGTCTCTATATTTATATGTACTTGATCATATATTTATAGTTTTTACAACTACAATATGGTATTTATAAAGTTTAAATCAGTGGTTCCCAAGCACCACCACCCCTAACAAGTACAGGATTTTAGGGATTACCAAGTTGTGTTTAAGAAAATCCTTCAAACATTTGTTTGGTTTGAACACAAGTGAGTAATCCCTAAATCTTGGACTGTGAGGACAGGTTTGGAAACCATTGGTTTAAATTATTCAACATTTGCAAATAAATAATGGTGCTGATATTACAAGCCATTGTGTCCAGTCTTCGGTGTGTTTGATGGCATATGTAGGAAACAGCAGATTATGCAAATATTGTATGTGTACTAGTCCAGAAGCATGCCTTATAAAATTAATACCCAGAATCCCTTGCAGTGGTAGTAGCACTGTAAATGCGTGATTCTGTGGGGAAAAAACAGCTTTCTGGCTTGTCTGGTATGTGTAAATTTATGTTTATCATTGCCTCTGCCACCCACTGAATTTCAGATGGAGGGGTTTTACCCTCACCTGTAACCCCACCATTACTTAAACGGTTTGTTCTTTGTATAGTTAAAGGACACAACTACCAACTTGCACAGTAGACATTGTGTATCTGTTCCAGCGGTCATCTTGGTGGAAGTAGAATATAACTTCAGGTAACAATATTTTTAAATGTTCTGGAGATATACAGATTAAATATTTATATCTGAAGGTGAACTTGAAATCCACATGTCTTGTAGATAACAGATTCAACCTTAAAGCCTTTACTAAAGTGTTTACAAATAACTGCTTTTGTATCTAGATGGCGTCAAAATCCAATGAAACAAACAAACATATAAAGCTACAGATGGGAATACAGGTTATTAGGCATATTCATTTGGATAATGTATGTATAATCAAAGCCTAAAGTGTAGTCATAATTGGCTGATAACAAGGACAAAATAAAACTACTAAGGCAAAGTTAAAAACATTAAAACAGCTAAAAAAAAAAACTGCACAATATTGTAAAGATTAAAAATCAGATGTCACTTCATCTGATTAATTATATGATTACATGATTATTAGAGTATCTCTCTGTCTATCCACACTCCTGACAACAATCACAAGGTCCTTCCCTGAGATGCCATGGAGGTGTGGCCATATGACATTTCCAATGTTACATGACACCGGCATTGTGTGCTTGTGCCTCCTTGGGTCAGACAGGAGCCTGATCAGGGCCTATGGAACTGTAAGTTTGCATGTTTCAAGCTCCTTATTTCCTGTTGATGTAAAAAGATTATTTATATATATATATATATATATATATATATATATATATATATATATATATATATATAAAGCCACTGGTGCACAGCGTTCTTTCACATACATGCACAGAACGAACAGGAGAGTGCTCCAAAACAGGATTATCACAGCAAATCCAGGCATGTTATCAGGTATTAATTTCTGGTACCTGGGGATAAACAAGTCATAATTTGACCTCGCCCTTGTTTTCTCTCAGCAATAACTACCCTCTTAATGCATAGCCTATGTGACGTTACCACTCTTCTCCTGAGTTGAAAAACATCCCAATTAATTAACCTGTAACTAATTGACTAGTATAGTTCACACGAGCACAGGGCTTCATCCCATGCATGAGATTTGGGTTTGGCTTGTGAGCAGACATAGAAAAGAAAACAAAAAAGAAAGGTGTTTTCTAAAATAAATGTAGTTTTTTTAGTTTCTTATACCCTCTGGCAAATAATTAAATCCTTATGTGCATTTCTATACCAACCAGTTTCAACAAGTGCAGACAGAATAAAAAGGGTTTTATAGCAATGAGTTACACAGAATAAGTTGGCATATATCTTAATCATACCAGTACAAAGAGTTATAAGGCAAGGTTTTATAGAGCAGTAAGAAGAGATATAAGGTATGATAGCATAGCGGAAATTGAAGAGTTATAGACATGGGTGCAATAGGACTTTATATAAAGTAATTTGTTATATAGGAATAGGACGAGACAACATGGGGCAAAGGGTGATGTACAGAGAGGGATTATAAAATAATATGTGGTATTGTAGGGAGAAGCTACACGGCTTATTAGGTTGATTTTCCACGAGCAATACTTTTATAGTGAGAGTCTATACGAAATTGTAGAAAGAGTTTGAGGCAATACATGCCAAAATTGAAAGGTTAAAAGGAGCAATGTTAATGGGACTGCATCACCTAAATATTGTTTTTACTGTGAATGTAGAGAATATAAAAAAATATTGAAAATCATCTCTATACATTGTGTTAACAAAAATTGCAAGAAAATGCCTAAATTAGGACAAAAATGAGTTTTACATGTGTGTGTGGAGTCTCCAGATTATGACATCACTTATGGCTTACTACGCAAATTACACATTTCACAGACACATTTAAAACATATTTTTCTCCTAATTTATACATATGCTTGCAGTTTTGCTAACACAATATACAGATAATTTTCAATCATTTTTCATTCTCTAAATTCACAGGAAAATCAATGTTTAGGTGGTACTCTCCCTTTAAGTGTTATCTGGAGCAAAGAGAGATGCTAGGAAGACACTATATGGTGCAATTCTACTTCGGTAATAAACTCTTGAAACATATAAACAATATGTTGCATTGAATATATCCTTAGCTCATCAACACATCCATAGCATATAACAAATGTCAAAGGAGTAACATTTTATAGAGACTTAGCATTTTTAAGCATCCCTTGGTATAAACATTTAACTTCAGCAGACACAAAGCATCGAATGACACTTTCCAAACCTATCAAGAGCAGACTCTCCCAACTAAGTTAAGAAAAAAAAACATCTTGTGGAACTAATGGGGATTTTATAGGATTTTAACTAGATGGCTTGTAATTTGTCAAATATAGCTTTGTATCCTGCATGATTTACAATGGAAACATGTCTCTTTTTATGAGGTGCCACCTCAGTTTGCAGCCACTGAGACTGGATAAAATAATTCTCCCCTGTTCTTGTTGGTACCTGTTACAGATTAACTCTAGAGAGTCATTATTAAGCTACTTTATTTGAAAAGAGTAAACTCTACTATAGTGGGCACAATGTATAAAGATTTATAGGAGCAGAAGAGTATTGAAAGCCTGATCATGGTGTTGGACAAAAGTACAGAATAAAAAATTAAGAAACATGACCTAAACAATGTCTTGGCAAAGTTAGAAATAAATGCAGGAAATAAGAGAAATATATTTTTAAACATGTCTGTGATGTCTCGTTTTGGCTTGATATGCAAATTAACAAATGTTTAATGGGAAATGTGTAATTTACATATACAGCCACAAGGTAATTTAATGCATTTGCTTGCAATTTTGCTAACACAATGTATACATCATTTTATTCTCTACATTCGCAGTATAAGCAATGTTTAAGCTGGCAGTGTCGCTTTTAGGGTAATGGAAATTAAACTCTCCATCACCACGTCTCCTTCTCTGCCATATCTGTACACAAACAAATTCCTGGTGCCATCTCTGTCCTCAAGCAGCTTGCTGGTGCAATATTTGTTACCAAACACCGTACCAGTGTTATATCTGTCCCCAAACACCTTATCAGTACAGTATCTATCCCCAAACAGCATGCCAGTGCCATGTATGTCCTCAAAAATGTTATCAGTGCCATATCTGTCCTCCAACAGCTTATCAGTGACATATCTATCCCCAAAAAGCTTATTTGGGCCATCTTTGTGAATAGATTACGAGTGCCATCTCTGTCCCCAAACAGCTTGCCAGTGCCTGAGTGTAAACTTACCTGGCAGGAGACTGGCAGCGCTGTGTGTCATCACTATGTGCCTTGTTCTCGGTAGCATGTGACGTTGTCATTGCTTGATGCTGCTGCGACGCCGCAGGCTCAATGCTGTTTGTGCATTGAGCGACTTGGTCCGTTCAAGTGGGTCAGTGGGGGCGGCTTTTGGTTTTTAGTATTCATGAAGGTATTCATCAAATTAGAAACTACTGACCAGGGAATTGTAAGAATCAGAAATAATTAGCCAAGTTGGAAAGATAGACAAATTGTAGAATGTTTCAAACCCAGGTGTTCATGCCTGTATTCTGCTATTTCCTTGACAAGTCATCACAGCTCACTCTTGTGTATAGAACTCTGTGGCACATGTGGATTGCTGTGTAAAAGGAAACAGGGACCCCTTCATACATGCTTTCTTGTTTCACAATACTGTACCTGTGCCCTACAGAATTACCACTGAGAATAAATTAACGTAAAAGGGCTTTTCTTGCTTGGCCTTGCTTAGTGGATTAGTCTTTGTTTCTGTGACAGTTACTGTCTATCCTGATCTCGTAGGTGGGCCTCCAGCAGTGAATCCAATGTTTTAGAGATAGGATAAAACAGATCTGCTAAACTGTCTTTACACCTAACTTTAAATCTGATAATCTTGCAGCCCTGAGTTTACAGTTTAGCATGGATTAAGGTATTTTGAGAGTCATATACCCTATGAAAAGGGATTACTTGTACTTATATGTGAAAGGGGTAACTAGATAGAATACACACTAAACTGTTTACCTGCACTCTCCGATAAATACGGATTCATGTACAGAAAAACAAACATAATTGTCTCATCAAATTTTTCCTTTGCACCTAAAAACTATTGTTTTTATATATTAATCTATAGCTCCCCTTTTTGGATAATGTTCAATGTAAAATTACAGGACAACTGTAAATTGTCTTTAATTAAAAAATAAGTGAATTTCCCACAAGATACAGAAAAAAGGTTAGGAGGAACTGCCCCTTTAAATTAGTATTGTACCTGTACGCCCGTAAAACCTTTGCTTGAGGCCAATGGCAATAGCACAGCCAGTATTTGTTTTTTTTTGTTAAAGAATATGTGACAACCCTCTAAATGTGCAGTTTAACCCACAGTCCAGATTGTTGTGTTTTTAGATAAGTAATGCATCACATACTGTACAGAAAAAGAAACTGATTTGTCTCATCTTTTTTCCCCCCTCATCACTCCCTGCATGTAACTTGCATATAACCTGACTATCTACCCAATGCCATCTTCTGTTGTTACATCACAGTACACAAGGCTGGCTGCTGCATTTCACGCACTTGACGGTGAAGTCTAACAGAGGCAGTCATTACAAATAGCTAATCTCACTAATTTCTCACAGGGGTGCATGAAAACTGCTTCTCCCTCTTGCTGATGTCACTGAATTTAGAGGCCCTTTTAAAATGGTTTTTAATGTAAAACTGCAGGAGTACTGTAGTTTGTGTTAAAGTAAAAATAATCACAGTTTATTTATATTAAAACATGTACAACATCCATCAAATGTGGTAGTATTAAAAAATAAACTCTGCACTGCACAGGGATATAAACAAACATACTCAACATATTTTTACATGTAAACCCAATGAGATTTCCCTTCAATGCTACGGGCAGTGAAACAATTACTCCCCCCCCCCCCCCCCCCAACAACCCCCCGTGCCAGCAATATGCAGATGGTAAAGGCTGCAAGAACTTCAATTTCTCTGACAGGTAAACCATTTGCAGTTCTGCTATAGTGCTGATAGCAGAACAAGTCCCCCGCCCCCCTCCCCCACCCAACCCAAAATGCAGATTTTGAGATAATTATCATTTTTTTGGCATATTTCACTGCCTTTTTTTTTTACCCTATTGGCTTAGTTTGAAATCGTTTTTCTTGACGAGATCAGGAAAATGCATATTGGCCAACACCCCTGCACCAAGTCCTGAGACGACTCAGTACAGCTGAAGTCTTGCATTTAGATTAGGCGCATCGGCGGCAGTAATGCCAGGAAAGCCCAACATTTTGAGTGGAATGGACCCCTGAAATAAACTGTGACTATGGACATATTACCAAACAGTTCCAAAACCAAATGTTGCATTATTGATTACAATTTGGAAAACTTCTGTCTGTTCTTGGACTGACCCATTAAGAGACATTGGAGAGCAACCTGGGGGGCAATTCCCCGCCTACCCCCCTTGCCAGGCCTATTGGGCCAACAAATGCAGATTTCTGCTGTTGATCATCCTTTATGATCATTTTATGATCATCTCCATTTCCATACCAGGAAGAATGTCTGAAAATAAAGGAACTGTAGTTGCATTTAAATCTCTAGGATTGGATCATTTATTACCATAAACATAACGTTTCTCAAGTCTATTCATGATTTAATTCAGAAATACATGTGGAAAAAAAAGCTAAAAAGATATAATTCTGACAGATTATCACAGGGGATGGGAAGGTGGAATGTTGCTTTGTTCCACCCCAAAGGATCGTGGGTACTTCCATTTCCTTCAGCCCTTAAGGCTAAGGTGAGGTTGTCTGAGGTCCTCTAAATATCCTTGCAAATACTGCACAGCAGGCTAATATCACCTCTGATACATTAAATATATGAAATCATATTGCACTTAGGATAATTGTTCGCAATTTTCTTCTTTTTTTCCCACACAATAAGAGTAAATGCGCTATTAACACATCCAGGTGGTTTAAAAGCACTACCAAACCACTTATAGCTATACAACAGAAGCAGCCACCCCTAGTGGGTAATGTTAAATCTCTAAATGGGGGGAAGGTTGATGAAATCGCATATTCCACGTGGGAAATGGCAGTAGCTAAACTTGGAGCTATCTAAGAGTAAATGCTTGGGGCAGACAGTGAGCTCTAATAAATAGAAAGGAAGTCCTATAATCAAATAGCATATGAAGCTTTAAACTTTGCACAAATGGCACATTAAATGAGTTAAGAGTTGTTATCTGCCATCATTTTTTACACAGATAGCATCTCTTTAATGGGATGGACTGGCCAAAGTGGAATGGAATGGCACTGAACCTCTAACCCACATTTCCTCTAGTTACGTCTTGCCAACTATGGTGAGAAAATCCTATTCTTCTTTGTGGTTAACCCTTTCTCGTAGGGATACTTCTATCCTTCATTTGTGTATATATATATATATATATATATATATATATATATATATATATATATATATATATATATATAATTTAAAACATATTCAGAACTGTATAACCGGCAGACACAATTTATAAAGAATTGGTGCCATTCAATTATGCATGAAAACATGAGAAAGGATCTACTAGTATAAGCATATTGTTTAATAACAAATAAATATATATACTCACATTTATATGATTCTTTCGTAGCAGCCATTTACTTCCTTTATTTATTTTTTTGCTACAGGCAAACACACACGCAAACACACACACAAACACACACACACACACACACATATATATATCACTTAAGGTTTTTAAAAACATGCTAAAACGTTGTGTTAAAAATATGGTGTCAGGTTGACTTGTCCCAACATGAAACCTTGTTTTTAACACTATGAACGTCTTACAAACAAAATCTGCCTTCCGTTATAAAGAAATAAACATGTTGTTTAATGGCAGAACTATACCAGTGCTTAATATTTAATACCATTTCTTGTTGCAGCCTGTCAAAGGAAAACGACACATCACCTTGTGTTGTAACACAAAATTATTTCCAACATTACAGGAGTAAGAGATGATGGACTGAATTCTACGTCCTCTTTTTGATAGAATGCCTGGACATTGTCCAGAATGTCTGATATTGAGCTATATTGTTAGGAATCTATTAGCAAATCTGTAATACAGAATAGTGCAACTGAAATTAAATGTAGACTGTAGAAGAAAATAGGTAGTGCTTCCGTTATACATATATGCTCTGGACCAAGGGAAGGATTGGCAAAGGGGACAGAGGGGCAACTGCCCCCAGGGTTGCCCTCTACCCTAGCTATATTATCTGGGGCTGAACTACTTTTTACTTCTAAATTCTCTATCCAGGTGTGTAGCACTTTATAGCTTTATATTTAGTTGTTTTGCCTATCAGTCTTTTTACCTGTATATCTGTCCTACCCGTCTATTTGTGTCTGTCTCTGATGATTAGGGGTGGGCTGATAAAATTGCAAAATGGGCCACTAAATAATTTTTGCTCTCCCCTGCTCTGGACCAACTGTGTATGTTAATGTGGCGTATGCCAGCTTGTGTCTTGCTAAAGGCGTATGCTAACTATATTCCCTTAAGTGTCCTCAAATTGGATCCCACACTGATGCAACCTCACACCGGCCCGAGATGGCCAGTGCAGAGAGTTGTGCGGGAATTAAGATGTTGGGACTTTTGTAGGGTTCCACAGAGACAATGTCATTTTGTCTGCATGCTCCCTCTATGCCAAGAAGCTGTAAACAGAGATCGACTGACATTCAGAGCAGCTGTTTCTGGAAAAGCTGTATCCCTTCGTTCTGAGACCCATAAACTGAACTTGCAGTAGAAAGGAAGGTGAGATATACTACAATTGCATTTGTTACCATGTATACCAGGTTAAAACTTAATCTCCAGGATCCCAGCTGGTAACATTAATGCTACTGTGTTAAAACCACAAAGATGAGGTTGCTGAATGTCATCTGTCATCAGAAATTTGGTCATTGTAAACTGCCTAGGAGGAGACTGATGTGGATAATGCACATGAAACATCTTAAGGGGGGATTTGGGAAGTCGCACACTGCCTTGGAAAGAAAAAATAATAGAATGAATCATTTTAATTTCGAAAATTGAAATGTCTTATTTTTGGAAGGAACCACAAATAGAGGACCCTGCACTCAAAATCTTTAGTGGAGATATTTATTCAGAACGCAGGCGACGTTTCAACCCTCGCGGGTTTTTTTCAAGCCTTGAGAAAGGCTATCAGGGATAGGACCTCTGAAGGCCCATGGAACATTTTAGAAATTCCAAAAATGTCTCACTTGTTACACACCTACATTTAAACAGGTTGTGACACTGAATAATAATATTTAAGCATACTTGAATCATCAAAAATTCTGTCTGTTCCAAAATTCCAATCACATTTGCCAACCTCAGCTATAAGATTATCATCTGAAAACCTGTGTTATATGAAACCTGATTACTAGGTAAAGCAACATGTTCTGCAGTTAAGAGATGCCTTACTATATTAATTTAGGGTGACTGACAATAACAGTGTCATATCACTTTTAAAAATTAATTGATTGTTCCAATTAAATATTTTAAAGTGACACTCCCACCAAAAAATGAAAAGGTTTTATTTTATTTTTAATTTTGTATTGTTAATTTCAGATATGTCTTTTTGTTATGTGTCTGTATTTAATAAAATATGTAACTAAACAAGTGTGACTGGGCACTGCCATTTTGTGAAATATAGTGTTTTTGGGTGCCACCCCCTAGGGACTTTACAGCACAAATGGCATATGATTTATATATCTGTTTGTTTTAAATGACCAGGTTATCTAGTTACATCGTATGTAAGTGGTATTGTCCCTTTAAATAGCATTTTAGAGCATATTCAGCAAGGATCAAATCTTAACTAACTGACTGGCTAATAAGAGTTACCCAGATTTGGCTCAAACTACAGGATGGATTAGGCTTAATTCTAGGTTGACATGCTGAAGTTCATTTACACTTACACAGTGTGTCTGGTAATGTAGTGAGAGCCACATAGATTACACAATCCGAATATCCTGCTGCCCTGCAGCTGTTTGTACAATTGTATGTTTGCAGTGGGATTGTAAGCAGTCAGCAGTGTCTAACAAATGCTTCAACAGGTGATGGAGTTTGGGAGTGCTCAGTTTCCTGGCAGTAACACTTTGCATGGATGCAGATGCATTAACCATTGATATACAATTAAACTTCTAACTGCAAAATATGATAAGCAGTAAAGCAGTACTCTCCAAAGAATATATTGAACAGAAGTCCCACTTGTATGCTCAGCAATGGGCACACTCAGACCGCAGGCCTCCTCGACCATTCAAACTGTAAACAGGGACATCCAAAGAAGTTGGTCAGTGTAGCCACAGATAACACAGATAACTTGGAAGACGGAGATTTTAGTAAAACTTCTGCATCCAATAAAAAGTAATATCCTACATAGAAATCACCTTATCTGCCTAGGTTTACTGAAATCACTGGATTGCAAGAGCTTCAGTGTAGTCATATCTGGCTAAACTTTGAATTTTCTCATAGTCCATATCATACCTTTTTTTTTTTTCTAAACAAGCCAAACAAAAGGAAGTACATCACCTCAGCATTATTTGCAGGATAACATAATTGTTTATTAGACTCCATGGGATTTCCAATATGATTAATTTCTATTAAAGATACATACTCAGCTCACTTTGTACAGTGTTTACAAATCGCTGTTTGGCACAAATGGTGAAATAGGACAAGTAAATATGTCAAAACAATAATTAAGCCCTGTGTGTTTATGTAAGTGGATCCTGAAAACCTGCAATTGTACAAAACCTCAAGGGGCAACCTTGAGAACACATGGTTTAGACGAGATGTAGGCCTTGTAGTTCTCCTTTGGCTCTATAGAGCAGCTGCAGAGCCATATGGCTAGTCTAGACTCTAAACAAATAAATGATACAAATCATATGTATTTAAGTAAAAAATGTGGCCCCCAAAAATATTTCACACAAACTCTGATCTGATTTGATCCAGAATACTAGTGTCCTTAACTGAGTCGTTGTGGGTCAATGGTTAATGTGTGCATTGTAGGTTAAAACTATTTGCAAAATCTAAAGTCAACACACAATGTTTACAGCTCCCGCCAAAAGACTCAGACTTTTCAGGAAGCAACTATCACATGCCACTTCCAAATGAACATATCATTTGTATTCACAGCCAGGCCTTCATTGTGTACTTCTTGGCAATAAACCAGTGTCTATTCTTAAAGTGTAACGGCTCAGTTAGCTCTGGTCATATTCGACTCCTTATTCTAGTGCTGACACTGCATTCTATTGTGTTGTGTGCTTCTCATCATCAGGGAGATGTCCTTAGGGACCACGTGTACAGCTGTGTCATAGTTAATCTCCCACAGCCCCTTATACATTCCTGCACATAGCAGTGATCTCTGCTTTGTCTGTGATGGCTTTAGTCCTAAATTCCTAAGGGGACTTATTATTTCCAGTTTTTGGCCTTAGCATTTAGTTATTTCTGCATTATCTTCTACAATTTCACTTATTTGGTCCAGAATCAAACAGTTCCCTCTAAGGTAAACACTACCTTACTTAAACATTTATGAACCACTAGTTAGAAAAACACATTCTGACGGTGGATTTGGAATGACATGTAACTACTACCCCACAATATGCATGTTTTATTAAGTCAAGCTGTTTAAATGTTTTAGTGCTGGCCTTTACATAAGTGCATGATCCTCAGGCAAAATTCTGTACAGTTTCAGTTTTTTCCAGCAAGATCTGAAGGTTATTAATAAATCACATGTATTACAGCAATTATTTAATTTATACCTCTTTAGTGGGTATTTTGCCCCATTAAAAAAAACACAACAACACTTGAGTGTCAAGTTATTCAGGGACATTGGTTATAAACATATATTCCACTGCTGTAATTAGTAAAATGTCGATCAGTATGCAGTCTTCATTCAATGCAGCCATGCTAAATGCGTTTATCATAAGTGCCCCTGCATAAGTTGGTGATGTGTTCACTCTAAACCGTACAGAGGAAGAAATGGTAACGTTTAAAAACAAGGAATAACAAGGACCTGGTTGGTTGACCAACCCCAACTTAATTGCCTATGCTGATTTTGAGCGAAAACATTAATGCTACGCATGCTGACATAGCACTGTTCCTACTGATTGTCTAGAAGTGGTTGGCGTGAGGTTTCAGAGCCATCCAATGGCTGGCTGCAAAACTCAAGAGGGGAAATGGTGTGTAATGTCTCAACTGCGTATTACTACCCACACTATAAAATAAGCAAATATGTATCTTCTTGTTACATCAATCTTTGAATAGTTCTTATACAAAGTGCCATTCAATAGATATCTTACAGCTTTAAAAAAAAAAAACACTTGAGAGAAATCATTTTGTGAAGATCCTGCTCCAATAAGAAGGTACTGCAACCTTTGGTCGTTCCTAGTGGTGTGTCTGTGCGTCAATCATTGAAGACGTAAGGGAGAAAGTATTTGTGAATGGGAATGCAAATGAAAATGTGTATGTGAATGCTAATGCCATTGTGCAGAAAAAGGAAGTGTGACCGTTTTAGCTGGTGCTGCCAAAACGATCCACTCCAAGGTGCTGGAGTTAAGTCAGGCACAGGTGAGATAGTTCCTCCCTACATTTGCAGAGCTGCTGGAACATTATTTGAAAATGACACCATTTTGGATTATTTAACTATAATTAATGGATAAGAAATACTCATTCTGTATTAATAACTAGAAAGTATGACTCTGTAGCAGGACTGAACAGGCAGAACGTGAGACAGACACAAGATGTCGGCACTGTAGAACAAGAGGCAGCACAACACATGGTGAAGATTTATAGGAAAGCCATTTGTTCCAGCACATTAGACGAAATTACGTGTTAATTATTAGGGTAAGCTTTTAATATGGCACATTTTATTTTTAGGATTTAATCCCACTTTATCACTATGACAACTTCTATTAGTCATATATTAGTTTGTCTGTGATTATCATTGTCTCCTGATGAGCCTTGAGCTCACACTAGCAATAATTATCATTCCCCAATCAGAAAATAACCAATAAAGGTCTATTACCCCCTTAAATAATGTAAACCAAAGAGCATCCTGCTTTCTCACTATCCCATGATTTTGAGACCTTTAAACAGTATATTGCTTGTTTCCAAAACATGTTTTTTTAATATTAGTTTAATATTATATTAGTTGATATTATTAAATTGCATTATACTGTTAAAACTTCAGGAAAATGATCACAATTATATTATTATATAACATGGTAATTTCCTTTTTTTCGAATAATTTTCAACGTAATAATGGGAATTAGTACTACAAAAGTTCTACACTGCAGATGAAACTTGTATTGTTTTTCTGCACCATGAACCACACAAACAGAGGAAGTTTCTCTGTTCCACAAAATTTTAGGTCATGTGAGGTGCTTGGTTCTCAAATTATTTACTCAGACAGACGCTTGCCTGTCCTCTGAACAGCCCCACCTCTATCGCTGAATGGGAACACAGGTATGAATGCATACTGTTCCACTAGAAAAGCATGTTTTCTGTGTAGTGTTAGCTGAAATAGGAACCGAGTGGTCCTGCTCCTACTAGATGGACTAAGATTTGTAGTTGTAAGTTGGAAACTGCTTCAATTCATCTGGTTCTATCGCATCAGTCTACTAAAATTCATAAACAATAAACACATCATAAGTAAATGATGTTATCTTGTTCTGAAGTTAAATGAGCTTTTTAAAGAGTCACTCAATCCTTAGTTTTCTTTTAATTAGGCAATAAGCCACTACTGCCTGACTTAGTGTGATTTGAATGGTGCACTGTGTACCATTCAGTAGATATTCACGTCTAGTGTAGGCAGCAACAATAGCATCAATAGATGGTCCGTCGACCAGTTCTCTCCATCATTTCCCTGGCACATGTCAAACCTGCAGCACACAGCCAATAGCAGTGCAAATGTTAATGGACATGTGACTAATTCCAAAAAGCAAAGGAATAATGATGTGTGTGTCTGTCTTCCTATTAGTGAAAATGGCTGACACAGGGATGTGCTCATCCCAGGGGAGAAAATGAAGGAAGAGATTATTATAAAATGGTAATAATGTAAAAGAACAACAACAAAAAAACATGCATTAAGGGGATGGGAAAGTATGGAATTAATAAATTTCTCAGGGAGTTATTATTATTACCCTGGTGATAGAAATCCTATTACCATATATTAAACACCAACAGAGATGCAAAGAGAATGAGCTAACCCTTTCGCCTCCCTACTGCTTTGAAATGTATCACTAGGGTTAAAGCAGTCAACCGAATGTAAGCCTTTTCTACTAGTGAATGAATGAGTTTTCAGGAATTCTTTTATTATTGTAATATGTTTCGCATTTAGACAGGAACAAAATGGCTGTCAATTCTCCCATGTTGTTATGCCAACAACTCAGTGCACATTTTTTTAGATTTTGACCGCAAAATAAATGATTTTACATTTCTAACATAACACATGTATTTTGAAATGTTAATCCCTCTATTTTACAGGGGTGGAGAGAAATGTTAATTAGCATAAATACAAGAATCTGGGTTTTGTCTTAATGGCCCTGAATGTGAAAAACTAGCCATACCTAGAATAACTCCTATCTTTATGTGATGTTACCATGCCTCATAATTGTACCGCTTGGGGCAGTACTGATTTGGAGGCTCTGTCATGCCGAGCTCTACTTCTGTCCCGCATTGCGGTCCTGATCTTATGGTCCTAATATCTTGGACAACAGAAAATGCATACTGTGCATGTGCAGTAGTGCTGACAGTATGAGTGACATTGCTACCACACATTCGTGTTAACTTTGACACTCGACCTCCCAAACTCCTCCCTCCGACAGGAGTTGGAAGGGATATGACATTAAGATAACTTTCTGTAACCACTAGGATTAATTTCCTTTGAGCTGCTGCAATTATATGTATTTCCTGTGTATACAAAAAAAAATCCCTGGTCAGCTCCTGCAATGAAAATGATAGCATCTTCCATAAAAGCATCAAATATGCTCCATGTGAGGACAGAGGAAAAAATGAAAACATCAATAAGGTCCCTGTATAAAGCCTCAGGACGGCCTCAACTCAGAGAGCAGCAAATAGCGCTTTAACTGTTGGAATATCGATTGCCGCATGAGCTGGGATGGGAATCAATGAATCAGGTTCCCAGCACACACAGCCAGAGTTATCACCGACAGCTATAGTGGAAGAGATAGCCCTTTTTCACAGCACTGCTCCTGTTTAACCCTGTACCCTACTGAAAGATCACAGATGCAAAAAAAAAAAAAAAAGATCAGGTTTTTCTGTTTTTCACTTAGAGCAGCATTATTGTAGAAATCTCAAAATATTATTGCTTACATAGAAACATAAAATGTGTCGGCAGATAAGAACCATTCGGCCTATCCCACTCCTTCACTGTGCTTACCTATACCACTTCCGCTGGAAGGCTATTCCATACATCCACTACCCTCTCAGTAAAGTAATACTTCCTGATATTACATTTAAATCTTTGCCCCTCTTAAATTACAGTATTGACATCCTTGTGAAGTTAGGAAAAAAACTAAAACCCTGATATAAGACTACCCTATAGGAAAAAAGTTCAACTTGTATATATTCACGTGTAAAATGCTTTTTAATATTTAATACAATAATATGATATTAAACAAATGCATTTCTATTTTTTATTTCCTTTTATGTGCCAATGCTGCCTCTCTCCCCCCCCCCCCAGCTTTGTCTCTCCCCCCCCCCCCGTGTTATCTGTCTCTTCCTCCCCCCAAACTGTGCTCTCTCTCTCCACCTCCCTCCCTCCTTTTCTCTATCTCCCCCTCCACCTCATCTCTTCCCCCCTCCCCTTGTCTCTGTCTCTCTCCCCCTCCCCTTGTCTCTGTCTCCCCCCCTCCATCCCCTTGTCTCTCCCCCCCTCCCTCCCCTTGTCTCTGTCTCTCTCCCCCTCCCCTTGTCTCTCCCCCCCCTCCATCCCCTTGTCTCTCCCCCCCTCCCTCCCCTTGTCTCTGTCTCTCCCCCCCCTCCCTTAGCGAGGGGGATCCAGGCCCCTGCAGCTCTGCGGGAGACCTGGATCCCAGTCTTATAATCTGACCTCGATTTGAGGTCAGATTATAAGACGACCTTGAATGTAAGACGAGGGGTCTTTTTCAGAGCATTTGCTCTGAAAAAAACCTTGTCTTATATTCAAGCAAATACGGTACTTTCAGCTTTGGTAAATGTGTCCTGTTGAACCAGATGACCTTTAGAACCCCTCATTCATATACTCTTTTTTTATTTTTAATCAAAGAAAGTCATTTCATGGCTGTACACGATATGAATAAAAAGTCCCACCTTAATTTATTCATCACTCAACTTGCAATATACATTAAGCCATGTCCTAATAATGAACACAAGGTTCTGAATAATGACAGAGCGTATACATGGCTTTGGGACCCAGTTTTAGTTGTGGCATAATGTGCCAATATGTGCAGGTTTAGCCCTTGGGCTAAACCAATTGTCTGCATTTGTTACTATCTAGATATATAAGAGGGTGGAAATGTTTCCTCATTTACTGAGATACCAAATCTGGTTTCAACAGAGTACAGGACTTGCAGGTTATGTTGTATAAGGGATTTTGCATTGGCACCCAGACGCTTCTGCAGGTGAATATACATTATCCAACAATAGCTTATCTAATATCTTTACAGTGGGCAGGTATGAGATCTATCATGCGATTAACATTACACTGACAGGCTGGGCAGTTAGCAGATTGTGACCTGCCTCTTTAAACTCAATACCATCATTCTGAGGTAACTACTCTTCACTTCCAAATGTGGACATCTTTTCAATATCAACCTACTGACTACATGCTTCTCAATTTGTGTAGATTCCAGTAACTGTCCTATTAATATAATGAGAAGTTATGAAGTTATGTCAAGCCATTATAACTGCCCATTCTCCTCTTGTTATTCTTGCATTCCCGTTAGTAGCGAATAACTATTCTCCATGGAGACCTATTATGTCGTAGGCGACAAACAGTGCACCTTTGCTCAATTAGCTGTTATTATATATTTACCGTGCTCTATCCTAATTAAAAGCACATATAACCTTTTCTGGCTCTTTCTGGGTGTCAAATAATGTGGCCCCAAGTTTTAAATGCTCTACTTTTAGTTAACAGAAACAAAGTGTACCCATGTCCTTGTTCATAATATTGGAGGGAATTTCTTTGAATAAATTCTCTTAAAGCAGGAAGCACATTCCGGCTTTGTTATTCCACTCGGCTGATTCGGATGTCTGCTTGCTTAACCCCTTTCTGCCATACAGACTTGCTTTTTGTCAGTCTGTTAGGTTTTAATACACTATAATACATAAGATACACTACTGTACAATAAGAATATAAGGGATGACTGACGAATAATGCACAAATCAATAGTTGCAAATCAGTTCAGACAAATGCGTATTAACACAATTTTGAATGATACACAAAGGCACATCAGCATCTGTTTCTGCATTAAAAGTAATGGGAATAGAAAAAAATACATTTTCAGGCATGAGCAAGAAAAAAACAAACTATACCAAAAAGTATGATGTTTGATGACGGAAAAATTAACGGTATAATCAATAATGAGAGAATTGCAGGGATTGAGAAAGGAATTTCAATCTTCAGGCTGAAGTAGCTGAGTTGGAAAAATACTTCAGTGCAGCTGAATGGGAGATTGTTTTCAAACTTTGGCCTTAATTTTGAAATTCCTGTTTCAATTTCCTGCAGTTCTCTCTTTAAATTTTGAAAGAACTGCTCTATTAGTGTGAAATGCATCAGAAAAAAATATATTTTTATATAATAATACTCTTTTTTCCCCCTTTTCTTTCAGAGTCTACTCTAATGGCTGGCGTTTCTCAGGCCTATAATTCAGGGCCTGAAAATCCATATTTTATGTATCTTGAGTGTGGTGTTTGCGGACCAATTTTGTAATCTCTCCTGCAGCTTACTTTTGGGTTATGCAAAATGTATAAACATCCAACACATTTCTGTTTGACACTTGTTTTACATTTAGAAGTGTTTCATCTCTCTGCTAAACGGCCTTCTCTGTGTAGTCTTCTGGTATATTGTGGGTCTTCTTCATCTGTGTTTCTTTGGCAATGATGCTAGCAATCCCTAACACATGGTAGTGTAATGGTGACATGACAGGGATTGTAACCCCAAATATTTTTTTTTAAGGGAAATGAGGGAAACAAGTGGATGATGAAAAGATAAAAATATGAAAATTAAGGGGTCACAGAGGTCCTATGTGGAGAGGAGACATCAGTGTTGAAGAAGGAAAATAAAAAGGAGAGTGGGGTGTAATAATCACAAATGAGCAAAATTAATTAATAAAAGGATTATTGAGGAGAATATAAGAAGAGTCAAATACCAATTTCATACATGAAACTGTGATTTGTTTTAATGAAGAAAATGATGAAGAGTCACCTCATAAATCGTTGACCATGTGTATGAGCTTACGTTATATATCGGGCCTAAATTTTCTCTTCCTACTCAGAGGTACACGTCTGGGGTCCAGATTTACAAATGAAATCCTAGCTGTACATGCTATTGATGTGCAGTATATTGGACAAGTGGGGAACTTACTCTCTTTCTAAGGAGACCAACTACAAGCTCGTTATTCCATGTGTAGAGATTTATAGCTGTTTGCCGCATTGCAAAGAGAAGAATATTTTATCACCAGTCTTCAGGAAAATATGTTGTTTACTGGTTTTCACAAACAACTCTTGAGAAACATAAAAATCCACCCACATATGTGTGTGTGCATGTCTAAAAACACTGTAAAATGTATGAACTACAACGTCTGCTAGGGTGAAAGCATCTGCAGTCAAACGACTAAAACATATCAATTCCTCCAATGTTAGAAGACAACTAAACTTTTTATTCACTTGATTATAGAAACACAATTGAAACATTTAATGACCCTAGTTACTAGGGTCATTAAATGTTTCAATTGTGTTTCTATAATCAAGACCTAGGGCCTAGTAGCTGCCATGCTACCCTGGGTATCAGGCAGCCCGGGTATAGTTTTCAAAGTGGAGCAACAGAGGGTACCTTAAATAGGTCCCCTCTGTTGTTTTCCATTGAAAACTAGGGTGTTTATTGCACTAGTAGAGAGAGACAACCAGTGAATACAGACACTGATCAGAAAAGTGGGGCAAGCCCCCGCTCTGATAGCGTTATAGAGTAAATCCACGTATATAAAGATACACATTGGGTTTACTCTGAAGAAGGGGATACTAAAAAATATGTAAGTTGTCTTTTATACTTGTGGTAAGATTTGTCGCTAACATATACCGCTTCTGGTCCTTTAACAGAGCAACACTGATAAACTACTATAGGAGTATAATGTAGCCAAAATAGCTCAGTTATAAACATATTCAGACTCCATTTCTGCTATTTTTTGTCTCATTTCTAACATTCAATTGTTAGTTATTATTAATTCATTATATATACACATACATTTGCAGTCAGTAAGGTGGGGATTGTTTATATATTATACACATGCCAGAAGCCCCTTTAACCAGACTTCAGAGACTTGTAGAATAATATGTCTTGTAAGGCAGACTGCAGGAGAATTCCTAGAAGACTAGAAAAAACAGAGGCAGACAGAAGAGGGGAAAAAAAGACAGAAAAACATGGCATGTTAAACGTCGATTTGATTAAATATTTTCCCATTACCTTCCCTTCAGTTTTCTGCTGATCTGTCTTACTGCGTATTTATACTCAAACAGATGAAAGGCATGTGTATTTAAAATGTGTGTACATATCACAGGGTCCAAGACAGCAGATATTATACAATGTGTGGGTTTTTTTTGTAGCAAACTGCTAAATTATTTATTCTGTGCTGTGCTTTAATCTTATAAACCTGCTGCTGGCTTATTCTCACTGCATCTACAGTATTGTTCAATATACTCCAATTTAAATGCAGCTTCATTTTTTATCGTAGGACAAAACCATACCAACACATATTGTATAGTGATACCAAGTATATAAATGATGGTACTCCTAATGATTGTTTTTATTATCATTAAAGTTTTACATTATATAAATAATAATTGTCACACAAACAGCATTTCAGATACCATTGGTATAAAAAAAAGAAATTGTTGTACGCAAGGTATATATTTCACTATGGACTCTTTTGGGTTTTTTTTTTGTACATAACTATCTCATTCTACTATGTATTTTGATCTGCATTATAATATCTATATTGTAGTAACGTGGGTGAGAAATGTCAGATATAGATATGTAGAAAATAGTAGCTCTGACCTGCACCGAATGTAAGTTGGTTCCAAGGCAAAGAACGCATAGCACTCCCCCCGGATGCATATGATCAGAAAGGAAAGCTGGGTCAGTGTGCATGACAGTACTGAACCAAACTGCCACTCTTTCTATGCCTATAGCATGTAAGCTTGTCAGGACGAGATGTTGATGTCATAAAAAGGAAAAGCCAGGGATATCATGGTGATTTTTAGAAGAAACCGGAAAGTAATAGACATGAATCAAAATTCCATTAATTGAGCTGTTAAAAGAAATTTAGACTAAACTTGACTGTGCCTTTAAACACATGCTATAAGAGCAAAGACATGAGTTGCATTTTAAATTATTTTTCTCACTTGTTCCAGCTGCCCTTTGAATTTTTTGGTCTTAATTGGCTTCTTGAACAAAGTCTTGATATCCTTTCACCCTTCTAATTATGCTTGGCTTAGAGCTAACACACACATGCACACATACACGTATATATATATATATATATATATATATATATATATATATATATATATAAAAAGGGTATGCATATATTTTGTTTTGCTATATATATGTGTGCACTCGCGTGTGTGTGTGTGTATATATATATATATATATATATATATATATATATATATATATATATATACACACACACATATAAAGACAAAACTTATTTAGTTACTGAATAACATATATTAAAAGCTATAAAAGATATAGATGCAGTGAGGGCACCATTAAAGATAAAGAAAATGGATCTGAACAAGAGATGATGTTATTAAAAGCCATAATACATCACCACTGGTTGCCATGAGTTTTTGACCAGTTGGCAGTAAAATAGTTAAAAGCCGGCTCTTCTCATGAACCTGGTCTTCCACACACAGACACACACACACACACACACACACACACACACACACGACAAATCACACAGCACCTTTTTGAAATATGGGCTTCTGCTTCTCTCTGCATGACTGACCACATCAGTTTAACTTACATGCAGTAATAAGACTATTATTATAGGAAACCACTCACCCAGCTAGCACCTTCTCTAAAGAATATATTATTAGCTTGTAAGTCTTTTTGGAGCTGGCCTTCTTCACCTATTGGAACGGAGCAGGGATTCTCATTTCCTTCTTCAGGGAATTCTTCAGCTTATTCTTTTAGGCCGACTTTCCCTAAATTAAACCCTTGGCCTAGCACGTAAAACCCAACTTGCATAATGAGTTTAGTATATTTATTTTACAAAAAAAAGGTAACAAGTAGCTGAATGAAATAACAAAAAAACACAATCAATGTCTCTCTCCTGTGCTCCTTGTCTGGAGTTGTAACCTATTTTTCAAAACAATATTAGCAGTGCTATTGCCTCCACAGACTTAAAAATGTCGGCTGGGATGGTGGCAACCTTTCTTTACCCGGTCTCCCTCTTTGTGTAAGTACTGGCAGCTGTTTTAATTACTTATGTTTTCCATCTCTTCACCCCTCCCCACCTCCTGGTTTCTTTGTGTGTATAGGGGTACAGAGGTGACAGAAATCCTGCTTATGGGGGCCCTTTTGTTGGTGAGCTATTAAATAAAGCATGCCTCGGGCAAGGGCAGGATAACTGTGTTATCTAGTGTTAGCAACCTATTGCTTTTGACCTAGTGTCACACATATAAGCATCCCCAAAATGGTATTCTGACCTTTTTACATTTTGCTGGCCAGGTTGTCATGGCAACCACACACGAAACCATCACAATAAAATGGGTGAAGACAACTATAAAATAATTTTCAAAGCTAAAAAAAATAAATTGGCACTTTATTCTGGCTCCATAATTTAGAAGCCTGGCAATATTTATAGACGGGAGCTATCTTAGAACAGAGGCATTTTATAGCCTACAGCACTTGGGTTGCTATTCTCAGGAGTTTGGTGCAATAAGGGACAGCATCCTGCTGATAAGATAATGGGTAGTGAAGTAAATTGAGGCAAATCTGACTCTATCACAAAACAGATACTGTAGCTCTGGCTCTGTTATCTGAGGTAAACTTTCAGGGAACCTGTATTGTGTCAGCAAATCCTGGGTGTGTCTGTGTTTAAAAAAAATACAGTTCAGAAAATAAACAAAACCTGCTCCTTGTATATTGAAGACAGTACATACAGAAATCAATCTTTTGGCCGAGAAACACCATGCCTTAGTCTTGCTGTATGTGGTATTTATTAAATGGGCTAAAAATTAAAAGACAATATATATCCCTCTGCCAAATGAAGTATAACTCATATCTAGCATAGTTTGGCACTAATGCCAAGGAAGTGATAATATGCAGGTATATACAATCTTCTGCATCCTACAAACATTTCTGATGGAAAGTGAACTAGCCAGGTCTCACATGGAGACTTGAGCCTGGATCACAAAATGTAAGTATGATCTAGCATGGCTTGCAGGGAATTAAGCGATGGGGATGGGGAAATTTCCAGCTACGGCAAAATTTCTTCTGTTTTTTGGCTTTAATATATGTAGCCAAGAAATACGGTACTTATTCATGTATTTATTTGATTATCAGAATTTTTGGTACATTCATGTCCCCTTCAGTGTGATCTGTGCATGTGTGATTAATAATGGATTACATACATGTTTGTGTGTAAAATGGTGTTTGTCCATAAGTGTAACTCTGAGGTCGTTTAGCATTCATGGATATTGAGATAAACAGATAGAAGCTAGTGTGCTGTCAAAATCATATGAAATAATATTAAATCCTAAGTGGCGTGAACTAGTTAAACATTAAATGTAAGTGATCCAATCCACTCTTTATTATATTACTCAGTTTCTGTAAAGGAAATGTAAGTTCTCATTTCCATTTCTCACTTGATTAGAGCCAATTCTTAATGTCAACATACATTAGGGATGCAATCATGATTACTTTACTAAAAAGAAACAAAACAAAAAAACGCACAAAGTGTAGGTAGACTCTGTGAATGTATGCATTTGAAATGCATACTATAAACTATACAAGTTGTTTAATCATATAGATGCATTTTAGATTTAAACCGGATATATATATTTTAACAATACATTTTGGATAAAATGTAATGCAACTGGTTTCTTCTCATCCTTGGACTACACCTTCTCTTCGATGGAAGCTGTCACCAAGTGATTTTTTTCTTTAAGCTACCATAATTAAAATGTTGGAGTTTAATTAGAAATGTAGCGAGATGCTTCCAATTTTGGCCTTCTGCCAGTCTATATTAGAATATAATATTGAATATGCTCTGTTTCCGAGAATGAGAGTCAAAGACCATTATTTTTCAGACATATTTGCAGAAAAGAGTTACCCTGAATAGATCTTTACTTAACGCCTTCTATTTCTGATTCAGTGTATATATACAAGGTATGTATGTTCAGCAATGTGTATGCTGGACACCCATTGTACTGCAGAATATATAATTTGCATGTGTTCAGGAAATCAGTTAACCCACTGATGACTTTGGATGTGCCAGACATGTCACGGCAAACTGTATAGTTGCCAGGCACATCCTTCGTTCCAAATGTAGTATGCCTGTGTTTCAATAAAAAAAAAAAAAATGGTTAGCAAAAAGCAATGCTTTGCTTGTACGTATTGCAAAAAAAGAAAAACTTTAAAAACAAGGGGACTCTCCCAAACGCAGTATAAATTTTAGAATCCATTTAGAAGATTTTTTTTTAAATTTGTAGATGTGTAAGAGATTTTTCAAATAAAAGTTTGAAAAAGTTTTTTTATTTTATTTTCCGTCATATTTTTTTTTATAGTAAATTATATGATATGATCAAAATAACGGTATCTAAAAATAGTTTTTCTTATCCTGAAAATAATATACATAAATTGTGTTGGTACAGTAAATGAGAAACAAGAAAATTACAGCTAAACAAAGACACCGCAGAAATGTTAAAACAGCCACTGTCCAGATCGACCAAAAATCTCCAAAAAGTCGGGTCACGAAAGGGTTAAGTAATCAAAGTTCCTATGAAATCAACTGCTTGATTAATTAACTCATTTGCATTCTGCAGTTGAGCATGTAAAAGTTGTATGTGTCTGACTTGGCAACGCTAACTACAACTGGTGAAGATGCAACGCTTATAATTATGAGCAAATGAAACACATTCAGAATGCAGATATTCCAATTTTAATGTAATACATCATTTTTTAAAATCATTATTTAACTTTAATATGCATTTTGAAGTCGGAAATGTCCTTTAAGCATCCAAGGAGGTGACTGGAAGACCAGGAGTGCCAAAGGTGAACTAATTAATCCTCTTCCAACGGAGAACCAGAAAGGTTAAGAAATTGAGTATAAAAAAACAACACATACTTTTATGTAAAGACATAATGTCAGTTACCACACTTGAAGGTGTAAGTATTAACGTTTATCTATTTTCCATTATAATGAACAATTCCCTTGGAAGCAAACAATGTAATGTTGAAGGAAAGAAGGCAGGTCACGCAGTTTTTATCTTCAGGCAAATTCTATTTTTCTCTATGTCATTTTATTCTGGTTTTATTACTATTAAGACCATCTATTCCAGTTAATTGTCTCTAAGCTTCACCATTACAACCCACTCTTAGAAAGACATCAAACAGGCATTTATCACAGTGTCTATAAACTTTAATAAGTATAGCTTAAAGGATAGGAGAAAATAAATGGGTAGCACCGGATAAAACATAAACAAGAGTCCGGGATTAAGCAAATTGCAGTAGCATTATGATTCCTGTTACTCTCAGACAAGCAATGGGAGGTATTGTGCAATCCTTGTTGGATTAATGATTCCTATCATCCTCAGCCAGGTAGTGGTATATATCAGTGGATTCTCTGTTTTTGCATACATTAACACAAAACTTCTATTTCACAGTGAATTCTTCATTCATATAAGGCTTTTGTTCAACTCCAAAAGGAATCACTACCAGCAAATTAATCTGACCTTTTTTTTCTCGAAGAGAACCGCTGCAGGAACTTTGAACTAGAATTATCAAAGAAAAAGAAGACCTGTTCAAAGGAATTATGTAGTTCTTTGATATACAGATTTTATTTTTTGCACACTGAGTTAATTGCACTTTAATGTATACAAGACCTGACCATGGTAATAATGTCATGGCTGAACATGACTTAATAGAGTGTTTATACTACCAAAGATCAATATATTTGCATTGAAAGACATTGTTTTAGTTGTCTGTGGCTTCTAACAGAACCTATGGGGCTGACCAGTAACAAAGTGGCTCTTCAATTAGTAGACTGAGGCTTGGATTTTAATTATTGATAAGATGGATCCACACCATCGTGTAGGACCATGAGATTGAGCATTTTAGAGAGAGCTTTTTAATATTACAGGAAAAGGGGGGAGAAGCAATGTGAAAAGTACTCCTTTACTTTTCTGTGAAATAATAATATCTGAAAGGATTTAAACTTAAAAACTCGCTAAATACCACTTTTTTGAATTGACTGTGTGAGGTTTGGCAGCTCACATGTTCTGGAACTAGCTTAGCATTCCAAGCAGAACAAGTTAGTCAGCTACCCGGATACAGCCACATCCGAACACAGTAGAGGGCAAGAACTGGCTTCCTCTGCTAATGTCAGCCAGAGATCGAATTGGTGTTTGCTCAGTGCCTAGGCCGGGATGCTCTCTCCCAATGACTAAACAGCTACATCCCTTCTAATTGTTTTTCTCAGGCTGGGCGCTGCATGGAAAGAGCAACAACACTGATAAGTCATCCTTGGAAATGCCCAGCATCAAAGCTCTCTATGACGTTGACAGGGAGCTGGGGACAGACATTGTGTTGATATCTGAGAAAAGGCATGCCACAACTTGTTTTATGTTAAAGATACAGTAGTATCACTAAATATGTATTAAAATAAATATATAAAACTCAGCAACAAAATAGAGAGATGATGATCTTGGATAGAACTGATTATTTTGAGTCTAGATTAATAACTTTGTATAGCTTTCTAAAAACATTTCTATAATGTCCCATTGTAAAAGTTAAATTACAGCTGCCACCAGGCTGTATGAGGCCTTACTATTTTTCTCTCTTATGATTCTGTTTACTTCAGACTTTGGGAAAAACAATTCAAACTTTGCACATTCCTCTCACCACCTTTTCTGTTTTTGATTTTTTTTTTTTTAACTATGTGGTAAATTATTTGAATGTGATCTCACTATTTTTGTCATCCTTGTTTTTGTGATCTTACTATTTTTGTCATCCTTGTTTACCAGTCAAGTTGCTACAAATCATGAATTAACAGTGATCAAAAACATCCTCAAAGTGTTGTTGAAATAGAAAATACTGACATAGTGCCTCAGACTAACCTAGCTCCATTACTAGTCTACATAATGCCATGTTTACAAGTTTATCACACTTCTGCTTCTATTGAAAAGGGGTTAAATATGTCCCTTTCATAAGAGAGAAAGAACTGCTGTCTCTTGTCCAATCACAAGCCAATCTAGATGGTTATCTCAGCCATTCTAGTGTTTGACTGGATGGTCCACTCTAAGACTCTATATGTACCCCTTGATATAATTCTAGGGTTGCCACATCTTTGGTTATGTTTGTAGAAAAAAAAGTATCACATATAGTTATAAAAAGTAGCTTAAAAACAGAGGCTGATTCGTTTCAACTATTCTGTGAAAAACAGACCAAAGAGACACTGCCACATTCATAGAATGGTGTAGAGCCGGAGTAGATAAGGATACTAGTTGACTAAACAATATTGAACTGGTGTCATTAGCAGAATCATCAAAAAAACATTAGTAGTTGTAAGCTAAAAAGTCAGTTAGTAGAAGTAGTTTAGAAACAGGCTTGCACATATACAGTTAAAAAATAATCTTTTGAGAATATCTTTGGATATTCTGGATTGGTCATCCACAGATTTATTCCAATGCTGCTCTTTTACAGTTTCAGTAATTTATAGCTATATAGTATGCTACCAACCACAGACAGACTGTTAAAAACATATAATATTGATTAGTTTGGACTTAGAAAGGGCACCATGAATTTAAAGAGCAATATTCCTTCAGACATTGTGCGCTATTCTTCCAAGTATCATAGCATTTGGCCTATGTGACACAAAGAAATAATGGGGCCTCATTCAATTTTAGCTTTTAGTTAAGGCATTTTATTAATTGGTTGCATGAATCACAAAACAGACCAGATAGTGATACCTGTCCAGTCATTCTACGATACTATTTGGAATTTCTAACCAAACTACGAGATAGTCACTGCCTGCTCCCCTCTGTACAACATGAGCGAGCAAGCAAGCCTGTCTATCAGGCTTTTATGTCAATAGAAGAGTACACTGCTAAAGTTTGCATGGACACACAAAAAACAGTATGTAAGCATTTACACTGTCCAGATTTCCTTCTCCCATAAGAGAGTAGAAAGCAGGCAGGTAACCAATCTGGCAGAGTTAAAGGCCAAACCATTAATTAACTAAATTTCACAGTGTCAGCTCTATCAGAATGGGATCTATCATATTTTAATAATGACATATATAGCTATTTATCTTTTACCTGTATCTCTCCATATTTTTTCATTTAAGGTATTTCTTTGCAAACGCAATTAAAATAAGATGATAGTGAATATTGTATTAATTGATCACACACTGACACCCCTGAAACCCCCCCCCCCCCCCCCCCCCACCCCAACTCAGTTATCACAAGGTGTAAGTCTGCCAGGATTTTAGGACTTCTCTAATTAACATGAAATCAAGCAATTCAAGGATTCCACCTTTTGTGAAAAATATATCTGCCATATTATGCTTCCATGTAAGTATTATTGACGTCATGTTAAAAAAAAATTCAGCTTGCAACAATTGATATACCAGCTAGATGGCAGCCACAAAAATTAAGCAAAATGCTAATTATTGCCAAGAAAACCCAGACCTTAGGATCTGATGCTTGACATTTCTGATCTAATTATAATATAGTATGTAGTATGCCTTTGAAGAATGTGGCTTTTAGAATATAACACCCCTATTTGGACCCTACACCTAGACCCACAGCAACAATCGCTAAACAGTCCCCATGCATTTCCAAAAGGAGATGGTACACACTGCTTTGCACAAGTCTGACAGCTGAGAACAGAAAATGTTGCTTCATGTGAGATTCAATTCCCTACAAAGGGAAAAGAAGACTGGAAAAAAAGCAATGGATTTACTACACATCAAAGCGAAGCGTTTAAAAGGCCTCTGCTGTACAGCTAGCATCGGGGATTAAAAACCGTGCCGGAAAGAATGTTCCTTCTATAATCCTACATAATTAATGTGGAGCATTTTCTCTTCGTGTTAAATACCTAACATGCAGCAACAAGCTGTTTGCCTTAACCTTCTTTAAATGCAACCTCACCCTACGCACACTTGAGATGCAGCATTTCCATATATCGGTTCTTCCAAAAACCTCAGAGTCTATTCTGAATATTTGAATGTTCCGGTCTGTGGGCCCAGACGTCTGACAGGTTGGATAGGTGAGGGCAAGGCCCTGGTGTAATGTGGTAATTCAGTAAGGTCAGGAGGTAGATTTTTAGTCAGCTAGACATTTATAGGGATAAAAGGTCAGCCTTTAATAAGAGCAAAGGGGACTTAGCACGGAAGATAACTATTAACTATGTACTTACTGGTGTGTGTCTTAGCAACTATGATTATTTAAAGTTTTTAAATGTGAAATTAGAGTTTTTCATTCTAATACTTACTCAATTTTAAAGATAAAACTATTATTGATGAACAGCTGAAATGTTCTCTCCTGACGTTCCGTTAATGTTGAATGCTTAATAACATTTTCAAAAAGTCTGGTAAGGACAATAATAATAACTGACAAGGAAATTATGAAACATTTTGTTTGTCTGTTTGTTTGTTCATTTTGTTTGTTTGTTTGTTAAACATTTTGTTTACCACTATGAGACCAGCTTTTGCCATATGAGATTTTAAAGCATCATTGACATCATTCAACGAAGGATAAAAGTACAGTATCAATATAACTACAATATAATATGGGAAAAAGAAACATAACCCTTGAAAGATGAATTGTATTAATTCATGGAATATTACATTTGACATGTTGATGCAAAATGGTCAGCAAGACCAATAAAAATCAAATTAAGATCTGCCTTCTCAAAGTAGTGTCTATTTTGGTGATCACCATGTTGTAGTGATGTAGCTCGGATGTAAAAAAAACACTTTATAAACTTCTAATTACATTTTTTTTTAAACTAAACTAGTATCGTTCTTCTTATTTCCAGGATAGAAGATATTATTGATTATGTGGGCAAAAGGGCAATTGTCCTGGGGCTACCATATAACCTGGTTCAATGTGCTTGGTCTGCACCACTTTTCACTTCTAAATGCCCCATTTTATACCTTTCTATACAATAGCCTTGTCTATCATTTTACATCTGTCAATATATCTACCTCTGATGAAAAGTGGTGGGCTGAGGAAGTTGCACTATGAGGCACAAAATGGTTTCTCTTCCTGTATGTAGGGTAAAAACTAATATGTAGGACATTTGTTGTCTGGTCTTTCAGGAGGTGTGATCTGTCACTGATGGTCACGCTCTCTTACTGGTCTGATGGATAACATCCACAACATGTATTTAAGAAACCATTTGTTGTTAAATGGTTACATTTAACAATGACCCCTTTCTAAATAAACGTTGTGGAAACATTCTAAAAGCAAAACTGATCATGAGGAGAGAAATGGCACCTAACGCACAAAAGATTTAGCTCAATCTAGGAGCAAAGTGACCTAGTGACATATTTAATGAGCTAAAGAGTCAATCCTTTGGAGAACATAGTGAACTAATGGTTTGTGATGTGTACAGTTATTGTAAGCCTGGATAGGTATAGAAAATTTACAAAACACAGAAAGGATAGAGAATAAAATGGCAAATCAGCAGGACATTTGACCAGTGTATATTGTAATAGAACCATCTGAACCCCATTAAACCCTTTTGAAGGTAACCACCATTCCCATCCATAAGTAAGCACAGCAAGACCACTGACGCAAGTAATAGGCTGCTTCTACTAGGTCAATGTTTAATCTGGTTATGGCGCTCTGTGACTCTGCGCTCTGTTTTGCACACATGCACTTGCTTGAATAAAATGGTATACCTACTGGCGACAACTATATTAATCAGTGCAGTGTGTGCCAACTCAATCCTATTTGTACATGGCTATCATGAATGTCAACCAGTGTTTTATTATAATACATTCATGGCTACTTGATTGTTAAAGGGACTGTTTAGCCTCCAGTTTATGACATCATAAGTGGCTTAATATGCAAATTATACATTTCCCATTAAAAATCTGTTAATTTGCATATCAAGTCACAGGTGATGTCATAAACACGAGACTCCACATTTAAAACATATTTTCTCGAATTTGGGCATTTGCTTACTTGTGTGCCCAAACATCTTTCCAGGGACATTTTTGTGCCAAAACACCTTTTCGTGCCATCTTTCCAGTGGCACCTTTGTGCCCACATATTTTCTCGGTGCCCCAATTGTGCCTAAAATAGGTTCCCAGTGCCACCTTTGTGCCCTAAGTAGCATCCCTGTGCCATATTTGGGCCCAAACACCATCCCAGTACCATATTTCTGCCCAAAATGCTTGCCAGCTTACCTGGAAAAAAACAGAGCAGATGGCTTTTTATGCCATGGGTGGGCAAAAAACCACACACCTGCACAGTGCCACCATAGGCCTTGTTTGCCTCGGCTAAGATACACCACTGTTTGGGACTTCTAAAACAACATTTAGGCAGCACAAATGTACATTATCATACATTTATTAACTTTTATTTCTGTTATCATTTATAATGGTCCTAGGACTGTTATATTTCAGGTAGGTGTGTAAAGCATTTTGTCCAGGAACAAAAAAAATGCTTTAAATTTAATTAATCAAGAGAAAGTAAAAAAATGTAGGTAATTTGTTAACTATGACCTAAAAATAAAACAGGCATATTGGGTTAATTTGCTAGTCCAAGCTTGGAGTAATCAGCTGCCTGTAACAGTGGTAGGCCTAAAAGGTCAAAAAGGCCAAAACAATTGAATACTGCAGTGACATCATTACAGGAATATGTTAACTGTCAGTTTCATGTGAAATTAAAGGACCCTAATGACTGTGCCAGCAGGTTTCCAGTTAAAGTGTCACTCACATATACTAGAAAATTGCCTTTCTGAGACCTAAATTTAATGTAGATACTTTGCAATGGTTTGTTACCTGTCAGTTCCACACTGGGAAAAAGGGAGAAAGGTTCTAGGCAAGGGCATTAGGGGTTTTCAGAAGGCCATTTCTGAGCCATCACTATGAAAACCAATCAAATGATCCTATGATTGAACCAATTTTAAGACTTTGATTAAAAATTGCTCTTTATTTATAAATGATCCTAATGACCAGTGCAAGAGGCACAATTGTATAGAAATTGTATAATAGGTGTTATAACTGGACATTGATTTCTCATTTTGTGACATTAGTTAATTTAAATAAATATATATTTACATCTGTACGATAGACATTAATGGCCATTCATGGTTATGGTAAAATGTGAATGTTTTGACCAAAATAGCAGGGATATGTTCAGTGATTAAAATAGTAGTTGGGTCCCAGATATTCCAGCCTCTATGACAAAAAAACACAATGTCTCTATTGCATTCGTTACCCACTGCATATTGTCTATGCCATCACCACACTTTAAAATATATTTACCATCGTATGCCCTATTCTCACACTTTGTTCTACCTTAGGTAACGTGACCTCATGACACTGATATAGATTAATAAATAAATGCCATGTTTACAGCGTAAGGTTTACCCTTTCTGTGAATACAGCTAATAAGCCTCTCAAGATATTCTTCTGTAAACAAACAGGTCCTCCTGAATCATAAGAGAGGACAATTCAACAGCAAAAAGGCGAGGTTGTATTTGGCAATTACTGTCCTGTATGTCGTAGCCTTCGGCATAAGTCCCGTCTGTGATGGCAACAGAAAGGAATGAGGCCTTTCATGATTCATCAAAGTAATAGCTACAAACAAATGATGTTACACAGCCCCGGGGGCTCTCTCTACATAGGAACGGCAAGTGGTTGACCTCTTGTTGTTCAGACATATCTGTCTGCAGAGCTTTCGCTGTGGACATGTTGTATCCAAATTCTAATGAGTCCACCTCACGAGCCGCCGCCATGTTGTCTTTCCTAGCTGTTAACGTCTTCATTACCAAAGAAACCAGCAGCTGATATTTTTAGTAGTTGGATGGTTAAACCCCCTACTAAATGTGATACAATTAATTCAAGCTGACAAGTTTCATTGCTGTTATTTATTTTGGAGGGAAAAGCAACACAAGGCATCACAGAATCTCTGCTTCTAAGTAAATACTAACATGTAATTAAAGCATATCCATAGCATGAATGTATAAGAGGGTCAAGAGTGCAAGTAGTTTGAGGTATCACAATCTTACTATGAGATGTAGTTACAATTCATAAAACCTCCCAGCTGTCTATATTCATATTAGTACTTCAGAATATATAGTGCTTTATAAATAAAAGACACAATTCTTATGTTATCAAGCACATTACTGAAATGATGACTACAGTGTGTTTAGCGTCAGCAATATCTATTATATTTACAAAATGTACAAAAATACAAACAACCATTTTAGTTGGTGGTACTTCTCTAGTAAAAAACAAACAGTAATGGAGTATTGATGACATAGGCGGCCAATTATTTCCACTAAAATTCCAGTGTATTGTAGGTAGTACAGACAGATCCTCTCCCCATTAATGTTTATAACGATTTGTTTGAGACATTGCCCTAAGGCCGTGGTTACACTACAGGGCTTATAAAAAAAAAATCTCTGGCCACTGAAGGGTCACTTCTTACCTTTGAAAGGAGCCAGACTAAACAACTGTACACATTTCAAGGTCATAACTGTATTCAAAGATGAGTACAAAAAAAAACCTAAACCACAGAGCTTAGTACATAATTGATAAACAAACAAGAACACTTTTTCCTTTTATAAATGTGATGTGCTGCTATAATTTCAGCCATAATTGCCAGAGAGTATAAATATATTAACATTTTGTCCCATAATTACTTTTTATAAACATGTACAGACAACTAAATAATTCAACATCTAATTCTACACAACTCATTACAAGTGCAATTTCCTAATAATACTTTCTAATTTGCAGAAAATGTCATCTGCTCGGCCTATCCAACCTACCAAGTTTGAGGTATTTTTTTCTGAGAAGATTTTGCACTAGAGAGTAACATGGGAGGTGTGGGATTTTGTCCTACCACACTAAACAAAAAAAGATCACATTTTCCACTAACAGAATCATACACCCACAATATTAGGGTAAAAAATGGTATACGTACTTAAAGGGACTGTCTAGAACCCAAAATGCATCTTCCAAATATTAATGCATGCTTTTTTCAGTATTTTGAAATGCATGTTTGACATTGCTTGAAAAATAAAATACTTACAGCTAGATGAAAATGTAAAATTACAACAGTTTGTTTTCTTTTTTTTTTTGCAGGAACCAATGAAAATAATGGTATTCAAATTAATGTAATTTCCTGTATCTCTATTGATGGCATCAGACAATGTGTTGCATAGAAACATAGATAGAAACATAGAATGTGTCGGCAGATAAGAACCATTCGGTCCATCTAGTCTGCCCAATTTTTTTTTTTTTGGAGTACTTTTATTAGTCCCCCGTTCCCGGTCTTATAGCTAGGATAGCCTTGTGTCTATCCCACGCATGCTTAAAATCCTTGACTGTGTTTACCTCTACCACTTCTGCTGGCAGGCTATTCCATACATCCACTACCCTCTCAGTAAAGTAATACTTCCTGATATTACTTTTAAATCGTTGCCCCTCTAATTTAAGACTATGTCCTCTAGTTGTGGTAGTTTTTCTTCTTTTAAATATACTCTCTTCCTTTACTGTGTTGATTCCCTTTATGTATTTAAATGTTTCTATCATATCCCCCCTGTTACGTCTTTCCTCCAAGCTATACATGTTAAGATGCTATAACCTTTCCTGGTAAGTTTTATCCTTCAACCCATGAACCAGTTTAGTAGCCCTTCTCTGAACTCTCTCCAAAGTATCAATATCCTTCTGGAGATACGGTCTCCAGTACTGCGTACAATACTCCAAGTGAGGTCTCACCAGTGCTCTGTACAATGACATGAGCACTTCCCTCTTCCTACTGCTAATACCTCTCCCTATGCAACCAAGCATTCTGCTAGCATTTCCTGCTGCTCTATTGCATTGCCTACCTACCTTCAAGTCCTCTGAAATGATTACTCCTAAATCCCTTTCCTCAGATGTTGAGGTTAGGACTGTACCAAATAGTCTATGTTAGGAGATCCTACTATGTACAAGAGCAAGGTCACTTAGTGTCCATACAATGTGTGCAATTCGAGGGGCACATGAAGTGACTAAATAAAACAAATTTTATATCCTCAGTGCAGAGTAATCACTGGGGAGGGCTTGAGTCATATATTAAAAATGTGATTTATGCAGAATGCCTGCATCAAATCACACTGGAAAAAAAGGCTGTGCACTATACAAGCAGTAATCTTCATCTTGCACCAAAGTGAGTTTGGGGACTAGACTTTTCCTTTAAGGTATTTGAAGAAAACCTATGATTGACAGTGACCTTCATATTGACAGCTACAACATGCACGTAATAATGTCGTAATATTCATCTTAAATGAAAACCATAAGAATTAGGTTTTTTTTTTTTTTAAAGAAACACATAATGGCATTTGTCAAGCTTATTCAAGAGTAATTTTGTAACATGGCAGATTTCCATACATTTTTAACAAAAATGGAAGGTTTTAACATTGTTTTCTCCTTCATATAATTCATTCTTTGAAATGTGGAAAATACTTCCTGTTCATTTGCAGAAAAGAATAATGGAGGAGAATAAAGAACTGTAGCAGAATGTGAACTTTCTTTGTGCATGGAATCGACATACAGTGTTTGATAAATAACATATTTATCCTTAATTTGTAACGCAAACATTTCTACAGGCCAGTTTTAAATCTTACTGACACATTTGGTGATATTGTGAGGTGTTTGAAATAAGACTGCAATTGTGAAGACATTAATCATTATATGTTGGGAAATCAAAATCGGCTCCTGCTGTTCCAGGCTTGAATCCATTTTTGACCTTCTCAAATCTCTATATTGACATATTATTAATATGCTCATAAACCATTCCTGTTTTATTCCCTGCAAATAGAGACTCTATCTATCCCTAAAAAAAAACCAAATAAATAAAATCAAACTCCAATCTAGCGCTTTCAATGCGGCACTATTTTATGGTGGTTTAACCATTTCAGGACTGGACGACTCAACGTAGCTGATATCCAGTACTGTTATGTTAAAGGCTCAGGTTTACTTATGGATTTGGGAGAGAGCAATTGTACTTTGGCCTACCCCAGTTGAGGTAAATTTATTTTGACCCATTTGGTATTGAAAAAAATAATAATAATGGTATATTTGGCTTCCTTCCATTCCATCAATAGAAGGGGTTTAGCAAGAGAGGTTGGAGTGGAAGGAGTTAATTTAAACTGGTGTAGTCTCCCTTGCTAATATTCTTTCTGCTTGCAGTTATAATTGTCTGATATGTATTAGCAAGATCATCAAAATCAGTTTGAAGTAAGCACTTGTTTGCTCTTTTTGCCGTGCTCAGCCAAGCACTATTAGCTCAATTAAGGAATAAATCACTTAATGGGGTTATATACTAAGTGCAGCCACAGCAGTGCACCTGCATTTATTTATGTAGCAAAGCACAGAAGAACAAGAAAAGAGATTCTGCCCATAGGAGACTGACTTCTATAAAGTGCTAATAGGCCTGCATTTTCCAGCCTATACATGGTATTCATATGAGTAGACTGACTTCTTGACCTCAATACTCCTGTTTTACTGAGCGTTTCTTAGTTGAGTGTGTCAGACATATTGCAGTTTTATATATACCTTCCAGTACATTAATCTGCAAGCTGCTTCTCTTGCCAAGCTGCTAATTTAACTCAAATATTAACAAAAATACAAAATCGACATAGAACGGTCTGGAAACAAATTCTCTGCCCTGAAATAGGGTCAGTGCTGGGGTTGCCATGTTAAAGTTTTAATTTGGGGACTCTTCTATTAAATCCCACTGTGGTCTAGCCATTAACTCCAACATCATCTACAAGCCAAAGATAGGAACATAAATTCCCCTAATGAAATTAGGTGAGAATACCCAGTTTTCACAGACATGGAAATAAGATGGGATAGATCTGTACCTCAATAGTCCATGGTGTTAGTAATGGGACCACAGACAGCAGAAGATTTGCAGAAGATTAAAACACAACTGACAAACTGCAAACATAAGGCATCAATAACTGATGAATCGTTCCAATTCATTTTCATGGTTAATGATACTTCCCCTTTAACTGACAATAGTTCCACACACTATTATACAATTAACTCATGTTCCTTATCATTACCTGTTTATGAATCATTCCATGTATTAATTACAATTAAAGGCAGATCACAAAAAGGTGTAAGTGGATCAAAATCCACAGGGCCTATTTATTGCCTCCATAGGCAATATCATTGTGGTTTGGTGTAACATTCCTTCAATATTTCAATGCTTAGCAATTCTCCCCATAAAATGTGTCCTTATAATGATCAGTAGCTTACTCAGTCCATTTTTAGAGCTCAAATGAAAATACTTTTCCAGGAGATCCTTTTTAAATTATTCATGTCTACACTACTGACCCCAGATGTACTTGGCTTGCACCCAGAATAAGTACAGTTTTACCTACAGTGTCTCTTTTTATGCCAGCTTGAAAGAGGCAATTCCACTTACAGTTTTCAAATGTTACTAGGCAAATGCTGTATCATGTAAAAAAAAAAAAATATATATATATATATATATTTATGTTTAATAGAACTATTGCTGAGGCAAGTCTTGCCCACCTCCTTGTTACATCACAGCACATTAAGCTGACTGCAACAACACCACTCTGCATTGCAAACACATGAACTCCTTAGTGACAAGACCTTTTGACCTTGTCTTTCCCTTGGTGACAAGGGCTTTTTCCACATTTCTGGAGTGTTTGTGTTTAGCTGTAATTTTCTTCTTTCTCACATCCTGTACCCACACAAATTATATGTTGTTTTTATCGTCATAAGAAGGACTTTCATTAGTTACCATTATGTTCATCATATCTTATAATTTACTACAAAACAAAATGATTGAAAAATAAAAAAAAAACACTTTTTCTAACTTTGACCTAAAAAATAATTTACACAAATACAATCATAAAAAAGGCCCTATCTAAATAGTTTCTACATTTTGTCCCGAGTTTAGATATATGTTTCTTTCCATGTTTTTCTGCAGTTGTTTGCGAGTTATAGGGCAAAAACCAAAAATAGTGTCTTTTGGTTTTTCCTATAGTGACCTTTTGACCCCAACCCAAACCCTAAATTTAACCTTAACCCAAACCCTAAATTTAACCTTAACCCAAACCCTAAATTTAACCCCAACTCTAACCTTTATGCTAACCCTTAACATATTCTAATTTTAATTTCATTGTAACACTATCCCTTATGCTGACCCTAATTTTATGTTAACCCTAACAACTATTCTAACCCTAACACTAGATTTTAGCTAATTAAGTCTTTTTTTTTTTTATTGCAATGTTGGGCCGACAAGCAACAGCATCAGAGTGATGGAAGTGATTTTTTTTTCACTTCTGACGCTCTACCTACAAGAGGGCAGCAGCCATATTGGAGGAGCATGCTGCACCTCCAAAATGGCACCCACGATCGCTCTCAATAAAATATCTACATGTGGTGCAATTTTTCAATTAAACATACATTTTTTTGCCTACAGTTGTCCTTGAATAATATTTACCTGAAAACAGTGGCTATCAAGTGCTGGGGAGCTTAGTTGGAAAAACCTGTTAACAACAATATTTAGCTGAGAAAGACACTAGCTTGTTCTTCTGGTCATTACCTTTGCATTTTACTTGTAAATCATCTCCTCATTTCCCTTCATTATCTTTTTGTAATATAATGAATATATAAATATTACATCAATGCCAAGTGAACTCTGTCATCCTTTTAACATGAAAGACATAAGCCTATTAATTACTACAAAGGTTATCTACAATAGTCACTTCAGATGGGGTCTAGTAACAATGAACTGTTTACAAGGGAATTGCAAAAATCAGACATTAGCAGCTGAGCTAAATAAAAAATCAAAAAAAAAATCTAAATAATTTGTTATTTCAAAACTTGGCTAATAATGTCTCTCTTTTTTTTTTTTTTTTTTCATTTATTTGTCAATTGACTTTACTGTTTAATGAATAAACCCAAGAAATATAAACATTTTACCTCACATATTTATAAACTGTGCAAACACTACATATCCCTTACTACTGCATTAACAGTCCTCCAAAAACAGGACTCAGTAACCTGTATAAATGCCACTGATTTTGCTGTGTTAACATGATTTTGTAAATATGTAGTGAGTATTATTATGTTTTTTTTATTCAGTGAAAATAATATACAGGTCCTACTTTACATCTTGAAAATAAAGCTATTTAAAAATAATGTTTATTTGATCACTTCGCTGTATGCTTTGTTCCTTACATACAGTTTATAAAACATTTTGTGATTAGTTAAAAAAAAAAAAAACTTGGAAACATGCACATTGTTCCTGTAAGGAGGTGCTTGTTACATTAAAGATAATCATATATTAAAAGGTTTCTATGCATTATAAAAGTCATGGTTCTTGAAATGATATGTTTGGCTTTAAGCAACAGGAAGTGAAGAGCTTCATTTGAAAATGGATTTCGTCCCCTGCTAACAAAGCAGCACCTGTCATTTACATAATATAACACACACTTTGGGTAACCATGATAGCCAAACAGAATATAGATGGATAGATAAATATATAGATATGTAAATGACAGGTGCTGCTTTGTTTTTTTAGCAGGACAGCGAAACCATTTTCAAATAAGCTCTTCACTTCCTGTTGCATTTTATAGCAATCTGGGCTCAGTACAACAGAGTAATCTGTTATCTGATATACAGATAAATAAAAACATTGTAATTTAGTTATGGCTTCTTACCTTTTTAATTCTGCCACTTTTGGTGCCCACAAATACCACGCTGTAGTTATTGTAGACATATGAAGCCAGTGACGTCATCCGGTCTCTACTCTCTGTGTAAAGAGTAACACCTTCAACCAGGGTTGATCCTCCCAAAGGCTGGTTAATATCCAAGCCACAGAAATTATCATCTATGGGCACCGGCTGAAAAATATAGAAAAAATAATTTTATGTAGCTAAACTAAATGATATATGTTTAACACGCTCTGTTAATTGGCTGTACGTCACTAATATTATGATTTGAAAGCCACAGTTGCACATAGGGTTGCCACCATTTCTTCAAAAAAATACCGGCCTTGGTACTTAAAATTGACATGATGCCAATTTTTTACCGGCCTGCCGGTAAAATACCGGCAAGGTGGCAAACCTAGTTGCACAGGCCTATGGTGAGAGCTACCATGCTTTTAAGTGTCGGATCTAGCTGACAGGTACCTCTTCAGATTTTGTAGAACTACAGTTCCTATGAGTTAAGCAACAGTTGGAAAGCTGTCTGTTCACTGTCTACTGTAGAACTGAACCAGTTTTGGTTGCTGGGTCATAAACATTTTTTTTTATATATATATATATCAAAGTTTGGCAAAAATAATATTGAAATGTACAAAATTAAAAAATAAACAACACATAATTTGTTGTGGTACCTCTGACCTTGACACATGCTTTATAAAAAAAAAATATATATATATCCTTAAAATGGGGATCCTCTTTGTAAATGGACCGTAAACAGATGCATGTTGACTAGAATCTGTGAATAAATTAGCAAAGGTTTGTTATCCACTGTTATATCAAGAGGTTGGTCACAGAGCAATTTTTAAAGACAAAATGGGGCAAGGTTACTATTAATCCTGATAGAAATATGTCAAACTGGAGGTCTGTTGAAGGAATATTCTAGGCCCAAAGCTGAAAAAAAGGCTAGCATAGATTCTATCATATTAAATAATTCATTTAACAGCAGTACTGCAGCTTATTCACTCTTATAGAGGACACATCGCTAGCTCGGTGTTACATCAATAAAAAAAACAAACTTTCCTAATGATAACAGTTTGCCATCCAGTGCATTTCTTACCTAACTAATAATCATGTAATAAACATTTAGGTTGGTGCTAAAAGGGTTAAATATCAGTGGTGCCAAATCGGAAAGCAAATATATAAAAAAAAGAAACATGAATGTGTTTAAAATTATACTCAGTATGCTCAGCAAAATATGTAATTTACCGAATAGCAAAATCCCCAGGATGCATTAAAAACCTGTCAGGGGATTTATAAATGGAGCTGCCAGCTATCCTATAAACCGTCATTCTGACACACATTATGTCAAAGTTTCTGACAGAGAGGCTAGAAAACGTCCATAGTGTCACTTTAAATCTTTGTCTGATTTGTTTTTATTCCAGACAGGTAAAGGAGCATGATGTATCAAATCCAATGCAGTCCATAGGAGTGATATTCTCCTCTGCTTTCTGACTTGCTGAATACAACTCTAATGCAGTATTAAATAAGAAGCCTGAAATATAAAAGTAGCTAACTCACCAGCACCACTCAAGGATCAGTGAAGGGCAGGGCTTGACAAATTTATCTGAGTTTTAGGAGCCAGCTAAAAAATCTAGGAGCCAGACAACGGCACATAAACACAAACACATCCAGTCACACACACACATATACACAAACACATCCAGTCACACACACACATATACACAAACACATCCAGTCACACACACACATATACACAAACCCATCCAGTCACACACACACATATACACAAACCCATCCAGTCACACACACACATATACACAAACACATCGAGTCACACACACACATATACACAAACCCATCCAGTCACACACACATATATACACAAACACATCCAGTCACACACACACACATATAAACAAACACATCCAGTCACACACACACATATATACACAAACACATCCAGGCACACACACATATACACAAACACATCCAGGCACACACACATCCAGGCACACACACATATATACACACAAACACATCCACGCAGACATACACAAGACAGCAGTTTTTTTTTTTTTTGGTTGTCGTTTTTTTTTTTCAAAGAAAAAAAAAAGTTCACCTATCAGTGTCCCCCCTCCCTGCGATTACACCTCAATGCAGAGAGGGGGGGGTGCGGTTTCCATTGCAGCCCGGTGGCTCAGAGCAGCTTCCCTGCTATGCTCCCCAGTACTGGATAAGCTAGAACGCGTGCGCGAGGGGGCGGGGCAGGAAGTCTGTGCAGCCGGTGCACTCACTCTGCTCCCTCGCGCACCGCTGCTGAAATAGAAAGAAAAAAAACCCCGATCCCATTGCCGAGGGCACCACGCAGGGCTCACGATACCCGGGCGCCAGGTCTGATATCCTGGTCGCCATGGCGACCTGGGTTTGTCGAGCCCTGGTGAAGGGTATTTATAAACACCATTTTATAGCACTTGGGACCTCACAAACCCATTCATATCCTGGTTTAGTACAGATTCCTTGGGTTGAAGGGACACTAAACTTTTTTTTCACTTGTGCTTCTAATATGGAAGCACAAGTGAAAAGTTAGTTGTCCCTAGTATGAGGATGAACTGGCGTGTACTTTTGATAGTATACACCAGTTTATCCTCTGACTGACAGCTGCCACGCTTCCATAGGAAGTAGGCAGCCGTCTGGTCGGCGACTGGCTCTCTCTGCTAGCGTAGAGAGACCCTTATTTTTACATGAGATCAGCAGGGGGACCTTATCTAGGGCCCCCCTGCTGATCCCATGCAAAAACTAGGGTCTCTCGCATTCAGCTGTCAGAGCGGAGCGAGCCCCTGCTCAGATTGGCTGTGCGTGTGCTGACAAACAGGAACTGCTGTGTCTCGCATGTGAGACACAGCAGTTAGTAAACCCGCGTGTATCTATTAATATACACGTCGGGTTTACTTAATTCTACCGGGACATGTATTGTTGTCCATTTAATGTTCTTTTAAGCTTAAAGAACGACTATGCCTTACTTTTTTTGTATTCTGTGGATACACTGGCATGTACTTTTGATAGTACATGCCAGTTTATCCTCTATCCGGAGGCTGAAATGCTCCCCTGTGAAGCAAGCAGCTCGGACTAGTCAACTATTGGCTCTCTCTATAGCGCAGAGAGTGATCTAACTCTTGCCCCCCCCCCCCCCCTTCTGATCCATAAAAAATATAGGTTCTGTTTGCTAGCTTATAGAGATCTTTGTTTTTGCATGGGATCAGCAGGAGGATCTTGGTTTGTTCAGCTACTGGCTCTCTCTACTAGCGCAGAGAGAGATCCTCTTTTTTGCATGAAATGATCTGCTAGCTTAAAGAGAGACCCGTCCTGTGTTTAGAAATACCCCATGTTTACATATTTTTTTGCTGTTTTTTTTTTTCCAGTGATGTTTTAACCCCAATCCTAAACCTAACGCCATTTTTTTTCCTTTTTACTGATAGCCTCTATAGGCAATAGCTTCTGAAGTTCTTGCTCACAACAGAGCACCACCATCTTTGAAAGACATTGGGGGTCATGTATAACAGTGGCGCACAGACAGTGCCAAATAATGGCGCTATTGGCATGTGCGCCTGTGTATTAAACAAAAAAACAAATTTTGTGAGTCTGTGCTTCATTCTCCTGTTACTGACTTTTTAGTTGTGCTTTGCACCAGCAGAACCGATAAATAAAAAATCCGGCGCTGAAAAGCACCTGATTAGTGTTGGCTAATCTTCACCATCTTGTCCTTCTCCCACGCGGCAATGGATTTAGAGGCAGTTCAACAAAACCTGCTCAGCAGTGGAAGTGATCATTGATAGTTTCCACAGCTCTTTTAAACAGAGTACTTGCTTGGCACATGCCAAGTGTATTTTTGAAACACTGGCACTTACCCAAATATAGTGGGACATTATCTGCTTGGCCCAGAATGGAATGAAACAGTCAGTAAGTAAAAAGAAATTGAATTAAATAAAAGCAATATTTGTATTGTGAGTATTGTTCCCTGTCACTTTTTTATAGTCAGGTTTGAGTAAGATTTTTGACCAAACATGTAGGCAACAGAAAATGTTCTAAATTCTTTATTTACATTTGAAAACAACTGTATTTGAAAGAATGTCAAATGCAGATTGCTGGCCAGCTGATTGAGCATGATAAATGCCCACTGAGCATGATAAATGCATTTATACATTTAGGCTTTACATATACTGTTATATTCTATTCTATTTTGTCTGCTTGAATTTCTCCGAATGTTTTTCGCCTCATGATTCATTTTTAACCTGTTTTTTTTTAACCTGTTTCACTCACATTAAAAAAAGTACGTACAGTCCCAAAGCTAGACTTAATCTTGTTGATAAGCACCTCTCATATTTCTTGACTTCAACAGCCTTATCATAGAATCTAAGGATAAGTCAATTTCTCCTTTGTAGTCAGTGCGGAGACAAGTTTGCTGGTGCCTGCTGGGATATTTAATGTAAGAGTAAACAGCAGGAGTTTCCACAACATGCTAGTTGTATTGCAGCATTTGGGTCTTACGGAAGAAGTACTAAAAAAACAAAAAAAACAATACTAGCTTTGCAATCAGCTGACTCTAAGGTTGGCTAAAATAAAATGTGTGATTAAACTTAAAATTTGTGGCTAGATAAAAGAAAATTCTGTTTAGTGCAGCAAATTTAATGTTTGTATTTCATGTACTACAGCCAAGATTATCACATTGTGGCTTTATTGACCCAGCATTCAGCACTGGGTGAGGAAGGTAAAAATAAAAAAATATAGGGGGGCAATCTCTGAGGTCTAACTTTGCTATATCCACCCCTGCACATCAGACTTTGTCCACCAGTTTGTAGGGGCATTGATCTTCCAATTATTCTATGAGTTGTGCTGTGCTCCACACCAAATCAGACTTGTGGGTCTAGGACATATGGCACTAACTAACGACTTTTGTCTTGACTTAGCTTTATACATTTTATGCACGGTGATAGCACTATTAGGCATTTAGCATTTCTTACCTTTATAGATGCCCCCACTATCACTGATATTAAAATTAGATATTAATAATGTAATATTATCTAAGACTGCCTGCTACCCTATTTGTAATCAGTACTACTGTAGAAGTCTTAGGGCTCTCTGAAAAGTTTTCCCTTAGTGGTACATACAGTTCTGCCATACTTCAGAAAACGGACGCAAATACTGCATGTGGAATACGTGTGTATTTCATATACAAGAAGTGACATTCCAATGAATTCAAACTTCCTGTGAAAATATATACCTCACACACATTAGTGGTCAAACATCTTGTGATGGTCAAACATCAGGTAACACACACTTGAAATCTACACAAGACACCTGGTAGGATTACCACTACGAGTTCAAAAAAGTATAGTGGCCATTCTATAGCTTCCACAGACTTAAGATTGGTATTAAATCGATCTACTCCCATAGAATTAGGAGCTATTTGGGCTCCATTCAGGAAGATAGTTGTTCAATAAAGTATTAAAAATGTAATTTAAGTTGTTTAGTTCCCACTTAATTAAGAAACGAACACTATTTCTTACTCCATTTCTTTATTATTATTATTATTTTTTTTAAAAGGTTTACATTTATTGTCTACAAAAGAAGAGGTTGTTTATTTAATGAACATTACTGAAATAGTTTTATGTCTCGGCACAGCAGGACTGTCTGCGCTAGTTTCAATACACATTAGAAATCCCACAAAACAATTAATTTGTTGATGTGGCTTCTTTTTGTGGTTTATCTCTCTTTAAACCCAGAGGGTGTTCGTGACACAATGTTTTCTAGGCTAGTTCAGACTGCTCCGTCAAACAACTATTTGCAAAACCCCACAGCACATCTAAATATTACAAAAATATACCATTATATAAGGTGCAGTGCAGCACAATACACCACCAGCCTTACAGGTTAGATGAGCAAAGGAATGTCTTGGCCTATCAACAGGCCAGATTCCCAGTGAGTTACTCCTCCAGTTATTCAATGGTTACAAGAAGCCAACATTCTTGTGGTTCCATTAAACTACTAATGTAATCACATTTATTAGATGCGACTGATAGATGTGCACAGGTTCATGAACTTGGTGAGTTTTCGCTAAGGATGACTGGTAAAAAAATAAAAAGACTAGCACACTATATTCTGTTTCCACATCAACGACCATCTGTGATAATCTCATTGATCATAAATATGACACAAGGAAGACCATAAAAAAACAACATAATAAAAAAAAATAGACGTGTTCAAAATAAAACTGGGAGCACAAATTGTTTTGTTAACCCTAAAGAATCAGTTACAAATGTATCTAATTTTCCCCCAATATCTGCACATCTATGTGCAACACATATAACCAGCTCTAGCATGTCTGATCTACTAAAAAATTAGGTTATGTATAAGATGTTATGTATAAAATTGGTGCAAATGGAAATAGCGGTAACAAATGTATAAAGCTCATTCCCAACAATTGACATTCAACAGTCCTGTATGTCTAGCTTTGCGCCTATGTGTAAAAATCACATTAAAGGCACACTGCAGCAATGCACAAATTGTCAGTATTGCCCCTTTTTGTATGGCAGGACTTTTATACCTCCCCATAGCAAGAGAAAATAATTTATATTACCGCTTTAGTGCACTGCACATCTTTGCCGAGAAGCCAGTTCAGCTCAAGGTTCCCCTCCCCATGGTAACAAGACTGTAGCCTCTCCTTAATGAGTGAGTTGATAGTCTTGATCGGAAAGACACAGAGGGTGGAGTCATCAGGTGGGTGGTGATACTGCTTTTGTCCCTTGGAGAAGATGGCAAATAATACATCATCCTGAGTGGAAATTTTCAAAGACCTTGCCAATGTGGCACCAGGTTTGGTGAGGTAGGCGGCTTGAAGCAACCTATACTCAACTCCATTTTTGGTGCACCCAATAGGTAGAGAAACATATGAGTGAAACTTGGGGTCATTCTTGCATAAACGTACAATCCGAGAGGTGTAGAATAGGTCGCTGGCAGAATTGCTAGAGACACCTTCTGGGGTTTCGGGTTGAACAGTGAGAAAATACACGTAATTACCACTTGAGAATCCATAGACATAGAAAATATCAAAATGGGAGACCAACGCAAGGGTGTCAGATGGGATCTTGATGAGAGATGACACAAAGTCACTATAGAGCTCATAATCCAACATGGTGGATGACTCAGGGTCTCGAGGCAACTTCCGGCTTGAAAGAGTGGGGAAATAATCCTGTTTGCCATCCACTGCGGTCCCAATAAATAGCTTGCCATCCTGACCCTCAGACTGAACAATCACCCCATACATGGTACCTGTCTCATTAACACTAGAGAGATAATGCTCTTTCTTGTGAGATGGTTCCACCAAGATAAACAGATCATCCAATCGAAGGAGCTTGCATACACCCTGGTAAAGGCTGCCACAAGCCAGCAGACGGTTTTCAGAGTAGTCAATGATTAGTAGTTTGTTCACATTATTGGTCAGGGTACGGGGCTCACTGCAGGGCTGAACATTCTGTGGAGGGTAGCAGGATTTGTTATCTTCTCCAGGACCTGTGTTGTGGGACACCAACAGCGTCAAGTTTCCAGATAGCTTGTAAATCCTGTTTACTGCCCCTACATAAACTGCTCCCGTGCTTTGGTGTACAGTCAGGTGGCTAAAAGTCCAGTCTCTATGCTCAGCATGAAATGTGTTGGATATGGGAACACAATTAAAGTTTTTAGACAGCATGGCCAAAATAAGCAAGCCCAAGAAAGCTGTCCTACTGTGAAGATGCAAAGAATCTTGTGTCCACATCCGGAACCTTCTCTGTTCCATTGTGTTAAGATGATGGGAGAGAGATGGATCCCAGACTCTCTTTGGTATTTGGAGGCTCCTTTATTATGGGTTTCCTTTACATGGTTCTGAAAGAGATAGCCAAAACATACAATTATTCAGTTGCCAGACATGTAATGAGCCCTAAAGTAACAAAGACTTTAGTATTATTATAGACACGAGAATGGAAATCATCTCCCACATTATAGTCTTATGAATATTTTTGTAAAATATGACATCAAAGTAAAGGTAATCCCTCCTACTTGTTAACGGTTGGTGCTAACAATAGAAATACATAACCCTTCTGTTTATAGTTTACATAGTTATTTCAAAGAGCACATCATCTGTCTCTTAAATCCAACCAAGGTCTGTAACACATAGAAAAACAATTGACTTATAACTTGTTGAGCCATTGTCTACAAAGACACAAAAGACAAACCATTCCCCTTTTGGCTGTTCACATGCATAACAAGTGTTTTATCACACATCCCATTTACTGATCTCTTGTACAGTAATTGTTTTTTTACTTCCAAAATAAATTGCAGCAGGAATACGTTAAAAACCTCCCTTCCCTGCAGCAATCTCAAACAGCAACATCACCGAGCGCAATCACAAGATTAAAGATGGAACAGAGAGGCAGGTCCTGTGCAGATCTCCTGAACATCTCATCCCACAGGGAATATTAGACAGACGATCAACATCTGTGTAGAATGGAGGCCCAGAAGCCATCATTTCAATGTAATTATCTTTGAGCGTTTCTGGCCTTAAGAACAACAAAAATATCAGTCAAAAGAGGTTTCTTTTATCTCTGTGTACCTACGGCAGGCTGGGGCGATGCGTGAATACAGCCAAATGGTTTTGAATGTCTCATGCGATAAGAGAAAAGGAAAACAGTACTTAAGACACATCCTGTATTTTTAAACAAGACTTGTCTGTGTTTTAATTGTGAACATTTTTCTGCGGTCTGCTTGCAATTTGTTGAAACCCAGCAGAAGGCTGCAGATATGCTTAGTGTGGAAACAGGCATGATCAGACTGTGAAAGTATATATCAGTTCACAGTAACAAGGAGTAACAATATGATTCAAAACGGATCTTTCTGTTCCCAAAGCTTCACCACTTCTATCAACAACTTCTGCAGAGATGATATTTATTGCATTTAAGACCATGAATAAAAAGAATTATAGGATTATTGACATGTTTATATTTGTTTACTTGGTCTACTTAGTATGACGTTATTTACTTTTATTGCCTATTCCGACCATATTTATTTCACTATCTTTATTCCAGCTACATTCATATTACTATCCTTGCTGTTCTCTGAAGTGTTACATTTTTAACAAGGTTAAAACACTGACGTATACAATTTGTGTACACACACACTCCTTCCCTAGCTTGACTTTGATCAAGACTGTCTTATCCCCAAACATTGGACCAGAAGCCAGTTACTGGCTCAGCAATGTACCTTTAAATTTTCCTAGCCATGTCGTTTTAATACTTATTTAAGTTTGGAGTTCACTGTGATGCATTCATTTCTTGCTCCATAATCCAAGCTCCTAGTTTCTTGGTAATTGTCATGTATACTCTGCTCCATTCTCATATTTTGGATCATGTTGATGCAGTTATTAAATCAGATTTCCCATACTTCCCTGATGTTACCTAACTCCGTTATAATCCAGGTACAGGATCCAACTCTAACAGCATCCTCTTACTAAAGCACAATGACATCATCAATAGGAAAGGGACGTTGTTTTTTTTTTTTTTTATCTTCCCTACTATTTGTTCAAATACTTTTGAAGCTTTAGCTGTTTCCAAATAAGTAAATCCTTTGCCTGTCACTACCTTGCATACTGCAAAACCTGCTCTACTAGCATGGAACCTCTCCTCTTTACGGTTTTCCATCCCCTTCATCCCTGATGTGGCTGCTCTTAACTAAACAGCTATTCCCAAACATGCTCAGCTCAAATGCAACCTGAGATCCTTTCCAGGGCAACCTATTTAAATGGGCAGTTTCACATAAAATGTACAAAAAAAGAAGAAAAGAACTGCATCATGTAAAATGAAAAGAAACAGATCCATGTCTTCCCTCAGCACTTCATACCGCCTAAAAATTGCAAATAAAGTGGAATAGTTGTGTTGCTTTTGCCATCCAACATGGAGACCCTGGTGTAATCATTTTCAATTAAAATAAATACAGGTGTACTTCACAAATATTAGGGACTCTGTCAACATCAACACTGCTTGTACTGTGAATGTAAAAAATACAAAATAATGAAAAATGATCTATAACTTGGTGGTCATGTACAAATGGGACACACATGGCGATAATGTGTGCAAGAGTTTTACATGACCCACATTGTGTTTTACATGACCCATAAATGCATCAGTTAGGAGAAAGGTGTGTTTTAAATGTGTCTGTTGTGTCTCAAGGCTATGACCTCCCCTGAGGCTTGATTTGCAAATTAATTACTTTTCAATGGGAAATGTGCAATTTGCATTTGAAGTCACAAGGTGATGTCATATGCAGAAGACAACAGAGACTCATTTAAAACACATTTTCCTCTTGTTTGCAATTTTGTTAACACAATGCCCAGATCGTTGTATATCTTATTTGTATTCTCCACATTCACAGTGTAAGCAATATATAACTCTGTGTTTGGACATATTACCATCATTGATTCTGTACATAAAGTGGGAGGAGATATGGTGCTGGATGACGTACAACGTTGTTGCGCCAGACAGTCAGCTTCCGAGTTATTGCAGCAAGGCATGTATAACTGTATTTCTTCCATTGTAAGACTTTTCGCTATAATGCACCCCTGAAAGAAGGGTGTGTCTTAGAATGTATGGCAAAACATTCAAGAATTGGAAACAAATAAACTAAAATGCTATATGGTTAAAAAGTAAAACTAATACGATAATTTAAAATGTTATATTTATCTTCAGTTAACAGAAGGGAAGAAAATGATATGCTGCAATGAATATACCTTTATCAGAGAGCAGAAAAGAAGAACAAATATTAGAAAGGTGGGATGCATCCTGTTATTAGTAAGAGATGATAAATATTGTGAATTTGGACAATGTTTTCAACTGAAATGGTAGAAGATACGAACTAACATTAGAGCAGAAGTAAAGAAGGGAAAGAAGGGCATTCTAGAATGCTTGGGAACATGTATAAAGTGGTTTTGGTGAATCATTTTAAGCTTTTACAGAATTGTATTATTAACACTGTCCACCTTAGTCACAGGGAGACAGTAACATTTACAATCTCTTTTTTCACTTTTACGCACAAACTGGGATAAAAACTCTTACCTGTATTAACAGATAATGCCATCAGTGACACGCTTGCTTCTCTTGATGTCTCAGTGTATGATTAACATGGGCATACAAGTAAATATAGTAACAGTTTGCCTTTAGCATTTGTCAGATCTTCATGCTATTGTTAAAAGCAGAAGTTTCCATATTTCAACCAGTGGGAAATAATCATCTTTCAGAGATAGGTACAAAAAGTACCATGCACAGAGCGGCATGTATAGGACAAATACAAGTGATAAAGATGTTAAATGGATGCCTGCGGTAGCGCAAAGCTTTTCATTTGAATAGCAGGAATTATTTTTGATGTATTTCAGGTTGGAGAAACTAGTAATTACTTATCAGAGTTCTAAGACTTTTCTTTCAAAATTAGCCATAGATCAGTTCTGCAAAACAAATATCCCTTAATGTGTCCCCAGAATCATGACCTTCAAGTCTTGCACAGAGATCAACTATTTAGAGCAAGGGTGGGCAAACAATAGCCCTCAAGATGTTGCAGAACTACATGTCCCATACTCATCTGCCAGCCTCTTAGCTGAAAGAGATTGATTGGAGATGTAGTTCATCAGCAGCTGGAGGGCCGCAGGTTGTGCTGATTTGTACTGTTAATGTTTCTGTGGTGTTTGTGTTTAGCTGTAATTTTCTTCTTTCTTTTTTTAAAAAGAGTTTTCTTAAGATACCATTATTTTCATCATATCATATAATTTACTATAAATGATGAAAAAGTGAAAAGGCACTGAATCATCTTTTATACAATTACAATAGTTTCTAATATTTGTTCTGAGTTTAGAAATACTAATGTTTACATAGTGAATACTCTATAGCCTCTACCTATTCACCTGCTCCAGTTAGCAGGTTCAACAACCTCTAAATCTAGGAAGAATGTAGTGTGACTTGCTGGAAGCAGAAAAGAGCAGTGCAGTATAACACAACCGAACCGTATACGGTATATTGAAGGTTAAACATATGCGATTATCATGTTGTTTATTACCCTGAAGTAAACATGGAATCTGCTTATGTGAAGTTTTGTTTTTTTTCCCTTTTTTTTTTCTCAATACTTTATTTATTCATATCAAAATCACATACAACATATAAACACTCAACTAACAAATTTCAAGAGGTTTCTCATAACTAGATAACTCTACAAAGCACGAATAAATTAAAGTCAGAGGATCTGATGGTAAAAAAATGTTTGGTGGTCTAGAACGAGGGCCGGCAAAAGATTATCACTCAACCTGCAGAGGTCTTCCCCTTATGCTTATGTGAAGTTTTGAGATTGAGCCAGTTTTGTAATTTAGTTTGCTATGAAAATAAACTGTCTGTGAAATGTTGATTTATACAAATAAACCTGCACAAACTGCTAAGAACTTGTGTGTGATACCCTAGAAGGCTGTGCTTTCTGCCCATCCAGGGGCAGCACATTTATGAAGTATATCACAATATACACATGTACATTTTGTATTACCGGTATTTCTTTGTTTTCATTTTTTTCCATTGCTACATGTTTCCAAAAAGTGGTAAAAAAAAAAAAAAAGAATTACAGGTCCCTAAGTATTAAAGCATCTAATATCAGTAATATTTTAACCTTTTGCACCCTCCAGTGATATTGTAACCTTCTCAGTTCTACTACGAGCAGAGGAAGAACACAAGACATGTCAAGGTAAAGAACCTGGGGATGAAGACTGGAGAGTGGAGAAGAACTTGATGACCTTTCAATTACTAGTGTTCTGAGATGGAAGTTACACTCCTTCCTATGAAGATGAGAAGATACAAAAAGCTGCCTCAGAGTTCAGTGTTTGGGGTTAAGAATATTTGTTTTTTTTATAGACTTAGCAAAGTGAAGGAAACTAGATGATGGCGATCATTTTGCCACACATAACTGAGCATAAAGCGATAAAAGTTATAGATTTTTATTGCTAATGCAAACAAAAAAAGAAAAAAGGATAAAAGAAGGGGTTGCCACCAGACCCAACACACTATTTCAATCTATATCCACAACACACCTAGAACAAACAACAGATGGTGTCAGTACCAATACTTGATATAACAGCCTCAATATATCAGGGATCACTGCTGTAAATTAAAAGGTGTACTTGTAGATTTTACTTTAAACCTCTGAAAAATAGATAAATAAAAGTGTTATTACTGAAGCAGGATTTTTCATTCCTTCTTCTAGTCTCTAGCTGTTTAGGGCAGCAAAGAGACTAGACTATGATGGCAGTATCCAAGTATCCAAAATATGTATGTAGAGAATATACTATTTAAATATTGTGTGTACCTATCTGGTTCTAACCCTGCATACCAGACCTGTGAAAGGTTTTGGAAATTACCTGGCCTAGTGATGGAGGTTAAACTGAGCAGCAGTGAAGCCCGAAACGACAGCTTTTCACTCAAACGGCTTTGTCAGGAAAAGATTTTATTTACACATTTTAATCTCAAAATATTAAGCAACCTGAAGGCACAGGGAGCCATTTACTAAAAGGTGTGCTTAGATGAACATTTCATCCCTCCAATTTAGTTATACATTGTACAGGAACAAACTTGGCGAGTTTACATACCAGGTTTGTTCCTGCATGATGTACATCTAAAAAGGCATGATGAAATGTTCATCTCAACTCATCTTTAAGTGAATAGGTCCTATTGTTTTGGCCTGGTAAATGCCAGCATCCATAGAAGCAGTGTATAAAATGCTAGAGAGGTACCTCTTTACCATACCACAATCGCTTGTAACTCGGTTATGGACATATAATGTGGTGCCACTATCGGGACTCCTGATTTGATCTGTGGTCTGCTTTAAAGCACCGACGCTCAAAAGCTAGAGAATAACATAACGCTCATGCTTATATTGCTACAAATTCTACAAACATTTGTCAACTGTTTGATTTTGTCACTACATAAATCTGTGGCTCTTCAGCTATGGTTTGAGCGCCACCATTGTCGCTACTGACTGTAGACATTAGGCGTATCACCTAACAATATATACAGTATTAAGAGTTACTTACCAATAGTTGAGGATGCTAGTGGGATTGCAATGTATACCCATATCTTGGTAAACGTCCACTTTAATGCGTAAGTGAAAGCGAGATCTGGTGCATCGATGGCACCACACTATAACAGGAACTGCGTTATAACCAAAAGAGTTATGATGGGTTTTACTGTACTGTACTAAAATGCACATGTTATGTATTGTTTGAAATCTTATTTTAGATATGGAAAGGGTAAATGGTTAAAAAAGAAGTGAGTAGGAGGGATTCACACACTGCAACAACACAATGTGGAATAGCGAATGTTTCATTGTGAGTGTTTACAAAAGCATACTGAGACCACTCCACAGTAACAAAAACCATAAGGACAGAATATGCTTTAACCTACGCGTTTGCTAGAAATCTTTATACACCATACATATGGCAAGTATTAATCTCTAAGTAAAAGTGGAATTAAGTTAACTCTAGACAATTGGTCAGTGTAATATATTCATTGACAGAAAATAACTCAAATAGAGGAACTCCAGGCTCCACCTCCTGGCTGTATAATAATGCAAAAGGTTAAGGTATAACAATATCCCAGGTGCACAGATGGCAGAGAAACTTGGAGTAGAGTAGAAGTAAAGCCGACACTTGGATAACGGGATTCAGGTACAAATGATTAATCGAGGAATAGGCATAATAGGGGATACAGGCGACAAAAACTGGGGTTCAGGATAACAGTTAACACGTTTTACGTCATAGGTGACGCTTAATCAAAGTCTTTGGTTTATTGACCAATATTTAATGTGATAGATCAAAAATTATTAACCACTTGCACTATGGTACACTCATAAAATTGAGCATTATTTTAAGCTAGCATCATGGATATCAGGGGTGGTTCTCGGCTTCTGGGGCCCCTAAGTGGAAAATTAGATGGGGGCCCCAGTGTCAACTTACCGCTTCTCCACAATGGTCTCATATCATTTAGATGCCTAAGCAGATGGGTGTTCTAAGCAGCCGCTTAATTTGATTATTTGTTAGTGTCACCCCTGTCCACAAACTTTCTGGAGGCAGAGGCTTAGGACAGGCCCCATTCCTATATATATGTTAGTTGCATACATAAATAAATGGTACTTTGACCTCTAGCAGATGAATATGTTATATATGTAAACTGAAGCCTGTGGACAGATTCTAGCTTTCGAACACTAGCACACAGAGTTGGGTACTTCAGATAAAGTATTACAGTTATGTGATAAAAAAATGGAAAGTAAAGTAAAAGGAAATCCTAATACATGATATGATGATGACAAGTCATCACACCGTCTCCCAGAACAGCTGTAAACTATGCATGTCGCTTAGGTCATCCGGGAAAACTGCTACGGAGTTTTTTTGTACAAAAATGCCATTGAAAATCAAGAGTGTCTGACCTTTTTCCTACCAGGAAATTAGCCCTTTATCTACTACAATAACCACAATGTAAATGTATTACATGCAACAAAATGTCTGAAATCCATATATTTAATTTAGAAACAGTCCCTGGTGTCTGGACGTTTCCAACTATTTTTTTTTTTTAAATTGACATTAAGTTGAACAATATATAGACTGTAAGCTCTTTTGAACTGAATTTTCTTCTACAAATATTTCTCTTTTGATTAAGTTGTGGGTTTCCTTGGCACTTAGTTAACAATAATTAGAAATACAAATATTACATTTATATTTTCCATCTTATGATTTTATCAGGTGTCTCTTTCTTTGAAAATGTATTATACAGTGCTGCTTTAAAAACAAGTGTAAATCTGGTCACCATATGGAGAGATAGACACATGAATAAACATGCATAAATACATACACACTCCTATACAGCATTTAAGTGGACGTTTCACCTCCAAGTTCTCTTTAATCTGATTTACAGCCAACCGAAACAAGTAGTGAAATGAAAAGTAGAGCTTTCCTCAGCTCGTAAACACTTACGCACTGCCCGGGTAGTTTGTCACTGAGTAAAGTAATAAAAATTAACTGCAGGGAACATAACATCTGGAAGTTCACAGACACAGTGCAGATGCAGAGATGAGGGTTCAAACCCCACCTAGGTAGTACCTGAATGGCAATGGTCTGATCAATATTTCCTTTAAGCACACTTTTTGGGATGGAGGTAGAGTTCAACGGGACAGTGGGTCTCGGGACTGCAATCCTGCAGTTTTAATCTCATTCTCTGGTGTCTTGGACATTGGAGAACGCCTGCTGCACTGTCAGGATTTCTGACAGCATGGCCGCGCATGTGTGGTAGCACTGACAACCTACCGCCCTAGCTTGCCCCCCAGCGCCCCGATTCGCTGGGTGCAGACGTTTATGTGTCTGTTATTCACTAAACAGAGAACTGTAGTGAACCAGACCAAAAAAGAAGAGCTGGAAAATGTCTTCAACTCACCAATTACACCTGTTTATACCATAGTTCAAAAATAAGTGAATATATATATATACACACTATAGTTCAAAAGCTTGGGATCACCTTCCTTCTTTTTATATATGTATGTTTTCCATAAGTTGCTAAATAAATTGGAAATACAGTCAAGACATTGACAAGGTTAAACATAATGATTTAGATTGTAAAGAAGGACAGTTTTATTGGTTTTTAATCAGCACAACAGTTTTCAGCTGTACGCTATATATTCCGAATACAACTAGAAGTCACACCATAGTCACAAAGTCAAAAACCTGCTAATAAAAATAAGCTAATGACTGTGCCCAGTGTGCTATAACATGCAGATTTCTATCAGTAACAGACGTATAGCTGTACACGCTGCAGGACATTTAGATATATACATTTAAACTTCTATGAAATCTGCTGTTTTATAGCCTCATTATTTAAGTGAAGGTGACAAATCTTATGTTTTGCAGACAAAAGTCAAATATTTACTTACTTAAAGATAAATGTACCAAATAAACACATAAAAAACAGCTTTTAATACATGGAGATTCTTTGCATATCTAGTTATCTAATCGAGCATACATACATAAAGATAAAGCATGCCATTAGGGGCATTCCAGTAAGAGGCCCGGATGCCTTGTAGGCATGGGCCCCGTCACTCACAGTTTACAATAAACTACAGTTCCTATGATGCTCAGGCAGAATACTTCTGACCATGGGATAATTAGTCACAACTGCTGGAGTACCAAAGTATGCATTCCAGCTGTTGTGGACTACTGTCTGAGCATAAAGGAAAATCCAGTCCACTACATGTTGCAGACCTAAAGTGACACTACTACTGCTACGCTACTGCTTTCCATGTGCAGGCTGAGGATCATGGGAAATGTAGTCCATAACTGTGGGAATGCCTAATAGGTTTTGGACTACCATTTGCATTCTGACTGAGCATTACTGGAAAGGTAGTCAACCACTGCTTGGGTTTCAATCAGTCCAGCTGGATTACATTTCCCATCAGTTTTATTTCTACCTTTGAACACAAGGCTGGTCGTTTATCATGGAAAATCTAGTTCACTGTAGTGAATACTAACTGTTGGCACTCCAGCCGTTGTGGAGTACATCAGCCAACAATATGTTCATAAAGAAAACCTACAGTGGCGACGGCATCAAAGACATTACTGGTTGGTGCTCCATAACGTTAAAACGTACAGGCAAATTCATACAATGGCTATGCTTGCAGCAAGTTGCCCCTCTAATTGAAATGGATCTAAATTGCTTGGCATAGATAAATCTGAAGGAACATTAATAGGTTCCACGTTTATGTGGAATTCACTGATAATTTATCAGATGTAGCAACAAAAAGATGAAAGGAAAGGGAGAGTGGGTGTGGCCAGCAGAACTATGGTAACTGGCACCGCTCACTGATGCTGAGTACATTATTTTAATTAAATATTAAAAGATAACTGAGAAAAACATCATTACCTCTTGAACCTGAAGTAACTTGACAGCATAGACATTTTTTGACCAGGATAAAAACAAATCATTGTAATTGATGTTTTTCCTTTACTAAAAAAAATGGTACTGTTTAATCTTGCTTTAAGTGGCTCTGAACTAAGCTGAAATATGCCACACAGCAAACACAGCAAAAGAGCATCAGTTCTATTTGTTACTGGCATCTACGGAATTCTGTACCTAGAAACCCTTTTTGAACTTGGCGAGGTAAGTTATCAGCCACTTGCACCCATAAACAGACATCCTTTTCTTTAGCTTTGAGGGGATTACTGATATTTTCAAGTTAAAGGTTAGAGAAGGGCCACAGCTTTCTAAGGTTCTGTATAGTGCATGGGTAAGAATACAGGCCCGATACAGAAGTGGCGCTGACCAGGTGTATCTTTTAAACAGGGAAGCTTATGGAGAATATCCAGTGCTTTACAATCATTGCTGTAATACACGATTCTGCATTTTTTTTTTTATGATGGTTCCTCGTAAAAGGGAAAATTTTGCATCATACTATAATCACACCTTGGGTTTCATCTTCCAGCTGTCAGAGGTGCTTCTTGGTTTTTAAACATGGCGATCCAAAGTGTCTTGTAGCCACAGAGACCACATAATAAAATTGTGTGGCCAGGTGCACATTTGCATAGTCACCCACAGAAATGTTTCAAACAAAATATCACTCTCACCAATGCCAGTGTCAGATAATTGTATGAAGTATTTAAAGTAAATCTGATGGTTATTTAGACACTGTTGCATACAATATAGGTGAAATGGTTTGCTAAACATTATGGTAAATGTTATCCAGCTGGGGTGCCACTTAATTAGGGAAGGAAAGAGCCAGCTGACGTGGGTTAGAGTTCATATTAATCTGAGACAGGCAGAGAGCCAAATGGTTGGCTTATCATCATTAGAGTTCTATTGGCCAGCTGAAGCCATTATGCCTCCACTGATCATCACAGGGCTAGCTTATGTTTTCCACTACCCCCAGATAGTCACAGATGCACCTCCATTTTCCCTCTGCCCAGCATCACAGCGCCTTTCCCCACTTCTAGCATCACACCCTTCTCCCTAACATTTTCTTCTGCACCAAGCATCAGAGACCATTAGAGAATTTACCGCTCCTTTCCATCTTTTCTTGCCTATAGATAGGGGATGCGATTCTCTGGAGGAAAGCATGTGTTCTGTGCAAAGAGGAAGGACACAACAGACCACTTTTCTTGCTTTTATAGAGTGATGCAAGGCGTATCGGGATGTTCTCTCTGATAGAGGTGTGTAGGACAGCAAGGTTCCATGCTGTGTGAGTAATGCTCAAAACCCTGTTGCCTTTTCGTGCTGCATTGGTTAAGAATTCTCTCTCTTGCCACAATTACCCTTATTAGCCCCACTGCCACTGGGCATTAAATCATGGAATACATAACTATAGGGCCTACTCAATAAATAGAAAATTACAGGGAATTGAGATAGGAATTTCGACCTAAAGTTTGAACTTCCCATCTAAATTCGCTGCAATGCTCTCTTCATTGAGTAGACCCTAATAACTTTAATACCTTTTCTGTGGTCATTGTCACAAGGTTGATATTTGTGAGAGAAACCCAAGCCTGAGCTTTCCTATATCCCTAAAGGAAGAAATATTGAAGGGACCAACACTACATAACAGAAGAATATATTATTAAGAGCACTGTTGTCCTGGATGGGTATTTACACTGGTATAATCTCAGAGAAGTCAAGCAGACATTGTCTGACACTTGTTGATTTGTACCTTGACACAGCTGAAGTCTCTTACCCATCCCCCTATAAAAGACAAGCCTCTGGAAGAGATAGATCTCACTATCCTGCATGGGAATCTGTCACTTCCAGTCATCCATTGTCACACTTCAACCAGATGTCCCTTATGTTGCCTTTTTAAAAAAGGGAATAGACAGAAAAATAGTGATGTTGTAAATGCTGTCCCATTTTCAAGCAGCTGATACAATACAAACTTTCTGCACATGGTAGATTGGGAAACAGATGATATTAAACCATTATAATTTTACAACTTTTTTGTAGTAAACATAAAATATGGATTGTATTGGTTTGTGGAATAAGTCGACTCTTTAAAATGAACCTACTATTACTAACATGCATTCATACCGATTATATTTACAACTGTTTTGTTTTCTATACAAAGTGTTGAAGGATATCATTCTACAAAGATTAAGTTCCTCACTCATACATGATCCTTTACAAGTAAACAACATAGTTAATTGGAGATATGAGGTGTTTTTACAAGGTCTAACAACAGGCCTTTAAACTGCAGGACAGACACACAGCTGCAGAGGATCGGATGTTGGCCTGTCAAATCTTACTGATTTGGGAGACAGCCTCGTGATTTTTTTTAGCATCTGTTGTTTCCCCTACATTTCAATGGAGCCTCAGTGTCAAAGAATCTACATTTTCCTATTAAAATAGCATTTTTTGGTTTAGGACTCATAAATCTCAAAAATCTGTTAGATTCTTGTAGTTTCCCATGTCTGCTAATGTGCAGCAATGTCATTTTACATGGTTTGGTAGAAAACACAGACTGTATGATTATAAAGAAAGGATATATTGCTGTTCTTTTGCATAAATCCATTTACTTTTTTTGTATTGATATTTTTTCTCTGGAGATGTAGTCATACAAGTGCTGGACATGCACAGCCACCAGTGTTAGATATTAAAAAATAGTGTAATTTAGAAAAAAACTAAACTATTTGGTGGTGCCTATGAAATGTCTATTGAAATGTATAAATACGAAGGCTAAATTGCAAGGACAGGGAGATTATGGTAAAACATATTTGGATTCAGTACTACCAGAGACCTAGCGAAACAAATGTGTGAACCATGATCGGTCCTGTTCCTGGACTTAATGGAACCAGTGCAGAACCAGAGGAGAGAAGAGAAGGAGGCTTTGTGAAAAAGTCCCACACACAAGGACAAGGATCAATACACATTAGTCTATTTAGTTTACTAGACAACAACTTCACATAAACACATGTTATACGTGTTGACCCAGCACTAAGCCACTTTCACAAATGCACCAAAGACACCACATAATTACATTGCGTCAGATGCTGAGTGCCACATAGGCCATGTCATTTATTTGTGTGGTCCCAGCCCATGGCTACTGGTATTAAATCGTGGATTTATCAGCTATTATTATATAGCCCTCCAAATCCTAATCTTTCTTTTCATAATTAAATATATGGGCTTTTTTGATGGATTAATTAAATCCATGTGGGGATCATCTGCACTTACATAGCATTTAGCACACAATGGCCCATTTCACATGTCTGAACAATCATGATGACTATTATTTACCGATAAATGCCCATCTGCACTTCAACAGTGCAGTACAAAAAAAATACACTATGCTTGATAAACATTCTTGTGCAAAATGGCTGTTTACATTGTCGTAAATTCTTGCATATACATGCATTCTTGGCAAGGTCTGGCCCAGCTCAACAAAACAAAACCTCAAACTAGTAGATCTCCCTGTCATTCTAGATCTGACTGATGAAGAAAATGTCAACCCCACAGTTAATCAAAATGCCCTGAGTGGGCCTTAATCTTCACTGAGGCAATATTTTCTACATATGCTGTTGAGTATGCCCCCCTTCCAGTTTTCTGATCCCTTGTCACTCACAGGCTGGCCTAGTCAAGGAATCCTGCTTAGAGCCTGTCTGCTGTGTTACATCACAGCACAGCATTAACATTAGCAAAACTATAAACAAAAGTACGGTAGTATCAATAAGCAAATAAAACCATCACTTAGCCTCTCTCCCGACCTCACAAAAAGAACTATGGCAATGCACCGAGGGAATACAGGCCTTGGAGATGGATCTGAAAGGCTTCAATTAAGCTGAAAGGAGTTATCTAGTATTTAAATAATTATTGGATGGAAGGAGTAATCGTGGGTCTCTGCTGATTTCTTTCACTGTCATCTTAATGGAGGCTATAAGATTATTATTCAAATGGCTTTGAGATTTCCTTCTGAATGGAAAGAATAACGCAAAGACAGAGGGAGCAGGCAGGGATAGATCATTTAACTGTCACCGGCAAGGCTTCCAGAAGCATTATTAGTCTTTCCTCATTCCAGCTGTCAGTCACTCTTAGACGCAGCACATTATTAGCACAAATTTTATGCACAAGAAATAGAAAAGGAAAGGGGGGAAAAACAGAAAAAACACAGGCTACCCCCTCTAGAAATGACAGGACCAAGGCAACAATTGATATGTCAATGCACACCAGCTGCAGTCGCTTTTATTATGAGGCTGATGATGTTGGATTGTGTATTTTTGTTCTTTTTCATTTTCCACTCCCTCCTTTTTGTAATTTTAGACTTGGTATATTTGGAATTTTCTTTGTTTGTTGTAAACACAACCCCCTAATCCCAGTTAGTTTTAATACCTTTTTTTGCCAGGAAAACCCCAGGGTCTCTGGTTTAGACAGATAAAGCAACTACTAGTATTCAAAAAGCCAAACATAAACGAAAGCTTTAAGGAATTATCGTTTGATGCTGTCTTACCTGTTGTCAGTTTATACTGCATTACTTACAAGGCTACTAATTACTACTAGTAGTAGTAGTAACTTTTGTTACTAGGTACATTTTTTTTTTTTTTAAAAACCAGGCCCTTCTATCATATGCAACCTGCTCTGCTTGCTCAGATGTTTGCCCTATGAAAGAGTTGGCATAGGGCAACCATATTGTCTCTAGTGTAATATGACCACAGAGATGTCAGACAGACCAGGTGCTGCTGCCCAACAGTGAAACAAAAATAATGTTAATGAAGGATTTAACAAGGAATATGGGGCCCACAATGTTCCAGTTATTCTCTGCAGAGTATTGCAACTAGCCTTGGCCAAGAATAACATGACAAAGGTCAGTTGAGGATGGAAATAGAGGATCAGAGAAGGTTCTTCTTGGTGGAACAAATTAGATTTTTCACAGATTTTTCAAAAGGTCATGTCTGGTAGCATAGGGCTTGTACAATTTAGTTGCCAGAAATACCTACTTAGGAGCCGAGGAAGAACTACATCGACAAAGTTACCCTCAAACATGTTACATTTCAGCAGTAATGTTTTAAAGAAGTTATAGCTCCCTGGCAGATACTAATTCTTATCGAATATGCATCCTTAAAAAAAATCCTTATGTGACACCCACTGTTTAAATTTTACTCTGTGAATTTTGTATTTTTGGAATGAAGTTTCAAAACCACATAGCACACATGAAACATGTCAGGCACGGTCCAAATCAACAGAAAACTGAGACAAATTGCTTTAAGTTTCCAAGGAATTTTCCCATGAAAGCCACAGTGATTAGCAAAGCAGGCTCTTAATAATTTTCAGGGTGACTCCTTGTCAGAGATGCAAGCTGCATGCAACTGCTGGCAGATCAATATTCAAAGAAGGGAGGTGAATAATAGACCATATTAAACGTTATTCACGCTATAGCTACTATTAACAAAACACTTGAAGACTAACAAGGGAATTGTTCCAAAAATAACTTCCAGATTACATCGCTTAGAAGCATCCATGTGAGGTAGGCAAGTCTGACGAGGTGGGAAGCGGGGTTGGTTATATGAGCCACAAAAGGCAGACTTTCCATCATTTCATTTACCTCTTTTAAACAACCAGCTGGCACCTGTTAACACTATTTTAGTTTCCAGAACCTGAGAGGTGATATATTTTGCAAATTAACCTCTCTCACTCACCTAATTTAGACACACACTGTCTCTTGAGTCAGGAATTCCCTATTTGCAGTACTTTTATTTGCTAACGAAGCAATGCTAGTAGATTTCATTAGTCAGTCTATGGTAACATCATTGTACATACCACAGAGTCTTTAGATCAGGAGAGTGAAACTTATTGTATTGATTCCAGCTGCCTATAGTCTATATTTCCCATAATACTACCAATCTAGGATAAGGTGACCAGGTTTTTAAATTGAAGTAGAAATCTATTTTATGAGCATATTTTCCACAGATGATCTAGAACTGGCTTATATACATGGAGAAAATATGATATGCATATATTTATGTATATATTACATAAACTCTTGCATTCCCTTCTGAAATCACAGTATACTGCATACAATGGTAACTTGGCATTGGGTTTTGGCTGGAAATGGCATGGCACTGATCCATGGGGACATTTTTGACCAGACGGCAGTGTTCTAAATCTGGGGACTGTACCATGCAACTGGGGACATCTGATCAACCTAAACTAAGAGGCTTGCAGGGGAGTATGGGAGATGTAGTCCACCAACAGCTAAACAGATGTCCTAGTTATATGTGATGTCATTCTTAAAGATTTACATTTTCTTGTAGTGCTTTAGGGGGAATTTACAAATACAAACCCTATGCATAAAGCAGGATTTTTCCATGAGTTAAAATAGGCGTCTTGCCTACTTGCCCATACCTCCCAGAGGTTAGAGCAACCACAGCTAATTTTTCAAGTTGAAACACATTTTTTTGAGAGTGTTTTAGTGCCATGAAATTCTCATTACCAGTAGCACAGATTTCCATGACGCTTTTTTTGCCATCCATGTTGTGCCAAAAAGTGCATCAGAAATGGACAGAAGATAGCACAATAAAGATTATAGATGTGTTCCTTCTTCATCATATTGCCAGTGGTCTGTGAAAATGTGTTGGTGGAAGAAGAGAGGACTGGAACATCTCAGAGGACTACCATGGTGACTCATGATTAGGGACTTTTTCCACTTGCATACTTCTCAACAAGCCCTACCAGCAATGCTGAATCCTGGGAGATTGGGAATATAGGACATTGTACTGCTAGCATAATGAGGGGGCAGATCTACTTTTCTTGATTTGCTTCCACTGTTTTTCTACAATGCAGTCATAAATGAAGTGCGAATGAGCGTTAAAGTGCTTTGTTATACATGTAAATGAAATAAGGATAGGTTAATATCAAGTTGTGTCATCCTGAGTTTTTAATCACATCTTTTATTTATATTCAGGTAAATTGTATTATGAAAATATAGTACTTATTGTATTGGCCAGGATAAGAATATACATTGTTAAAAGAGTACCTTATTATTCAATAAGTATGAATATATTTTTTACATACATGCATATATTTGTGTATATACAGATATATAATTATACATACTATTGATATATATGATATTTTCATATATATATATATATATATATATATATAATTTATTTATTTTAGTCAAAGCAACATATCTTGTTTGCAGCCAACATGTTGACATTAGATCCCAAAGGCAACTTACTCATGCTATTTACAAATGTGTCTGCCACTACTTTGTAACTATCCGCCATGCTTTGTGACAGCAATATGAGTTATTGCCACTTCAGAGGTAGTGGAGTGAAATTGGCACAGTCTACAGAGGTCCATATTACAAAGCTATAGCAAATGTGATGTCAAACTGAACCACGCTGCTGCCAACACTCTCTACACCTGTGAAATTGCTCTCAAATTCAAAAAAATCTAGGCCGGTGGCACAGGGAGTAATTCTGACTCTTTAGACACAGTATAATGTGGGGTAATGTCAGAAAGAGTGTTGTCTCAAGTACTAAGCAGCTACGAAAAAAATGATATTCAAATTTAGGATTTTATAAAATGTTTGTAATGGAAATTGCCAACGTTAAAATCAATAAATATATATATATACATACACACACACACACACACACACACACACACACATATATAATGAGAAAAAAAATAGATCTACACCTTGTATTAAGTAACTTTTAACCAGAATCGGAAATCCACAGTACTAGCGGTGGATTTCATAATGGGCTCTCCTCTTGGCCACCTCTCATTTCCTGCAGTAATTCAAGGCATAACCTTGATATCCAGGACCAGAATTGGATTTCTCAATACCTGACACTTTCAGTGAAGATAACTTGATAAAAAGTATGTGTCATTCAGGAGATGTTTTGGAAAATGCATGCTGTAAGGTTGTACTGATATTAATAATAATAATAATTAAAAAAAAACCTGTAGTGTGCATTTTAATATGATCACTCCACATTGCTGTTTGTCTTTTTTCTTTTGTTTGTTGGTGTTTGTTTGTATGGTGTTTGTTTTTTCTTTCTCTTTTTCTGATTCCTGTACTATGATGGTTTGAGCTTCTTCCCAAGGAATAATGAGATATGAAAGCGTCTGGGAAGCTAAAAAATGTATGCTTTAAATGTCTTTTTCTATGTATACGTTTATATGTAATGAAAAATTGAAATAATAAATATTTCTTAAAATGTAAAAAAATTAAAATAAATAAATAATATGATCACTCCAGGGGTTTATTTTAAAAATTGTATAGCCCTAAAATGAATGCTTCATTCTGTAGCAGTGTAAGACACATTTATGTATGACTGTGTTAATCACATGTGACATTTGAAAGCAACTTTCCAGAATCTTATCTTGCAAAGAAAAACACAATGTATTTCCTTCTGTTTTCAAACTTCGGTCACAATCAGTACTTTAGTAAGCTGTTTTGATAAAACAAAAATAACTATCTCAGCTTCTCAGGTGCATGGAATATTAGATATACCAACATTAAGTGTGAATTGAAGGTTATTTGCATATATTGCCAGCTTGCCTTCTAAAGGGTCTACTTAATAAAGAGAGAATTGCAAGGAATTAAGATGGGAATTAGAAACTTTAGGCCAATGTGGAAAAAATTTCAATGCAGCTGAATGGGATAATTTTTCCAGCTCAGTTACTTTGGCCTTAAGTTTGAAATCCCGAACTCAATTCCCTGCAATTCTCTCTTTATTGAGTAGACCCATTAGTTTGCTTAAAATGTTATCATGACAAAATCCACTTATGATCTTACTTGCCTTTCTAAACCTCAGCAGACAATGGTTATAATGCCAGCCAAGGATTCTGGGTAGTGACTCCCAAAGAATCATACCTTCTATTAATTTAAAAGTTAGTTTTGCTAATTGTATATGACTTTCTATATCTCAGCTCTTAGAGAAGTGACATTCAAGACCTACATCAGGGTAAACAGATATAAGGGTCTAGTCAGATACAGAAAAACCAAGGCCAAAGTCGCTGACTTCGAAAGATTCTCCCATTCAGCTGCATTGGACATTTTTTCCAACTCAGCTACATTGTGCCTGAAGTTTGAAATTCCCATCTCAATTCTATCTTTATTGAATAGATCCTATAATTTTTAGGGAGTTCTTATAGAAAATATATACTGCAGAGCTGTTTTTGTATTTGCTCTACACTGACACCATAAACACTGTTTAGGTAAGAAGATCCCTTTGAGCTGATTAGGACCATTGTACAGTTATCCAATTAGTGGTTGGAGGAATAAGCCACATACAAGTGCAGTATGGCATATATTTATTATGATTCGCTGTTCTAATTTATTTTTTAAACATTTACAAAAAGATGTATTGTATCTATTTTTTTTTTTTTAGAGTATAGGCAAATCGAAAGCACAATGGCATATGGTGAAGTTTGAGGTAAAGTAAGAAATACATTTAACTAACATTTAAAAAAAAAACATTCTTTTGATTCTATTTGTGATAAAATGCATCCAATAGAAATCTCTGCAAGACAGCTAGAAACATGCACTTCTAGGACATGGAGTACAACATCTAGCATTCGTTTCACAATATGAGTCTTGTAACAGTCCTGTCTATATCCTGTATCTTGGCAGTAGGACACTTTTACAAACCTAAGGACTTTACGTAAAATCCAGGAATGTTGGTATATGGGAGCGGATGGCATGCATCAGAGGAGGACTGGCAGAGGGAGCAGAGGGGCAATTTCCTCCTGGACTGCCCTCTAACATGGCTAAATGAGCTGGGGCTTGACCAGTGTTCACAATGAGCAGGAACATAGCAATTTCTACCTTTTGGTAAAATTGTCTTGTCTTCCTAGCAATCCCTATACCTTAACTGTCAGCATATCTGTCTATCTGTGTATAGCATTGATGATAACAGATAGGTTGATAAAGTCATGGGCCACCAAATTGGTTTTGTCCCCTGGGCCAAGAGATAACTGCTCTCCCCTGACAGGTATCTAGATAAGACGACGCATTACATTAACATTTATTTATATAATGACAACAATTTACGTAGCACTTGGTACTGAGCATAGAAGGGAACTATATATATGAGACAAACAGTGGCACACTGATACATGAGGAGGAGAGTCCTGCTCACAAGCTTGCAATCTAGAATACAGAAGTTTACAATTAATTGTTTGAGGTCTGTGTAATGCAAAGGAAAATATTTTTGGAGCTGTGTGGTTAAATGCTTCAGTACTAACAAAACACAATTTGCATGTCTAGCCTTAGAGGCAAAATATGAGGTTACCCTATAGAAAAAAAAAACATTCTATTTTAAACAACAAATGAATTGCTGATAAGATCAGTGCCTTTGGAATTTAATCTAGTTTACTCATTTCAGTGTCAGTTCCCTCAGAAAAGTGACTAAGAAGTCTCTATGCCTCAGGCACTTAAATACTGTAATCTCTCTGAGACAGGGAGGCCTAAAATTGGCCACATCCAACTCACAATATAATAGGGTAAATAAGGAAAATATTATCTTATTCACAGTAAAACATGTACTGTTACTTATTTTCTCTCTGATGTGCAATTGTAAGTGAGCATATTATTTTTATCCTTCCTTTTTCTTTAAAAAACTGTAAAAGCTCAGACTGAGCGTCTCAGGGAACCAGTGTGTGAAACTGACAGGATTACAAGAGAAGAGACCTCCATTCACTGGGTATTACCTCGGCCTACACAAAGACAAGGAAGTTGAGTGAATACCCAGCTGGAGCTATACTCCACTCAGCTGACTTTACACTATACTACCAATGTGTATCAACTGAGCAATTCACATTTTTATCCAATGCAGTGATGTACTGTATGCCAGAGAAGAGTTCATTCCAATAAAAAGAGACTTGCGCGTGGCAGTTTTGTACTTCTTAACAGCACCTTCTCCATTGAGTCTTCAGAAAAATGTTATACTAAGAAAACTAGGCACATAGTACAGACCCTTTTTGGAGTTTCAATAACATTGCTGCCCAATTTATTTAGGCTGTGCTGTCATTCAACCAAATATCATGTATTTCCCCTCATCTATTTCTTTTGCCCCATTCAGGTACTGTGGACAAATCCATTCATTATTATTTTTTTAATAAGGGCCCAGTAGTCTAGGTGTAAAGGTACCTTAAAATGTAAACTGGGCCCTGATGATTCAGTTGGTAGAAGCGGGAGGTCTGTTCCAATAATGACACAAATCTCTCTCTTTTCTGTTCCCCTTTCGCCATGGTCCAGTAGTGATTAAGTAAGCAAGAATATGGCTTAATTTTTTTCTCTAGGACAGTGAAGCCAGCAAGAGAGAAAAAAATCTTCTACTCTTTTACTCCAGAAACTGTACAAAATATGATGCCACTTTATAAATAAAATATGTATTGGCCCAGGATCCTCACCATTTATTAATGTATGTGTAATCCTTATCACCCAGTTATGTGTTGCTCCTACAGCAATACCTATCCTATAAAACAACATGATAATGACAAGGATTTGCACTGGGAAAACAGATTGCTGGAACAAGAAGGTTTAATTTCCTGCACATCCAGGACGCACTCTAAATAAATACAAAGCAATATGTATTGGTGCGGGAAAAACCCATCTGTGCATTATTGCCGAAGTTACAGTTATGAATATCTTTGCCACAATCCCAGGGGGCTGAAAGGTGTCAGCATTATCTGTTCAGTTCTGTCACATCCCCTGCTTTGTATTGAGAACACGAATGTGCCAAGCAGGTCTGACCTCAGACTGACCCTGCAGAGCAAGATCCATCACCATTAAACCAACATTGGGTACCTTTTACTTTTCCTGTTTTTTGGGCCTGTTTGACATAGTCTGCTTTCCCTTTCAGGAACCCAGAGGAAAGACAGGAGAATATGCAGTAATATAGATAGAGAGCTAATCTGCCTTTTGTTTGAAAGTCAATACACAGATTATTATTATTACAAGAACAACCAAAAAAAATGTTGTTTTTTTTATATAAAAAAAATGTTTCTGTTAGAAAAGAAAGCATGCATCACATAGCTACAGTATTTATAAACACACACACATAAGTATATACATCTATTATATATAATATGCGTTTTCAAGGTGCAGGAAAATAGAACTTTTTGGATAAACAAATCATTGAATACTAGTTTTTAGGATTCTATTTTTATTTTTCACTTACTATCCTATGGTTGACGGAATGATGGAATTTGTTTGCATGCAAAATTGTCAATTCACTTATTTAGCGTGGAAACAGAGTAAATAATTCTGGATATTTTATGACTTGGTACATATTCACAGAATAGTCTGTGAAGAGCATGCATATTTTGCGTCTGGTGCAGATCCTACCTTTGACACCCCCATAACAGAGCTTTCCTATACCTCCATGCCCTCATGTCTTTCTTTGTTCTCCCATGCTCCCCATTTCATTCTCTGTCCCCCATTTCTTTCTGTCCCCCATATCGTCCTTGGTCTCTCGTGCTCTTTATGTCTTTATCTGCCCCCCATGCCTTTCACAGTCCCCACCCTATTTTATTCTCTGTCCCCCAATTCTATTTATGTCTTTCTCTCTCCCCCCCCCCCCCCCCCCGCGTGCAATGTAAACTTCTGGGTGTGTAATGGTAATTTGGGGGAGCATGTAATGTTATGGGGGTGTAATAGCAAGACTGGTGGTGCAATGTAAAGGCTTAGTGGTGCAATGTCAAATTAGTGGGTGCAATGGCAACTCCAGTGGTTGCTGCAGTGTAGTACAGGGGCAGATCCAGGCTGTGCTGCAGGGTCAAGTCCAGTAGGTGCTGTAGTGTGGTGCAGGGGCAAGTCATGTGGGTGGAGATAGGGCACATCCTGTGGGTGCTGCAACATGGTACGATGGCAAATCCAGTGGGTACAATATTGTGCTTTGAGGGATATACTGAAAGGTGGGCAGAAGAACTGGAATGAGGGGGTAAGTGTCAGGAGTTGAGATTATATTTATGGAGGAGTACAGACCATTATTTCTGTAAGGGACCCCAAAATTTGTGATGGTGGCCCTGATCGAAAGGGTTGATTGCTTAGGGTTTTAACCCCAAAAGAAAGGTATGAAGAGGAGTAATGATATGAGGGATGTTGTATTCTATCTTAAGGTATCTATCTATTTATTTTCCTTCTTTTTTCTTTTCATAAGGGTCCCGAATGTCTCATAGCTCTCGGCGGTCTATTTCTAGACTGTATATATTGTGGAAAGGAGGTGGGTGGTTTCATTTATGTTTAGTTTATGTTCTGTATGTTTGTGATAGTTTACTTTTTTCTTTTTCTTTATGCTAGGCCTCGATGTGTTAAACTAATATGTTAATCTATAAATATGGCATTGAAGTATGTATTTATCCATATGATATCTTTTATTTTTATATTTTTGTACTGTTTATAATATGAAATAATAATAATAAAAATTTAAGATTTTAAAGGAGCCCTATGTGGGCAAACTTGTTTTACTGCATGATGATAATAATTTCACGATCCATTCTGTACTTTTTTTGCTAAATCAAGATCTTTGCATAGTTCATGGTCTTATGATGCACTGACAGTCTAGCAAACTGTTCCTGGAAATGCTTTTGCAATACTGGCTATTATAGAAGAAATATGATGGGATAAAACTTTTTTTCCCCATCAGATGAATGCTACATAGCAGTGATATTAAGCACTTTTATTAGCAGATTTTTAGGTCAGCTGAAAGCATAGAAAACCTTAGCTGGGCACATCAGACGCAAGCATACAGTAATTTAGAATAGTCAAAACGTTAAATTGTTTCTGTGTGAAATACTGCATAAATCAGGTGACCACTTACATTTATGTATATAGCGCCAATTTACTTAGCGCTAGGTACAGAGTATAGAGGGGGAATACATACTAAGTTAGAAGAACATGAACAGACTGATACATGAGATAGAGAGCCCTGCTCGCAAGCCTACAATCTAGAGGGAGTGGGGGACAAGATACAAAAGGGTGAAACGGTGAAAGGGAAGGTAGCTGTATTAACATTATTAGGGATGGTCCACATTAATGTTTTGTTCAGGAATGCTCATAAAACGTCCATGCACCACGGCTGTAATCAGTAAACTGGAGGCTGGTTTACAATATTTATTGTCCCTGAATGAAACTGCTATGTGGTCAGCCTATGCACAAATCACTGGGCAGTAAGTATGTCACTGTCTCTTTAAGAATTTTTTTTTTCTTGGTATTATCAAGCAGCACAAGTACCACAGCTTTAGTATGTATATAAAGCTTGCAGAACTTCCACAGAGAAAGACATCACTTGTTTCCTGTGCCACACTAGTCGACATCCTGTGGAACGGGAAGAGCTCCTAGCGTATGAATGACTGTACATTTATATGCATGCAATGTAGAAAAGTACATTGAAAGTTACAGTACAGTGCACAGATCGTAATTACAAGTTTTAAGGTGATAATTGAATGTTGTAGTATTAAGTGGATATGTGCTAAGTGGTGAATCGCTGGAAAGATTTCACTTTGAGGAATTAAACTCTATTAATATGCTAAGGGATCTTATTTTGGACACTGTGTAAGAAATCTTCCCCTATGTGTTTTTACTAGTATATCTCACTCTCTATTTCAATCAGTATAGTTCCCTGTAGTGTTGATATCTTGTGAGGAAGCATTCTAAAGTACCAGCTTTTCCTTTAACTCATGTGAAATCCATATTTTCCTCATTAGCTTTATTATCTTTGTACCCAAGTGTTAAAAAATGGAACACACAGGCACACACAACTCCCGGTGTGATTTCCTGCAGACACAGATCTGGGAGGGAAAGGTAATGAAATTGAGTAGTTATATTCACAAGAAAGACAGACTTAATAAACACTTATACTCCCCAAGAGCTCAGTTCCCCTCTGGAGACTACCAATTGTTATGCTTAGCATTTTTTAACCGTGATTTGCTTAGCAGTGCCTTCGAGCAGAGACAATTTTGCAGTCAAACTTTGCACACAAACCAGTATAGAAATGGTTGTCTAGAAAACCAACATTTTCAAACGTGGAAAAAAATGTATATGCTTTCAAATTAATTAAACTTTGTGTCAGGTTTTACCAGAATGAAAAACTCCATGGCAAGGTCCCATTAAACAGGATATGGACCAGACAAAAAGAAAACACAGTGCAGGATAAATGGGAACAAAAGTTATTGCAAAAAGTAAGTTTGAAATAATTGTTCTACTATTATTTATAACCAGGGCCGGACTGGGAGAAAAATTCGGCCCGGGCATTTTTTGATCACAGCGGCCCACTAAGAAGGGGGCGGGGCAGAGGAGGTGTGTTTTGTCATCACCAATGACAAACACGCTCCCTCTCAAAGTGAGCATATTGGTTCAATGCTCTTCCAGGGCAGACCATGCGCAGAGCTCTGCTGAAGAGCTCTAGCATGAGAAAAAAGCCCTGTATGTGTTCTGCACAGTGCAAGCAAATGTAATAACATGCTTGCACTGTGTTTCCTTGCAACTTGTCTCTGGTGTCTCTATAAATGGATACCAGGAGACAAAAATGCCAGGAAAGAGTATTGAGCATGTGTTTGGAGCCTGCTTGTGGGATTGCGTGTGTGTAGAGTAAGCTGATTGTGGTGTGGTATTGTGTAATAAGGTTCGGTTTTAGTTGTGTTGTGTTTGTGGTGTAATGTGATGCATATGTGGCTAGGGGCTGTAGAGAATGTGTGTATAGGGGATATAGCAAGTGTGTGCATACAGGCTATAGTGTGTGTGTGTGAATATATATATAGATTTAGTGTGTGTTTAGGGGTGTAGTATGTGTTTGCTTACAAGGAATCTAGTGTGTGTATATATACATATATATATATATATATATGAGTCTAGTGTGTGTTTGAAGGACCCAGAATGTGTATAGGAGATCTAGTGAGTGTGTGTTTATAACGGTTTCAGAGTGTATATAGGGATCTAGTGTGTGTATGTGTGTAGATGATCCAGAGTTGGGTAAGGGATCTAGTGTGTGTCTGGAATGTAATGTGTTTAGGGGTGCAGTATGTGTGTGAGGGGTGCTGTGTGTATATATATATATGTAAGTATTGTGTATGTCTGTTGTGCAGTGTGTTGTGTTCTGTGTGTATGTGAGGGGTGCAGTATGTGTGTGTGAGGGGGCGGTGTGATGAGGGGGGCGGTGTGTGAGGGGGGCGGTGTGCGAGGGGGGCGGTGTGTGAGAGTGATGGTGTGTGAGAGTGATGTGTGTGAGTGCTGTGTATGATGTGTGTGAGAGTGCTGTGTGTGATGGGTGTGAGAATGCTGTGAATGCTGTGTGTGATGGGTGTGAGAATGATGGGTGTGAGAATGCTGTGTGTGATGGGTGTGAGAGTGCTCTGTGTGAGAATGCTGTGTGTGATGGGTGTGAGTGCTGGGTGTGAGAGTGCTGTGTGTGTGTGAGAGTGCTGTGTGTGTGAGAGTGCTGTGTGTGTGAGAGTGCTCTGTGTGAGAATGCTGTGTGTGATGGGTGAGAGTGCTGGGTGTGAGAGTGCTGGGTGTGAGAGTGCTGTGTGTGTGAGAATGCTGTGTGTGATGGGTGTGAGAATGCTGTGTGTGATGGGTGAGAGTGCTGTGTGTGTGAGAGTGCTGGGTGTGAGAGTGCTGTGTGTGATGGGTGTGTGAGTGCTGTGTGTGATGGGTGTGAGAGTGCTGTATAAATGTTAGAATGGATTGTGTGTGTGTGTGTAGGGGGGGGGGGGTAAATAAACAAATAAAATAACAGGCATTATGGGGACATAATGCCTGTTATTTTATTTGTTTATTTACCTACCCCCCCCCCCCCCCCCTCCCTACACACACACACACAATCCATTCTAACATTTATACAGCACTCTCACACCCATCACTCCTTTCTTACCTTTAGCCTGGGAGGGGGGGACCGGCACGCTGGTACCTGTGACTGTTCCCTCGTGGTGAGAGGTTCACTCTCGCGAGATCCGGTCGTTGCTATGGCAATGCTCCGGATCTCGTGAGAGGAACCCGGTGGAGCTGCAAGTTAGAGCTCCGCCGGGTCCTCTCTCCCTCTCTCCCCGCCGGCGGCCGTATTTGAAGGCATGTGGGCCGGTGAGGGAGATCTTTGATGTCCTCACCGGCCCTTCATGTCAAACAGCGGGGCCGGCGCTCGGATAGTGCCGGCCCTGCATAGACCGGCAGGGGAGATTCTCGGACCTCCCCTGCCGGCCTCGGCCCATGGCCACCGGGCATTTGCCCGGTGTGCCCGATGGCCAGTCCGGGCCTGTTTATAACAGAATACAGAGCTGATAATTTTAGTACTTTTAAGGATATGCAATTCTACAAAATGGGTCAAATTAGCCTTTTCCGTTTTCATTTTGCAGGGTGTATCTTTAATGTATATAACTCCATAACACATTTATAGCAAAACCTGGAATAAAAAGTTGTCCATTATTTTACCACTCACACCTCCATTTCCTCACTCACATGTTTATTCACTAAACAGTCATTTGAGGAGTGTTGTATAACATTCATTGAAGTAGCGGAGTTCAAGTTTGATTATGTTGACCTAAGTTTAGCAACTCAATTGTCAACTTACTAAAACTGGCCTATACACTAAAAGGTGAACATTCATCTCACCATCCTGACCAAACTTGGGGAGCTTTTTTTTTATAGAATAGACTAGATGTTATTTCTTTATAGTACTATATTTAAACATATTTTTACCCTGTACTTAACAATGAATTATTCAGGGGTAACTGTTCTTTTTGCCAATGGAACTGAGACAGTTTGTCTCTGCATGATGCATAGTTAAGTTGGTGAGATGACATTTTTGGAACTAAAAGGGACTGACCCTCCGAATGTAGAACACTAGTGGAGAATGCAAAATCCCATATCGCTACCAGACATATTATTGGGGCACAGTAGTGATTGATTATCCAGAACCTTCACCCATGATCATTTAATCTGCTAGTGCTCACTCCTCAAACAATCCTCTCTATGCTGCCTGAGCATCATGGGAAATGTATTCTACAACAGTTGGAGTGCCAAAGCTTATTATTCCTTCCAACTCTTTAGATTAACATGTCCCATGATTTGCAGTCAGTCATATGCTTATAGAGGGGACAAGACTGGTTATAAATGTAACTAACACAGCCAGACTAATGAGCAACCTGTAGCACTAAAGCAGTAGCAGTAACTACCTTTACTATGATGCTCTGCAGAAATATTGCTGGCTGAACATCAATGGAAAGGTAGATCACTTAACCTTCTGCACTCCATCTCACATGATGCCCAACAGCTCTGTGTGTCCTCTACACTGCCTACGCATCTCCAGTCTCAACTAAGCAGGGAGCTAAATCAGAAACAGCAGGTGTTGGACTGTTCACTTTAGCTCTGAATTCCACAGGGAACAACTTTTCCCATAATCCTCAGATAGTTATCATTTGCCTGAGCTTTATGGGAAATGTACCATCCATCTTCCACTTTGAGGTGTAAAGACTCTAGCTGGGGTACATCAGCTGATAAATAAAAATCTGATCCTCAAATACCTTTATGCATTCATGGAATGTACTTCTTGTGCAAATGCTCTGAAAAATCCTCCTCGTCTTACATTCGAGGTCGTCTTATAATCTGACCTCAAATTTAGGTCAGACTATAAGAGCTGCAGGGGACCTGGATCCTCCTCTCTAACAGCAGGGGATGTCTGTGCGATGAGCGCAGACTCCCCTGCTTCCGCCCGGCACGACCGCCGGGGCTTCTATGAAGAAGCCGGGTACTTCCGCTTTCGTCACAGAAGTCCCGGCGATTGTGCCGGGCGGCAGCAGGGGAGGTCTGCGCTCATCGCGCAGACATCCTCTGCTGCCCCACTAGCCACCAGGGAGAAACGGGCAGCTGGGGGACCAGCTGTCCGTCATAATAGACTGCCGTATCGTGCAGACATCCCCCAGCTGCCCCCACTAGCCACCAGGAAACGAAACCAGGTAAGGGGGGGGGGGACGGGGGACAGAGGACACAGACAGACAAGGGGAGGGGGGTGGGGAGAGAGAAAAGGGAAGGGGGGTATAGAGAGAGACAAAGGGAGGGGGAGGGGGGAGGACACAGACAAGGGGGGGAGACACAGACAAGGGGAGGGAGGGGGACAGAGATAAAAGGGGAGGGGGGATAGAGAGAGACAAGGGGAGGGGGAGGACACAGACAGACAAGGGGAGGGAGGGGGGAGACACAGACAAGGGGAGGGGGGGATAGACAGAGACAAGAGAGAGAAGTTTTGGGGGTAGAGAGAGACAACGCTGGGGGGGAAAGAGACAGCTGGGGGAGCGGTGAGAGAGGCCGCATTGGCACATAAAAGCAAATAAAAACAAGAAATGCATTTGTATAATATACATTTTTTATTAAATATTAAAAAGCAATTTACATATATACAAGTTAAACTTTTTTCCTATAGGGTAGTCTTATAATCAGGCTTTTAGTTTTTTTCCTAAAGGAATGTACAAATTTGGGGGGGTCGTCTTATAATCAGGGTCGTCTTATAATCGAGCAAATACGGTAATAATAGAAAGCTAGCTCTAATATCACTTAATAAATAGAAATAAGTCTTCTTGAACTAAAGAGTGAACTAATCCATTAATTTATCAGACAGCTGATAAAAGAGACACCCACCCAAAGTAAAGGTGGTGTTTCCTAGGAAACTCCAGTGGTTAATACACATATACATATAGATTGTTTGTAATTTAGATGACCTGAGGAAAATTATAAAACCTCTTTCTAATAAGAGTCTAGATGCCCTGAAACAAAGCATAAAGGGTTAAGTTTAAGAACGTTCCCCATAACCATGGGCATCTGTGTTGATGTTTGGTAGCAGGTGTATCTGGCATCAACTCTCTCTGTGTCCTCTGCACTGCCCTCGCATCTGCAGTAGACAAAGGGATTGAAGAGAGAGCACCTGTTGTATTACTCTAAGGCAGAGCAGAGGAGATTGGCTCATTTAGGGTCAGCCCCTGTCTGTCTATCATCCTGATACAAAAAGGCTTCTATTTATCAAGTTGACTGAGTTTGATTCTCTACAGGATTCAGCATTATCTAGGCTCTTGCCCATACAGCCTTGGAAAGATGTTTTCAACTGCAATTTGTTTATGTGTAGACTGGTTTGGAAATTAGATTTTATATTTTCATTTAACTCAAATAATCTAATCTGTAGGAGCCAGGCAAATCAATTCAGGAGCCAGGCTAGTTATTTTTAGGAGTCAGGGAAATTAAACTTTCATAAAGTTCTATATAAAGAAGTAAAAAAAAAATAGTGATTTTTAGAATCCATGGATCCCTGACTGGGATTTGTCAAGCCCTGCTTTATATTATCACTGAGATTTTAGCTAAAGGCCCTTTTAAAATACTTTATTGCCTTTGGTGTGCCATTTATCATACAACTCATGCATGGGGATGTCATTGCAGCCTCCATGTCTAACAATGTACTATTTCAAAATAACCACTCCGACTCCAATCCCAAAATGTCCAGCAGTACTAAGCATCCCCTTATAAGGTGACCATATTGCTTTTTTACGTTCATGTACTTACAAGAATTGTACACATGGACGCTGTAGGAAAAATTAAGGCTGCAGACTCCACATTTTACTGATTTATAATTCTGAAACCTGTTATTTTTATAAGCTCCACAGAATGAACATATATGTTAGTTGAGTAAGTTAGTTGATTTATACTTAAAATGGTACAGATGTCCTTTCCTTAAAACAGTTGCTCATGCATTGACTGTGGGCACTGGTGTATGATGTCATATATTATCACGCTCACTGTATCCATGGCACCACGTATTGAAACAGATAAAAAGACGGTATATCTTGCTTCCACAGAATGTATATTACAATACAACCAACTGAGAAAACAAATAGCAGGTTGAAGAATCAAACAAAGGAATAATCCATTCTTTTGAACTCTAAAATTGAATTTAATGACCTTCCATAATCAGGCTGCAAAACAATTGTTTACTTATTATATTTATGTATGAATCTGGGACATATGGTCATCATATTGCACTTTGAATTCTTCATTTATCTCAAGAGCTCTAAAACTTGATCTAGTCCTCTGAAGTAAAACAAATGATAATATCTGTTGTATTATGCTCTGCAGCAAATATAACATGACTGAATATATTAGAAAATTGCATGTGTTGTTTTCAGGGGGCTGAGGAAGCAATTGTTCAGGATACTTCCCTTCCTGTTCTTTCTCAGTGCCTGCTAGGAATCAGTATACAACATTTTATAGTTGTCAGTCTGTCTCAAGCCCACACAACATGTTTCATTTGTTGAACATTTCACAATACTAGATAGGCTTTATATTATGTTGCTTAATATTGAATAGGACAGGAATAGTGTAATGCCTGATAGTGTAACATGGTGAACTAAACTCAGTAGGCACTTCTGGCATGAAAGCCTGCAGAACAGGCTTAGAGAGCTTTCTTAAAGGACAAATGTAAGTTATGTTTAGTTGAAAGACTGTAACAAAAACAGGCATTTTAGCCAGAGATGCTTTAATGAAAGACTACAGATAAAGTACCTTACTGAGCTCTCTTTAGTTGTATAGCAGTATCAGGGGGCTGACATCTTGGTCAGAAGAAAGATCTGTTCTAAACAGTATGTCCACCCCAGGACAGGATTATACAAGCAAAGAGGGCTCAGCAAGATAGTTTATTTATATTCTATCATTAAATAATGTTTAGTTAAAAAGCCTGCATTTGAAGCAATTGTTCAATTAAACATAACTTTTTTTTCCCGACAATCGTGCTTAAATAATGGAAATTTTTACAAAAGCCTCATTCTGTTATATTTTTTTCCCTTATAAATAAAGTGTCTAACTTTCCCTTTAAATCATGTCTACACTCAAAGGATTATCAGCAGGCAACATATAAATGTTTCCTCCTTCAGGTAGCAGCAGAGAAATAACTCTTTATAGAGACCAAACAAGTATTTCAGGGATTTGAGATCAAAAAAGCTTTTAAAAAAAAATAAACCTGGCACTTATATCTGCAATAACACTGAACTACAAGATACTATATTATATTTGAAGGTACAAAAGGAAAAGAGATTTTTTGTCCATGATAGATTCCATTTAACAGTGAATGGAACAATGATGCTACCTTACACTTGAATGTAGTTACCCCAGATCAGTAAGATTTAAAAAGCATATATATATATGTAACTTTAATTTTTCTATAGCACCAGGCTAAAAAAATACCCACATTTTCCCCCCACTTTAATCTTTGTATAAATGTTTCCTCCTTCAGGTAGCAGCAGAGAAATAATTCTTTATAGAGACCAAACAAGTATTTCAGGGATTTGAGATCAGAAAAAGCTTTTAAATAAAATTAACCTGTCACTTATATCTGCAATAACACGGAACTACAACACACTATAGTATATTTGAAGGTACAAAAGGCAAAGAGAATGTAGTTATCCAAGATCAGTAAGACTTTAAAAAGCATATATATGTAACTTTAATTTTTCAATACCACCAGGTTAATCTTTGTTGTACACCATTGGTGGTATGTTCAATCAAATGTATGTATAGGCAGATACGGATAACACCAAAGTGCATGTACTAATTTCCTTTGTTCATGGCACCCAGGGTAATTAAATATACATTTTAGTTTAAAAGGAACGTTGTAAACCTAAACATTACTTAAACAGTGACTGTAGAGAATACAATTTGATGAAAGATGATCAATATATTGTGTTAGCGGAATTGCATGTAAATGTATAAGATTTCAAACAGGTTTGTGGCGTCTCCTGCTTAGGACATTACCTGTGGCTTTTCATTGAAAAAAAAGTGTCATTTGCATATGAAGCCAAGGTGATGTCCTAAGCAGGAGATACTATAGATCTGTTTGAAACATACACTGTATGGACATGTATTGGGACATCTGGCCATTACGCCAACCAGTTGAGCATTAGTGAAGTCTGGCACTGGTGTTGGGCAATCTGGTTCGCAATCTCCATTCCTGTTTATATCAAAGGCATTTAGGTCAGGACTCGGTGCGGGCCAGTCAAGTTCTTCCACACTAAAATCATCCAACCATGTATTTATGGACCTTGCTTTTTGCACTGGGTCACAGTCATGCTGGAATAGAAAAGAGCCTGTTCCCACAAAGTTGGAAGTATAGCATTGTCCAAAATGTCTTGGTATGGTGAAGAATTAATATTTATCTTCACTGGAAGTAAGGTGTCTAGCTCAACCCCTGAAAAACATCTCCATACCATTATCTCCACCAAACTTTACAGTTGGCACAATGCAGTCAGACAGGTAATGTTCTCCTGGCATCTGCCAAACCCAGACCCGCCCATCAACCAAACAGTGAAGAGTGATTCATCACTCCACATAAGATTCCACTGCTCCAGAGTCCACTGGCAGCGTGCTTTACACCACTCCATCATTATATTTGGTGATGTGAAACCCATTCCATGATGCTGGCACTGCACAGCATTTATGCTGATATTAAAGCCAGTGGAAGTTTTGAACTCTTCAGCTATGGTGGAATCAGCAGAGCACTGGCGACTTTTACACACTATATACTTCAGCACTCGGTGACCCCACTCTGTGACATTACGTGGTCATCCGCTTCATGGCTGAGTTGATGCTGTTCGTAAACACTTCCACTTTCCAATAATACCACTTACAGTTGAATGTGGAATATCTAGCAGGGATGACATTTCACAAACTGACTTATTGCAAAGATAGCATCCATCCCATCATAGTACCACGCTTGAATTCACTGAGCTCTTCAGAACCATCCATTCTTTTCACAATGTTTGTAAATGCAGAGTGCTTGATTTTATACCCCTGTAGCAATGGGTCTGATTGAAATATCTAAAATCAACAATTAAGAGGTGGGTCCCAATACTTTTGTCCATATAATGTTTACTTCTCTAACACAATTTAGAGATCATTTTTATACTTTACATTTCCAATATAAGCAGTGTTTAGCTTGATAGAGTCCCTTTAAATGAATGGAGCTAAAACATCTGTGAACCTGGGCTGTCCACAAAATCCTGAAAACAGTACGACTGCACTATCACTACCAGCCAGCAGACGGTACTGAAGAACATGTTCCTTGGGTCCACTCTATTTTTTTATTTGGAATGTATTAGACCAGGACGAATTGAGTGTTTCAAGTATGTCCTGGGGACCAAGTTGATAACAGTATTACACTGTGTTATACTACATAACAAAGATCGCTTCCCAGTCTGTATAACTGTAGATAACACATTGATATCTTATGCTGAACATGTTTTGATACCTAATGTGCTTTGTATATTGCTGTTTGAAATTATTCTGTCGTTCTGCTCGTTTGTTATTGTGGGTGTACATGTTTGTATGCACAGGTTGTGCATATAAGGAATCAATATGGTACATGCATACATGGCACATATTTTTTCAGTGGATGTTTGCCTACACTCTGCCCACCAATTTAATATACATAAAAAAAAAATACTGAAAACTACACATGGTAAAAGCTCCCTTCCCCACCACCCCATAGTAACCCTTTTATTACCAGAAATACATTGGACTATGCTACACGCCTCCATTCGGCACTGCAAAGGTTAACCGCCAGATCTAGATCCCCATACCTCAAACCAGCCGCCCGTAAAAACTATCAGGTCTAAAAGACATTAGTATCTAATAAACCGTAGCCATGTATTGAGGGTGAGGGACAGACACTGAGAGCAGCAATGATACATTGCATCCTCTGCTTCACAGTGAGCACTGGATGGATTAATAAAGAGAGGCTGAATGGTGTTATTTAGAAATACATTTATCTGATACAATGGAGAAGGAGAGAGCCGCCTATATGTACCGGCGAAGTATAAATATCACCGTGTGTATGGCTTCTCTGATTGCTGTATAAAAAAATGCAGCTAGAAAATTTCATCTAGCCAGTGTCATATTTTCCTCCAGCGGTGTCAGTCCCAGCATTATCTGTACCAGCTGCCGTTTCACAGGGGATCAGCTAGGAACTGACTCCATCACTGCTGTTTACTGCTGAGGGCATGGGCCCCACTTCTCAGTGCCTTATTGTCACACAGGTGACTGTAGTTTGTGATAGATTACAGCTATTTGCTGCTCTATGGCTGTAAACCCTATACTATGCTATAAATAGTTAGAACATAGGTCTCCTATTTATGTATACACAAATGCAATATATATTAAGCAGGGATCTCCTCTCCATTTGTTCCCATTTCTAATGTCACCAATTATTTGTATATTGTGTCTGCTCATTGCATGCTAATACAGGAGAGTATCCATGCACTTGATAAACAAACAAACAATAAGCACTGTATTTATAGTAATACAGATTTGTTCTATATAACAAATCTGAAAAACTTCAAATAATAATGCCCATGAATGAATTATATATTACAGATTTATGGCTCGTTTTATTAGAAAGATAGACTGCAGTGGTGCACTGGAATTTTTTTTAACTCCCATTAGCCTCAGCTAACAACTGTCTCGGACGTGGTTGGCTGAAGATCTAAAATATTGATATTTCTTCTGTACCTGGGGTGGCAAATGTGTTTTCCATTCTTATCTGAGCATAATTGTGGCTGCTTTTGCAAAACCCTTACTGTCACCTGCAAGCAATTATAGATAGTAAGACTGCAAACCCTGCTCTGAGTTTGTCTGATATGTAAGAAACGATATGTAAATTGTTGGCGTTGTTAATGTAGCTATGTTATACAGGTTGGATTGATCATAGGTATTGAGTTACTTAATTACTAACACAGTGATGATTCACATACAATCAGGTGCCTGAATTAGTAGTCCTATTTGGCAAATCCAGGTTTGATCAATATGCATAACGTTTCAACGTTTCTGATTTTTGTGGATTTCTTTTAATTCAAGTTGACTTTGATATGACATTTATTGCTTCCATTTGAACAACCAGTGGGGTAGAGAGAGTTAAGAAAAAATAAAATACGATTTATATAATTTATATAACCTTATTATTGGCTCCTAATTATTATTTGTCTATTTTTATTTCTGTTACTATTTTACAGAGAAATCTATGGAAGTGTCATTTAATTGGCTCTTGAATTGGTCTCTCTGACTACTAAAGATTCCCAATATCTGTGCTATAAATATCCATATGATTAGCTTCAGTTGTATGTGAGAGTCTCCGTATGATCACTCCTGGGAGAAAAGGGTTAAACTTGCCTGTTTCCCACTTCAATTTAGTTTCCCTTGGGGGCATTTCAATTTGTGGATTACGTAGCTAGTCTTCTCTGTGATTGTGTTCAAAGTCATATCCAGATGAAATTTTAATGGAGTGGCTTCAACTGTATTCACAAACCCTCTCTCATCTAATAAAAGGGAAATGTGTTCAAAGCAGAACTAAAACTGTGCTGTCTGGCCGCAGTGCACCCTGGTGCTTTAGGTAACAACAGAGAGCGTGCTATGTGTAATATTAACTATATCTTCAACTATGCCATTCACTGGGTGGCAATATGCCCTTACGCCCAGCAAACCTTACAGGACAATTTACTTGCTGCTGTTGATACATTTGTACACATGTACTATATAGAGCAGTGATGGCGAACCTATGGCACGCGTGCCACAGGTGGCACGCCAGGCCCTTTCTGTGAGCACGCGGCCATAGGTCGCCGGGAGGTGGGAGACGTCAGGCACTGGTCGGCATTAATGCAGAGTAGGCACCTGCCTGCTCAAAACGGCAGGCGCCTACTCTGCTTCCGCTTCAGAGGACATTGAGGCAGCCGGCAAGGGGAGGGATCTGACAAGCAGATCGATCCTCCCGCGAGAAGGCTGTGGGGAGCATTGCCGCACGTTCCCATGGCAACGCTCCACACAGCATTGCGCGGGAGGACAGGAGAGCTGAGGCATACAGCTACTTACCACCACCGACTGTGTCCTCCCCCCCCCTTCACCAAAGGTAAGAAAAAGGGAGGGGGGGATAAAAATAAAAAATATATTTTTTAATGATTATTAAAAAAAACAAAATTCTACCTGCAGCACCCCCCCTTTACACACAGAACCTCCACTTACACACCGCACCCCCCTTACAGACATCACCCCCCCTACACACAGCACCCCCTCACATAACACCACCCACCCACTCACACACAGCACCCCCCCACTGACATAACACCCCCCACCCATTCACACACAGCACCTCCACTCACACAGCACACCTCACACATAAACACATACACTGCACCCCTCAATGCAGTATATGTGTGTGTATTTATTAGTCTGTGTGTGTGTACTCAGCAGTCTGTGTGTGTACTCAGCGGTCTGTGTGTGTGTACTCAGAGGTCTGTGTGTGTGTGTGCTCTCAGTGGTCTGTGTGTGTGTGTATTCAGCAGACAGTGTGTATTCAGCAGACAGTGTGCACTCGCCATTCTGTGTGTGTGTGTGTATTCAGCAGCGTGCATTCAGCAGTGTGTGTTTCAGCAGATTGTGTGTGTGTATTCAGCAGTGTGTGTGTACTCAGCTTTGTGTGTGTGTGTATTCAGCGGACTGTGTGTGTGTATTCAGCGGACTGTGTGTGTGTATTCAGCAGACTGTGTGTGTGTACTCAGCAGACTGTCTGTGTGTATCCAGCATTGTGTGTATTCAGCAGACTATATAAGTTTATTCAGCAGTCTGTCTGTGTGTGTATTTAGCAGTGTGTGTATTCAGCAGACTGCTGAGTACGCACAGACAGCTGAGTACACACACAGGCAGCTGAGTACACACACAGGCAGCTGAGTACACACACACTCACACACAGACAGCTGAGTACACAGACAGACATATCCCCTTGTGCAGCTGGATGGACAGAAACCTGATGAAAAATGCATGTCCATTGACATACATAGAAAGCTGCACCAAAACTGGATGTAAGACGGATTGAATTCTGATGTAACTGCAGGTGGATAGGTGGGAATAGGTCCTTAATAAGGTAAAGCACCACCGGACACCAGTGTGTTTTAATTTACTAGAATTGATGTTTTTTCAATAAAAAAAAAACAGTTTGTATCATTGAACTCTCTGTTGTTTTGTTCTGATGTTAATTAGTTCGGACAACTGTTAGAGTTGTTTTTTCTAAACTTAAACCTCAGTATTCAGGTTTAATTGCCGTGTTGGAAAAAAAGTTGGCATGTATTGCGGTTTGAGCACTCGGGCTCAAAAAGGTTCGCCATCACTGATATAGAGCAAGGGTAGGTAATCTTTGGCACTCCAGATGTTGTGGACTACAGCTACCTTGATTCTTTGTTAGCATTATGACTGTAGAGCAATATGGGAGATGTAGTCCAAAACATCATTCAGTTTTGAATTTTTGTGAATGTGGCACCATTTGGCCAAAGGTCCAAATTCGTGGCACTAGTTATTTGCACCTCATTTTCCACCTCTTTTTCATTCACCATTTCAAGGGACTCTGTAAACTAAATATTCCTTATGCCAATACAGTATATGGATATTATTTTCTCTGCACATAAACATTATAACTGTAAGCAAATGCCCAGATTAACAGAGCTATGTGCTATAAATGTATATGTAATGTATCCTGTTTATGACATTACCTTGTGGCTTGACATACAAATTACACAGTTCTCATTAAAAGAAGTTAATTTGCATATCAAGCCACAAGTATATGTCATAAACAGGAGACAAGTGATGGAATACCTTTTAGCATGTCTAAATGATTTTCGTTTAGCAATATAGTTGTCAGATTTCATAAAATAAAACCTCATTCGAGAGCTTGCAAATGCTTTTGTTTAGATCATATTATACGTTTTCCTCTTGCTAAAAACACAAGAAAAATCAGGAGATGTATATATGGCCACACACAGTGATTGCATCTAACAATGTCTCTTTACTGCATACACTATTGTATTACGCTAACGCCAGACAATTGTCGGTAGTTATCACTGTGTGCGCCAGTTTCCTAACTTCTGGATTGCAAGCTCGTTCTGAACTTCTAGGTTACTCCAGAGACCTGATCGACACATATCGGAAGATTCAGGCTTATTGGAGGTGCAGGATCTCATACAAGAAAAAGGCACATTCCCCATTCAACATAAAGCCATTCTACAGGCATTTTAAACTGATATAATTCAGAGGGCTAGGCTGGCTGACTCATTCACATAATGTATCAGCATAATGATTTTGAGACTACGGTTCACAACAAGGTAACAAGGTGACTTTTTCCAAAAAAGTGAGATAAATAGATCTATAAATGTTTTGTAATGAATTTCACATTCATGGGGTTCAAATTCTTGGAAATTTGAATCTAATGTGTAAGGTAAAATGGAAAAAAATGTTGATATATAACGTCTAGAGTCGCAATAAAGTGATATTAAAACCTCATAAAAGTTTTAAAGGAAATATTGGTTTACTTGCTTTGCAAAAATAAGCATAACCCTGTACATGGCTCACCTTTTTTATTAAAGAATTACCTTCAAACTAAGCCTGGGGGGAACCGGTGAGAATACAAAATGTCACATTTCTTTCAGGATGCCTGTTATACAGCCTAACTCAGCATCTGTTTACTGCATTTAGCTGTGCTAGTTATGAAGGTAGCTTAGCAGAATCAAAAGTATGACAAATTAGCCCACAGTATTCCGAAAAAAAAGTATTATGATATAGTATGAAACAATATTCTGAAAATAACAAAGAGAATGAATGTAGCCACAAACTCTCTGAGTAGTAACAGGCTCACACTTTAAACAGCAAGGCAGAGTAAACGAATATTCCTTCACATTTTAGAAAGCATCCTAAACATATATATCAACTGCTCTATCAAAAATATCCTAAAACAAAAAATAACAAGAAGCCTATCTTGCAAATCGGAACATTTCCTGTCAGTCAGTGAACAGCAAGTGGCAAGATCAAAAAACGATAGAAAAGGATATAACCATAACTCCATGTCTGGGTTAAAATTTCCTAATCCTCCCTTTTATTGTATACATGAGGTAAATGTGTGGAATTTAAGAAATGCTATACAACATTTGTAAAAAAGGAAATCAAAAACAAGGGTTGAAAAATGTTTATGGAATTTTGGAACCAGGACAGGAGATTGGAAACAGGTACATCCATAAAGTCCCATTCACATTATTTGGTTAAGACTGTGGTCTGGATGCCAGATCCGAGTGTGAAACCTTGCAATACATCAAAATAAAAAATAAAAAATGGCTGTAAACATTTTTTTTATGCGTGAGAAAAAATAATATGCAGTTTGCTATTGTAAGTCATTCGGGGGTTTGCAGTGCAGTTTAAAACGGGATGTTCTCTTCAGTGACTGTAGGCAGGTGCAATAGGTGATTAAAACAGATGTCAGCAAAGAAACTGTAATCATTGTTTGCCTCCTCCTACCATACTATAAATACTGTTAGTTAGGCAGTTCTGTGCAGTGGTGCAGCAGATCTGCCAGTAACAAACACAATATTCCATATGATATTAGTATATTTTACAATAAGGATGTAAATGTATTATATTCAATGTTAACGGGACCCTGAACAAATCTCTGTTAATGAGCCCAATATATATTTAAAGGTATCTTTGACTGACAACTTTAGCAGTAAGCTAGGCATACATAATAATAATTTATTTTTTATTTTTTAGGAGTAAACCTATTTTTTAGGAGCCACGAAAGAGGCTGATGAGTCTTTTTTAACCCCTTAGTGACAAGACATTTTCACCTTGACTTTCCCTTGGTGACAATGGCTGTTTTGACATTTCTAGGGTGTTTGTGTTTAGCTGTAATTTTTTTCTTTCTCACATACAGTACCCACACAAATTATATGTTGTTTTTATCGTCATAAGAAGGGATTTCATTAGATACCATTATGTTCATCATATCTTATAATTTACTACAAAAAAAATCTTTTTCTAACTTTGACCTAAAATATAATTTACACAAATAAAATCATTAAAAAATACCCCATCTAAATAGTTTCTAAATGTTGTCCCGAGTTCAAAAATATGCATGTTTCCATATTTTTCGGTATTTTTTTTTTGCGAGTTATGGTGCAATAACCAATAGTAGTGTTTTTTGTTTTTTTCCTATATTGACCTTTTGACCCCAACCCGAACCCAAAATTTAACCCTAACACTAAATTTAACCCCAACTCTAATCCTTATTATATCCCTTAATATTTTTTAATTTTAATGTAATTTTAACCCTATCCCTTATGCTAAAAATTATTTAATTTTAACCCAGGGCTTGACAAATTTAATTTAGTTTTAGGAGCCAGCCAAAAAATTTAGGAGCCAGACAACGGCACATCACAAAATCGCACGGACACAGTGGCATACACCCACCTCACATACACAGCCAGTTACATTCACACATACATACATACATACACACACACCACATACACAGCCAGTTACATACACACACACCACACACACAGCCAGTTACATACACACACACCACACACACAGCCAGTTACATTCACACACACCACACACACAGCCAGTTACATTCACACACACCACACACACAGCCAGTTACATTCACACACACCACACACACAGCCAGTTACATTCACACACACCACACACACACAGCCAGTTACATTCACACACACCACACACACACAGCCAGTTACATTCACACACACCACATACACAGCCAGTTACATTCACACACACACCACATACACAGCCAGTTACATTCCCACACACCACATACACAGCCAGTTACATTCACACACACCACATACAGTCAGTTACATTCACACACACACCACATACAGTCAGTTACATTCACACACACACCACATACAGTCAGTTACATTCACACACACACACACACCACATACAGTCAGTTACATTCACACACACACACCACATACAGTCAGTTACATTCACACACACCACATACAGTCAGTTACATTCACACACACCACATACAGTCAGTTACATTCACACACACACCACATACAGTCAGTTACATTCACACACACACACACACACACACACACACACACACACACACATACATACACAGCCAGTTACATTCACACATACATACACAGCCAGTTACATTCACATACATACACAGTCAGTTACATTCACACATACATACACAGCCAGTTACATTCACACATACATACATAGCCAGTTACATTCACATACATACACAGTCAGTTACATTCACACACACACCACATACACAGCCAGTTATATACACACATACACACCTTTTTTTTTTTAAAGAACAAAAGAATATTTCTTACAGTGTCCTCCCTCCCTGCTGCTTACCTCATTGCAGGGGAGGGGGACATTTATGCTGGAGCCCGATCTTCTTTCGGTTCCTGTGCCGTGTTGTCACGTGACAATCGGCACTACAGCGTGTTGCGCGAGGGGGCGGAGCTTACAGTCTGTGTGATCCGCACAGACTTTCTCCCCTCGCGCTGAAAAAGAAAGTAAAAGAAAAACGGATGGCAGCCGGCAAGGGCTCCCTGTGACAAACAGCACCCGGGCGCCAGGTCTGATTTCCTGGTCGCCATGGCGACCTGGCGCCCGGGGTTTGTCGAGCCCTGTTTTAACCCTATAGGCTAATTTATCTATATAACCTGTTTTTAATTAATTAAATATTTATTTTAAATATTTTCCATGGCAATGCTACTTAACTACCACTATGGGCAGTCAAGTAGCATATTCAGAGCGACGGAAGTGAAGTTACTTTCACTTCCGAAGTTCAGACCGGCAGAGGGCTTAGCCATATTGACGGAGCAGCATAGAAATTTCGGTGACATTGAGGCAATAGACCAGCACCGTTAAAGCGGTTTTCGCGATCGTTGATCGCGAAAACCGCTTGATTCACCGCAGGACGTGCCAGGCACGTCCTTTGTCGTTAAGGGAGTTTCTCCCAGGACGTGCCTGGCACGTCCTTTGCCGCGATGGTGTTAAACCACTGAGAAATATTATGTGGCAGTATACCTCACAAACTAGCCCCCTTGCTACAGGGGACGCTAGGTGTATGGCTTGGGAAGGGGCATGTCAGTGCTGCTACACATTCTCCAGGTTCCCGCTTACAGTCGGAGTTCCCGCTTAAAGTTAAGTTGGTCCACATGCCTTTACATATCCATTATATGAATTCATGAGTGCATGCATATTAGGTGCCGGCACATGAAATGAAGTATCATAATGAAGTGCCATGTGTAAAAAATATTAAATCAATAAACATAGGAGACAATGACAGTGTTACTATAAGCAACAGTGGCTCCACCTTTGGACACAGAGGGTTTGGGGGTAAGGTTCACCTTATAAAACCGAAATCCCCCTACAAATGGAACTTGGGCAAAGGAGTCATTTAGTCACTTCATGAGCCACAGGTACCACTGCTTACTGGAAATACTGTGTATTATTAGCAATTAGATACAGTAATTCTTGACTAGAAAGAAGATAGAACTCAAACTTATTTACTCCTTCTCCTAGGCTGTGATTGTCAGACACCACCAGTGAACAGTGGTCAAGTGACATAGAATAGTAGTTGGATCCATTAATCATTTGTGGCAAATAATGTGGCAATTGATGAATACTGATTAAAGGTTTTTATTGGGCTCAGTAGCCTATAGCCATAAACCCAACCTCACTATACCGGTCCATTTTTTTACTCTGACAAGCCTCGAATTATTTATTTGGTAAACAGCAAATATTTGTCAATGGTGTGTCCAAAAAGCTTTATGATCTCAAAATACATTTTGCTACCTTATGTAATAATACTGTATGTATTAGCATGCATTTATTTATACAGATAGAAGATATTGCAGTCCATTTGTTTTTAGATGTAAGAGATTGTGTTACCAAGGGCTCCCAGCAGGGTAGCAAGACTCACCTCCTTAAAATAATGAATAGTAGAAAGCTGCATTGAATTTAAAACAGCATTTTTTACATTAACCATTTTGGTACCAGGGATTATCTGGGACATTAAATGAAGTGGCCAAATCTTGGCTACATTTCAATGAGAAATGCATAGTGTACCATGAGAATAGGTGGAAACTTTGAAACTCATCAAAATTTGACAGTTCCAAAGTACTGTGTGTGTGTGTGCAATTTTACACAGTATAAGACCTTTAACCCATGCCGTTTTCCTAATGCAATGTAGTTAACAGTCTGCGTTGAAATATCTTTATCAGTGGAACTGCCACGTAATGCATCCAAACATAATGCACAATGCGACTTGGTTTAGTCGCACAAACTGACCTTTACCTTTTCATATCCCTTGTAGTTTTCTCTTCAGCCATTACAAATTTCATTACCCATATCACACTTTTTAAATCTAACTTCACTGAGAACTAGGGTTGCCACCTGGCCGGTAAAAAATGGACTTGACCCCAATGTTAAGTCTATGGAGATAGTAGCATGGTCGGTATCTTTGTAAAGAAAATGTGCCAACCCTACTGAGAACTCAATACTACTTCAGATTAGAGTGTTTAAATAGAGGATTATTTAAAAGTTGCACTACTGAAGGCAACAGAAAATTGCATTGAGCTTGTCAGTAAGAGCAAAAAGTTGAAGAAACCACTGTGGTACTCCGCAGAAGAATAGTAAAAAACTAAAAGTTAGTGAGGAAGATAGACTGATCTATAAGAATAGTCATAAAGAGTCAAAGCAAGCTTTAAGAGCTCCCAAAACACACACAGAACAGAAAATAGCCCAGTCAGTTTCCTAATTTTAGAGGACTTAAAAGGTAGGTAGGCAATGTAATAGAGCAGAAGAAAATGCTAGCAGAATGCTTGGTTGCATAGGGAGAGGTATTAGCAATAGAAAGAGGGAAGTGATCATGCCATTTTACAGAGCACTGGTGAGACCTCACTTGGAGTATAGTACGCAGTACTGGAGACCGTATCTCCAGAAGGATATTGATACTTTGGAGAGAGTTCATGAAGGGCTACTAAACTGGTTCATGGGTTGAAGGATAAAACGAGACTGGGAGTATTTGATAAAACTTTTTAAATGGTTTTTAATCAACAGTTATGATTAAGCATCTTTAGTGACGCGAAACGCGTTCCCATTCTTCAATTTTTTTGTTACTTGTTATCATTTCTCTGTACACCGAATAAACGCTGCATTATGAGTTTAAGAGAAGGAGTGCCTGCTTTTTCTTTTTTTCATTCTCACGTTCAGAGATCTTCCAGTCGGAGGGACTGCAGCTAAGAGCACCCTCGCTAAAAATCTTCTGAGACCTGTCAAAATACGCAGTTGGAGCGCGGACAATCTCAATATTGGGTCTACATTTTTGTAAAACAATTTTAATACATAAAGGGAATCAACATGGTAAAGGAGGAGAGTATGTTTAAAAGAAGAAAACTACCACAACAAGAGAACACAGTCTTAAATTAGAGGGGCAAAGTTTTAAAAGTAATATCAGGAAATATTACTTTACTGCAAAGTGGTAGAGGTTAACACAGTGAAGAATTTTAAGAATTCATATGATATGCATAAGGCTATCCTAGATATAATATAAGGCCACGGACTAATAAGTATTTAGAAAATTATGCAGACTAGATATGCCAAATGGTTCTTATCTGCTGACACATACTATGCTTTTATGTTTCTAATTCAAGTAATGCATAAGTAATGCAGTAATCCTAACTTAAAATGTATGCAACTTATATGTATAGAGTAAACCAAAGAGCTGGAAACTCTCCCTGGACACAGATAACCCACAGTATTGTTCATGGTGGACATTTACTGGTTTTGTGGTGGGGAAATGAATGATGTTCTATGGACATCACAGACCTTGCCACAGATACAGTTGTTCTTGTACAGATGCTTTGCCTGTCCCTACCTGGAAATGCATACACTTGAATTGTGAAGTCCAGGAATGAAAAACACCGTGAATAATGGAGACACGGCTCCTAAAATCCCTATGGCGTGTTTTGAAACATTTTCATGTCTTCTACGTATAACTAGGCTGACTCCTAAATTGGTCTGTTTGGTTCCTAAAGTCTATTAATATTAAATAAATGGGAAATGTGTCCATGACATTTGTGGCATTGGGTATGAAACATAGTATGCAGATATGGTAATCCATAGTACGCAGATATGGTAAATCAAACCAGCTTCATCGTCAATGACACTTACTGTATCAACACCGGCCAATGGCATTCAATTAAACCCAAACAAAAAAAGATATGCTTTGCTGCTTAATGCACTCAGTATGATCCAGTCTGTCAAATAACTCATGCAGTGGGATCCACCTGGCAATCTTACTCAAAAGGAAGGAATCACACTGCCACTAACTCCTCATGCTGGAATATGCATGCGATAGAGCAGCAACAAGCTACTGTCTGAATTGACAAATCACACACAAGCACTCATATGCAGCTTTCAAATAACACAGCTTCTCCTCAATATGCACACAAACAAAAGGCACAAAAAACTGCCAGCACCTGAAATCTAACATCCTCCTCAATCTGTATAGCACAGTAACACGCTCGCATAAACACAACTCACAAGAGAAGCTTTATGTATTTGCAAGGCCTTGTTTGCTTTATAATCTTATATTTGCCCTGCTTAGGTGATAGCTGAGAAAGTGTGCACTATGGAGAACAGATATCAAGCAACAGGTGATGCTATTGATAGCTCTTTCTATATAGGAAATTAAGAAAGGACACTGGTTCTATTCGGGAAATGTATTGCTTCAATATTGAAATGAATATTGAGCATTAAATATATTCTATTAATACTCAGTTGAATCTACTTGTTCCCTCATAGAGGTACTACTGAACATATCGAGTCAATCATATGAAAAGGTATTGGATACTGTGGTTCCTATTAGGGGTACCTATAGGCATGAGGTTTAGGGTTATAATGTTATATTTGTTACCACTGGTACCACGTCTGGAAAAGACTGACACTTTTGTAGGCAACTTCATATTATAATAATGGAACGCACAATGCATTGACAATACCCCTAAGTGTATATATAGACAGCCTCAAAAACGGACTGATAATATGGTGAAGATAAAACAGATAAATATGTATATAGAAATAAGTGAATATACACAATGTTGGATTTATCGAAAAAAAGCCATCACATTGACAAATGTACATAAAATCACAGGGAAGGAGAATCCAAATGGATGAGACTGTGGACCTGTAATAAAAAAAAAAAAAATCCTAGATCCAGGTCCACAGTCTTATCCATTTGGATTATCCCTAATGTGAGAGTATAATTTTGTATTTTTATACTGTGTTCATACACTCATTCTCACATATTTGTGATTGGCATTTTATGTACGTTTGTCCATGTGATAGTTGTTTTTGAGGCTGTATATATATATATATATATATATATATATATATATATATACACACTTAGAGATGCACCGTGTGTTTTTTGCGTTCCTTTTTTTGGTGTCTTTTCCAGAGGTTGCCGGGGCACAGCGGGCACATGTATTTGTGTGTGAGGTTTTATCAGTTTTCTCATTCCATCATTATATTTCACATTTCCTAACTGGAATTAACAAACATATACAATAGCACTGTAATAGTCAGGCTGGCTTAAACTGAAATATACATTCAGAACTTTTCTAAAAATTTACTATAGAACTTTAAGGGACAAGAGTAATCATGGGGTTTGCCCTGAGGTAACATTCCACACCAATAGAGTGGAATCACCATTATTAAAGGCGGAGATGTTTGAACAAATGCTAAAACACTATCTTCACCTCTACACCTGTCAGAATTACCGAAACACTACACCTGTCAGTATTACTGGAAAAGGAGCACAACTTCTGCTGGGCAGTTTGAGTATTTATGTAGTGCAGCACATGCTCTGTATATTATGTCAATTTTTAAATATCTGTTTTTGGTTATACTGAGAGGATTTTATCATATAACTGCAACCTGTAGTCAGCTGCAATGTAGTTTGAGAAAAGATGGTCAGGACTAGCTGGAAAATGCACTTGTTATTGTCTGCATTCTTTTCAAGGCAATGTTTGTTGTAACAATGTGTAGACATAGTTAATATAGCTTTGTGTCAAGGCATGTGGCCTCAGTCAAATCCTTTTGGTGATATTCACTATAAATAAATATATTTTTCTATTGTAATCACATCTGCCTCCACTGAGTTATTTAATTATAGATCTAGAACCTTCTGAGTATATGACACCCTTAGAAGAACAAATGATTACAGTTCCCATTACAAAAACGACCCATAACATTTAGTTCTTGGCCTTTTTGCCTATAATGTTTGGATCACTATGCGTGAAGATGCTGCCATAGAAATAGGTTCCACTTGCCCTGTTACACATATATCACACACTGACAGTTATGCTTATGTACATATTACAGATTATCAATGTTCTGTATATAGGCGTCATGCACATGATAACTGATTTCATTTAAGATTCAACAGTGTGGCTCATTGCTCAACTTAATATTCTAATTTAGAATTCATTTTTTTCAAAACTTCAGCATCCCCAAGCTACCATGTGAGACCATACACTGATGAGGTATTTCACTGAACAAGGACGAGCTTAATGGATGTGTATCTCACACATCATTTGCACTGAAAAATGGGATGTCACATATTAATATTAAAAAGGAGAAAAAAATAATCACACAATGGAAAGCAATCTCAAAAGTGCTGTATGTGTGGTATTTATTTTAACCCCTAACTTACACGGTAAAGGGACGTTACCTGATACATATTTCTTTAAGCCAGTCAACAATGTGAGGACGCTAAAAAAAAAAAAATTAAAGGTCATATCTGCCAAAGGACAAGACCTTTTAACTGTCAGGATAGTGTACAGAGTATCACACAGCTCCCTGACGCTTAAACGGTTAATAGAGTATCCCAGCAGTAGATAAAAAATTAATAATGCCAGTGGTTTAATTTTAACATCTGACTGAACCACAATATTAATACAGATTTAAAGCTTCAAGTTGAGAGAAGGTAAAAGATGTGGGTTGTGTGCAACCTCCTACATTAACCCTTTTAACTGTGTGCTTAATGCTTAGTAATAAAACTAATATTTCCATAACCATACATTATTTAGTGTTTAGTACAACTGGAGTGAGGACAGATTTTAGTGAGGTGAACTCTAGCCTAAAGGATACCAAGATTCTACATGAGTTGGGTTACCTACGAACATGTGCTTTGTATACATTAACATGTCTATACTAATAATTATAATACAATTGTCAGAGATTACAGTATTATAGAATATACCCCCAACCCCCCCCCCCCCCCCCCAAACAGTAATGATATTGATAATTTAATTGGAATATAAATTCCTTTTCGTCATGTTTTTATGGTCTGTTGGTATCCTAGAATCTGCAGCAATTTGCTACCCATAATCCAGCAGGTAGATGTTGAATGGTTTCTAACCATCAGCGTAGTGGAAATGGTTTACTATAACACACATACATTGGCAGATCTGCTGATGAAGCTCTGGTCAAGCAAGTTCCTCCTGATCTCAGCCAAAATCTATAAGCACCACATGGGGGCCGTTTCCCTGCAGAGGCTGATGGATGAATAGGAAATTTGATGATGGTGGGCAACCACCACACAGTTGGGGGTCCAAGAAGATGCTCTTAACTCTTGTGCGGCCAGAGGTTAATGCCAAGCTAGCTGCAAAAAAGCTTACGAGACCTTCTCCAAGCCACCCCAATGTCTCTTTGGCAGCCCTCAAACCCATACCACAACATGCACCCAGATGGCTCTCACCTCATCTTATCCTTGTGATGTCCAAGCTGTGCCACCAAAAGCTTCACACTGCCAATGGTGCAATCCACATGGGAACCACAAAAGGGGGCTTGTTGAAATCCAAAAAAGGTCCCCGTCTTATCTGTATTCCTAAAGTATCTTCCAGTAGTGAATCAGTCAGTCATGCATAGACTGGAGGCTGACAGCGTCTATCTCTCCTTTTCTTTTTCTTTCACAATCCTTTGCTTTTTCTTCTGTCCTTCTCCTTTAGCAGTCCTCTATCCCCATTCGCCTCTGAAAGAGCGGTTTAATATAAGGTTTTCTCTTATGCTCGCATGTCCTCTCCTCTCTGCTTCACAGGCAGCTAATATCTACAGTAGCTTTTTCTCGCTTTCACATGCAGGCAGAGAAACTCCCCCCTTCCATATACACACACAGTATCAGCAGTCACACTGCCTGCCTGCCAGAGCCTGCCTCCTTCTATTACCATGCAAATCATTAACATACTGTCAGAGGGCAGCTTAACTCCTTCCCTGCCGTGATCCTCCGTGTCACCGAGCCCAATATACACAGAATGAAACCGATTGGGAATTTAATTTGCGAAGTATGCAAAGATGTGCTCACACACACACACACACACACACACACATATACGGTATATATGGCAGCATATATTTATATACACCCACTAAAATATATATAGAAATATAGTTATATTCATTTGTACAAATATTAATACATTTAAATAGGTAGATGTATGTATGTGTGTGTAATATATATATTGCATTTATGTTATAGAATGGTAAAAAACAAAACAAAAAAAAAACTGGGTTCATATTCACACAAAACGGAAGGGTCCACTCAATAAAGAGAGAATTGCAGGAAATTGAAATGGGAAGTTCAAACGTTAGGCCAAAGTAGCAGAGTTGGAAAAAGTCTCCATTACAGCTGAATGAGAGAATTTTTCCAACTCCGCTGCTTTGTCCTTAAGTTTGAAATTCCCATCTCAATTCAATGCAAGTTTCTCTTTATTCAGTAGACTGAATTTTTTTAGTAATTCCAGCTGTTTTAAATAAATAATAATAATACAATTATCCCATAATAATAGCACCTTATCCCTAATATGTCACAATCTGTTTATCTCACTGCCTCTCCTAATTATCATAGGGATCATTTATATGGGAACATGGTCTGCAGTTTTATACTCCAATGTCTGGTGTCAGGGGAGGGTTGGTAAGGGGGGCTTATAGGCAATTGCCCCCAAATACACCCTCTATCTAACACAGCTAAATGTACTAGGGCGGGACCAGTTTTCACTTCTAAATTCCCTGGAGCATAACAATTTATACTTTTCCATGCAATTTTCTTGTCTTTCTATCAATTTGTAAACCGTATCTGTCAACATATCCGTCGATCTGTGTCTATCTTTGTTGATAATGGGTAGGCTGATGAACCTCCCCTCTCCTCTTCCAGGTCCTAAAGATGCCAGCCCTCCCATGTCTGGTGTTTAGAGAAATTCTCAGGATCAGACAATCTGGAGAAGCCCTATTTATATTAAGCACTAATTTAACATCTGAACTTAGTAGATGATACTTATCTCATTGGCCTTATCATAACTGAAATCTGAATCAATTAAGGATACCCTAAAGTTTCTGACAAGTTAACATATCCTTGTAGACAGGCATTTTGTTATCACATTTGGTCCGGTTGTAACATTGTGATAACACTTAGTTAAGAAATAAAGACCCTTCAAAATGATCTTTTTGCTATATTACTAGATATGTTTACATATCACAGTAAGACACACTGGTGCCAATGGAATTGTCTTTGAAGGGGGATGATTTTGTTATATTTAGCAGCCTGCTTCATGTGATTTTGTCACTTCCTCTCCTCTTTGTAGCCTAGGATCCTATTATACTAATGTTCTTCCTTTTTTTGGGATTTAAGATCCTCTTTGATCTCGGTGGAGTAGAGATAACATCTTAAGATACAAAAGGGTTAAATCAACACTTGCTTTGTTGCTACACCAATGATAAACCAGAATAGCACTGAGGTAACAAACAGTACTTTTAACCCCAGCTGTGCTGGAGTCTAGACAGACTGAGGATGATTATATCAGAAGTGATTTTTGTTTTTATATTATATCCGGTTCTACTGCTGAGAAAAGACGGATCCTTTTCTCCACAAGACACAAAACCTCAACATTCTTTGTGTCATGCCCTTGGCTTGTTTCACGACGAAATTCTTAGGACGCTTTTGTTAGCTGAGAGGAAGGAATTCCGTGCTATTTATTTATCGTGACTAAGCCATTGTCATGTAGAATAACAGAAATGGCAATTTATGACAATTTTTTTGGTTAAGTTTTTCTTTTTTACTAACTCATGTTTGCAATGTAATGGCAATGGAAAGAGAGAAAAAAAAACATCCCATAATCTCATTTTTTACAGTCATTCTTACTACAGTGTAACTTCTGAAAAACAAGTATTACCGGTCTGCTGACAGGAATGTTTTGTTATCTAGAATTACACCTTCAGTCAACAAATAGTTATCAAAAAAATACCTGGTCCTCTATGATTTGGGGGGAAAAATGCCCTGTGGTGGGGTAGTTTCATTCTCTGGAACACTGATCCCATCTGTGGCAGCAGGAGAGTTAATCCAAGTTGTCAGTAACACAAATTGCTGTTAGCTCAGTGGATCTCTGTTATATATATGTGTATCGTAACATCACTTTCTGCTTCTTCTTGGAGAGAGACAGTTATTCATCTGTATCCTGTGCCATATTTGCAGTGCCAGCTCCAGCGCTGACTCAGTATTTGTTGTTTGTTTTTGAACATTTTAATAGCCTCTGGTCTTATAGTTCATTTCTTGTATTTAATCTGTGTTGTGGTGTCACAAGAATCTCTAACCTTCTATATCAAAACAATGTAGTAAGGTGTTAAAATATAGCCCCAAAATGCTAATGCGAAAGGTTTATAGGTAACCCGAATGGGTGCTGGTTTGGTTATTGACAGCCAAGGCCTAAATTAATATGATTCATTAACACTTGCAAGCTTCAGTTTAGGTGTCAAACTGATTATGAGTTCCACCACAGGACTGACTATATTCTCCATTCTTCAAATGCATGGAAATTAACCACTTGAAACAGGCAGCTGGATCTATTTTTGGTATATACTCCCCCCACTCCCCCCCCCCCCCCCCCCCCCACACCGCCCCTGACTTGAAAACTGATTTGGGAGGAAAGACTGGTGCTGGCAGTGGAAAGTCTTAGAAGCGCCCAGGATAATGCTCCCTCACTATTGTGACTGGCACAGATATGCTTTCTTAAATAGTAGGCCTCACTCACATCATTATTTAGATCGTGAGGAACACATATTCAACTCTCTGAAGTACATTTCTATTTATTTATCTATCACTATCATACTTTGGTGACCATCCCTCATGTTCCAGTCCATAGTAGCCACTGTTGACTGGATGACTGAGATACTTAGTATCTATACTAATATCCATAGTAGTGTGACTGTTGCTATAGGTCATGGAGAATTGGTGCATTATGGAGTCATTTAGCAATGAAAGGGCAGATTGTGTATTTATAGGAAAATTTGGGTGCAGTCAGCAGCCTAATGTGTCTATGACAAACAGTAGGGGGTTGATGAGAGGGATCTCTCTTGTTATTCTTATTGCATAAACATGCAAATCACAGCACCAGATGTCTTGTGTTTACAAAATGCTGGGTAACAGAAAGGGGAGAAACGCCACTGATTTAAGGTTGCCCATCAGTGGATTCCAATTCCCAAACCTGCAGCTGTTCTCTTCACACTGAAACATATACTGAAGACTCATTCACAACCAGACTGGGACACAACAAAGGTGCAGGAGAATGGACAAAGTACTATTGAAAAAATCTGTATCAGTGATCTTGAAAGTCCACACACTCTCTTCTGAAGGAGAATGCAGCCTACTAAGGAATCACTTTCATATTTGTTACATAAATAGCTGTTTTTCAAAGTAGGCCCTTCTGACATTAGCAGTAGGAGCCGGCAAAGCCAGAGCACTATACATTGAGAATTGGAGATGCAGACCAATGCATATGTGTTTTTATTTACTTTTGACCAGTGAACACTTTTTACACATGTTAATTCAACCAGATGAAAATGAACACTTTGTTGAAATACCAATAATTAAACATTTTCAAGGACTTTTGATGTCCCAGAATTCTTTGCTTGGACAATCAGGCCTTCTTTTGTATGCTTAAATCCAGAGCCAACTATTTCTTTGGTTTCCATAGGAACAGGGTGGTGTTGAAAGAGGCATCCTGGCACCTGCAGGTTAATGGGCAACAATAGTACTGAAAGGAGAGGGATGGACTTCCCATCATGCCATTTTGTGAAAGGGGCACAATGCCAAAGAACTGACATAACAAGCTATATATTTTTTTTGGTAATTCTTACTAACCAACTACTGCACCTCAGGGTCAACCACATGTATCATCTTGCACCCTTCTAAAACGGTCTACTTTTTAATTTGCCTGTTCTCCCATGCCAGGCAGAAAAATGTAAAGTATATCACAAAGGCCACACTTGTTGGACAACTGGCAAAGAGCAAGTGAATTAAACTTTACTGGAATTTATTTTCCAACATTGATGTGAAGGCAGATTGACTCTAAATAAATGAGGCCTGGTAAATTATCTGAATTTCTGTAAAGCTGATGGAATTTGACAAATTAGAGATTCGCAAAGGAAAGATGAATGAGCAGACTATCTTCCAGGTCTCAATTTTGCAATGAAACACATTTATCTTGCATGTGTGTAGATTGTTAGTTGTTTGGGTCATTAGTTTCTTCCAGAATTAATTTTTTAGGCGATCATCTAACTTCTTTATAATTAGCATTCTAAAGTGATATTTTACTGCAAATAAGTTTGCAAATGCAATGAAAAATGACCCTGTAAGTATAAGAACTTCCAATGATGTGGGCCCTAGGTAAGTGCTGTGAAAAAGCTCTGTTCTTCACCACAGTAGGTATGATCAGTGCAACCAAGTCAGCATGGTACATTTTATTTGCTGCAAAGCCACACTCTCATCACTACTGACTGTGAAAATGCTATAGGAACCATAGTTATATATCGATACCGCCCATTGGCTGATTCAGGGAACCAGGTTCCGCATGACTTTTTTGCATGGGGAGTATCGATGTTTGATATTTCCTACTTTAACTCTCAGAGGAACAGGCAGGTATACAAGGTATGAAGGATGCAGACCAGGGGTCTCCATCTTTCATACCTTGAACCTTTTCATTAATGAAAATGACTTTTAAACTACCAAAAAATATCAAGAGTTACTGCAAATTGTATTAAAAGAAAACAAGCATCAACAATATTGGTTCCACAAGAAATTGGTAGGGGTTCCCTGGACTTGTTATTTACTATAACTATGATTGCTCTGCTCCTCTGTGGTGCAGAGTAACTTGCAGGCTTTCCTCTCCCACGCGCCTACACCATGGAGGATGCCAGGAATACCAACCAAGGTAAGTTACTGCCCATTTGCCTTGTTATAGCATACGCCACTTGGCATATGCCAAGTTTATACATTACTGCTGATTTTGCCATGATATAACAAGTTTATACATTACAGCCATGTTATAATGGGATGGGACAGTTCTTGCAGCTGCTTCATTGCAGCCACTTCACCGCAACCTTTAGCTTGTTGGCCAATTCATCTTGCGAGATGTCATCACAGAGAGTTCATCGTGGGACAGATCATCGCAGGATCGCGCACAGGGTGAGTATTATTAGTATTTAGGGCTCAATGTTAGTGTTAGAATTAAGGCTTAGCATTAGTATTAAGGGTTAGTGTTAGTGATAGGGGTATTAGTATTAGAGTTCGGGGTTAAGTATTAGTGTTTGGGGAGGGTTAGTATTAGGTTTTGGGGAGGGGTAACTTTTTTTGGGGGGTGAATTTATTGGGAGGGTTACTCTAATTGAATTTCTTATAATTATCTAATAAGAATTTCTTATGAATGGGGACTCTATTTCGGTTTATAGAAAGCCAATAGCATCACATGTATTCCATAAACCGAAAGTCTATAAACCGAAAGACATTCGGTTTATAGACTTTCGGTTTATGGAATACATGTAATGCTATTGCTATTCTATAAACCGAAATAGAGTCCCCATTCATACGAATAGGTCAATTGACCGAACCTGCCGAACCCGAACATCCAGGTGTCCGCTCAACTCTACTCTTGTACCTTGTGGTATATTGAACTGTGTGTTCCCTTTTTAGCATAGTCAGAGCAGTTGCATAGTGCTTTGTATTGACTGTCTGACACACCAAAATGCACCAGTGTGCTAACCGCCTTTAGTGGTAAGTTCTTTTTTAATGTAGGGTTATCACTTCAAGGGTTCTGCTAGGGTAAAAAGGTTGAAAAAAAAATGCATTAAAGTCTATGCTTAAATAATACTGCTCATTAAAGGGTTGTGTTGGATCTCGTAATAGATAAGAAAATTAGCTGTCGCTCTGGTAAAGGTAGAATAACAATGCTACAACCTGATTACCAGCCTGACAACAAATGGCACTCTGACCTAACTGATAATTATTACATATATCAGTAGGCTCAGTAAGACTCTTCTAACTGTAGTAATAAAGTACGGTACTCGTTATTTTGGTAATGATTCCCTTGCCATAGTGACGCTGATCCCAAAACATCGTAGAGCAGCACCTGGTCATTGATCCGGTCTTGCAAGGTGAGTGACCAGTATAACCTTGCACAGTATCTGTTATTACATGACCAGTTACAGAGGAATGCTGTATTTTCTAACCAGTTTCTGCAGATTGGGATTCTTTTGCTCCTTCTGCCTGGTGGCCTGAGGGTTCCCCTATCAGTGTCCATCCTAAACTGTCATATCCTGGACAGACTTGTCTGACTGCTGTCAGTTACTGTTACAACCACACCCATCCAACTGACCATCTGAAGCAAGTCACACCACAGTATTAAAGTTTAAGTAGTGAGCAGTCCCACCTGAGGTAAAAGGAAACTAATTACTGTGTCTTGTCCAGTGAAAAAAACAAACAAATTAAATCTGGGCAATTCATTTTGGCTGCCCTGACAGTGCTTGCATTCGTGAATCGCCCAGCTGTGGCCCATACTATTATCAGTCCACAGTTTCTAGAGTGTGAAAAGGGTCATATAAGTTCCTATGATGACACGCATCTCACTTTCTGCTGTTCCACTTATATTTATCAACTGAAGGTGCCACAGTAGGACATCACACCTGGTACCTCAATACTAACTGTCCAAGGTTGCAACATTACCATCTTCATCCACACATCCTTCATGTATATTTAAAAAAATCTATATTAAGACATTCTGGGTAAATAATGCCTGGTATTTATTTTCAAAAGAGTTTAATTTACAACTATGAACCAGGCATTCTTTACTGGTATTCAAATTAAAACAACATGACACTGGATATATCAGGGTATTCAGTCACGCAGTCTCTTGAGAATAGGGTATGGTTGCTGCAGCTATACTTCAATTATTCCGATGTTATTTGTTCCTTATTTCATTTTTATATATTGGTCTGCACTACCTACAGTATGTCTTAATGTTTGGGAACACTGGGCAGGTGCCCAGGTGCTCCATGAATCCAGGCCCTGTGCAGAGCCGGTGCTACCAGCCGGCTCTGAGGCTCCCGGGATTAGCAGGGCAGTTAGGAGCCCCATTTTTTTGTATTATTTAAGTTGTTTGGTTCTGAGAGATGCAGATACACTTTCCATACTCTGTGTATCTGATTGGTGAGTGTCACTGTGAAGGCAAATAAGGGTGCAGTGTGAATAGGTAAGTGGGACAGTCGGCTGTTCGGTGGCTCAGGTTTATCAGGAGGGGCAGAGAAAGACTGGGATATAGAGGCGTTATAGCTGGTGAGGCGTTGTAGCTGGTGTGAGGCCTTGGACATCACTGAGCAACACAATGAACTTCTGTGGTAAGAAGAGCAAGGGCTGCATGCTTTTCATGTGTTTACCTGGTGTATTTAGACGTGTGTCTATACAGTGAACACAATACATTACCTATAGTAAGAATTTCCACTATCACTATCAACAATGAAACATCCCCCACAATGTGAGGTAAAAGAGCAGAGGGGGTACATATTGACAGTGTGTGCTGGTGTGTACATGTCTTTGTCAATAACTGTGTGTGTTTGCATGTGATACTGTGTGACAGCAAGGGGTGACAAAATATACATTTTTTCCTAGGTTGGCAAAACGTTTTGCACCCCTCCTGGCCCCACGGTTAATAACCCCAGAGTGTCAAAGGCTCCTGGTGCTTTTGATATGTTTCAACGCCCATGTTAGTGCTGATGGGCTTTGTCATTTCCTTACATACTGTCTCGTTTCGAGGCCGTCTTCTTTGGGGAGCCAGCGGGTATGAGTGCACCTGCTGCTCAGAGAGAGAGGACAGTCCTAAAAAAAAACCTATTTAAAAAAAAAATTAAAAAAAAAAAAAAAGGTTTAATTTTAATGACCGTTCCCATTTTTTCCCCCTTGAATGGGTAGTTAGAGACCCCAGTGCATTGCATTGTGCAGGGCCTACAATGCTGTTAAGATTGCCTGCAGGGAAAATGTAATGAAAGACAAATTATTATTACCCCCGTATTATGTTTTAAGCAACATTTATAGCAATAGTTAAGCCGTTCCATGGGCAATCCCAAGTTTTGGACTAATATTTGAGCTGGTTCAATGTAACTGAGAAACAATGAGGTTATAAGTACTCTATATCAGGAAGCCAAAGTTGTGTAATTACCGTTGGCTGAATTGATACATACACACCATTAGAACTGAGATACTGCAACTGAAGCTGTTTTAGTAATTTGATATAATTATCACTTGTACTGGTGGTAACATTTTCATTTGTGGTCTCACATTACCTATTACATTGTCAGGGAACAGTGAAAGTATAGATCCATAGTGTATCCCATTATATTGTCTTTTCAGGGCTTGTCCAATGGGAGGTGGTTTTAAGGTGCAGATAAGCGAGAAGCACAGGGTGATGTATAAAAACAGTGTCAATTTAGCATCATTTCATAAATCCGTCAGCGCTATATATACCAGAATTCAAATCACAACCATAAGTAGGGCACTTAAATAGGCGTAGAAAATTGGGCATTTTTGCACACAAAAAATGGCTTAAAGTTACGCCATTCTCTACTTGGCGTAAAAGGATTCGTAATCAATGTGTGCTGCTGATTTGCAACATAATGTGATAACCGTAAGTGCTATGTATATATATATATGTCATTTACTATCAGTCGCATCAGCAGAAACCAATGCCCTTTTGCCCTTAAACAAGCTTTTTTGAAAGGGCAACATAGGACATATCTTGATTTGGGACCGCTATCCCCACTTCATCTTTTGGTGTCCCGATTCTCTGAATAAGTGTCCTGACATGGGAATTAAGCTCTCCAAGATGATCACATGCCCCATTTAGTCAGGGATGCATAGTTCAGGATTGTATGGTGTAAACTAAAAGCTGCAGACATTTTACTGATTACAGCCCTGAAGTGTATAGTATTTATAAGCATACTTAAACAAAATGGCAGATTTTTGTACTGGAGATATCCTGATCAAATCTGTAACACAGTATTGTGAATCCTAGTAAGTAAATTGTACTCACTCTGCTTTTACTAATTTGCTCTCTACGGAGCATCAAGGGGGCAGAGTGGACATTATATGGCTAAAAGAGATGGGTATAATTATTGGTGTAAAAAGAAGCTAGCGCTTATTCCTACCCAATGTAAAATTAAACTGAATTATCAACTTGTACAATAAAGAATCCCTTTGCTGGCTACATTCAAAATATATAAATACTCAAAAACAGATTTCTTAAAGGAATTTCCCTTATACCATACATACCACTAAGTCCCAGAAACAGCCAATCAGTGAAGAGTATTGAAGAAATGATTGTGAGAACCTGCAAGTCTATGAAATCTAAACCCTATGGTGTCAAGCAGTGAAAGGTCACACAAATACCTGTCATTTTAAACATGTTCAGAACCTCGAAACCAGTAATTATCACTTGCAGCATATAACAAAAGTACTAACTATAAATAACACAAATGGAATTTTCTTAACACGATATAATAAATACGCATGCCAAGGAACCCTGGAAAGGGGAGAACTGTAGGCTGGGGGTGGCGTTTAATGCTCAATTTAATCCCCTGCCCTATAGGCCAGGCAGTTAGGATTCAAATCAGGAGGAACCCCAAAAATTCTGTAAATTGTTTAAATATTTTCCATCATTTTAAATAGCAAAAGAGGCACAGATATGTTTGGAGGCTATGGCTGCTATGGGGGGCACTGGGCACCTATACATTGTCTATATGCATACCTCCCAACCATTCCACTTTTCGGGACAGAGGTAGAGCTCAGTGGGATGCACTGAAATGCGGACACCAGAGAATGCCTACTGTCCATGTGCACAGTTCTGCCCCTGGTTTCCGCGCATGTGTGGTAGTGCCGACACTCCCCTCCCAGAATCTGCCCCCCAGCATTCTGATTCGATGGGGGGGGGGGGGGGTAATGTTGGGATATATGTGAATGTGGCTTTTGACGAACTGACTTTTGATCATTATTCTCTACACTTATAGTATAAACAATGGTTAGGTTGACAGTCCAAATGACTCTTCTTGTTTACTTTTTAATCTATGTAATGAAAATAAGTAATTTGGAACAAGACAGTTGATTAGTACCGGTGAATTTTTTTTCTGCATTAGGTGCGAGTTTTTATTACTGTGGACAATAAATAAAAATATTTGGAGCCCATGGCAAAGGAATCATCCAAGAAAGAAAACTCTGAGCCCAAAGAGACGATTCCTTAGAAAGAAGAGAATTTCTATCTGTTTAGTCCAGACTCTTGCAGCACTAATTGTGCCAATGCATTTCACCACTTTTATCCAAATTTTTAATATCTTTCTAGCTATTTAGTATTGGAGCGCTATAGAAGGCAATTTGTTTGACACATTGTTTCCTTATGAGTGTTTATTAACCTCTGATGCACTATCATACCTAAGTAGACATCTGCAGGTATTTCTACAACTACAATTGCCATAATTCTCTGGAATTTTTAGCTCATCATCATTAGGGTCACTTTAAGATACTGGCGGACCCTGGACAAAGCTCTCAATACTGGGACCCCTCGTTGCAATCTAACCCACATATTGAAATATTTCAATTCAATTTAAAAAGCGACTATCAATTGAAGAAACAAGTTATTACCCCTTCTTATATTCACCCCCCCCCCCCCATTTCCCTATAAATGTAACCCTGGGCAATTACCCTTTTGATCCTGCCTTTTACAGCACACTCTTACTCCCCCAAAGTTTTTGTCCATTTAGTTTCTCCAACTGATGGAAAAACTCACCCTGACTGCTGGGCCCTCTTTGGGGGTGGGCAATACGAAAGTGCCCATTGGTAATGTGGCTCTGATCAGCAGCTGGAGGGCCGCAGTAGGACATGTGGGATCTAGTCTTTTCAGATAACCTTAGCTATGCATTTAGCATAAGCAGGGTTCCATCAAGCTGCAAATGGTAATTTTATGTCTAACAAGCCATTTAAATACCAGATTGTGATGATGGCATGGGATATAATTGGTTAAAACAACATAGATTTAAACAAATTCATCTGCAGAATATAACCCTATTCAGCACTCTGTAGAAACATTAATCAAGCATTTTTAATAACTTGCATCTGTGTTTTTTAACTCCTTCCACCTTGTTATTTATATTTCAGTAGAGTGTCAAGATCTGCTTGTACTGTGCTCTTCACCTCTCTCCACTGCCTATTTTGCAAATTGAAAACAAGCTGTACATTTCAATGCACCTTTCCTCCTAATACACTAAACTTAAATGGATGCTGCGTGTCTACCGGCCCATAATAAAATTTAGCCCCAAGAAAGAACCTGTCTGAGTAGGACAGCCAAGACTTGCAAAACATTGCCCTCTTGTGGTTACAAATGGGGACTGGACAGCTGAAAAAAAGTATTGCATCTTGATGCCAGCCACATGTTTTTTTTTTTTTTTAAATGAACAGCAACTAATAAAATATGCCCTCTTTGCCTACTTGTTTGTGACACGTGATGAGAAACATTTACTATCAAAGATTATTGCTTATTGATTATATCTAGGGGGAAATCCTGATGGCAATGATGAATTAAAATAACATATATTGTTTAAAGGACGGGGTCGGTCAGGTTTTCATTACCTATTTTTGGATGTCTGACATACTATACAGTGCCCTATAAAGGACTCCTCTCTTAAAACTGTCCACTAAAATAAAATATAATTATTTATTGTTCCTAAAAGAAATATACCAAACTTACACACATAAACTAACATAGAACTTGTGACTCCGGTGGAGAACACATGTGACAAGCTCAAATTAAATGGTGCTTTATTGAGGAGCCATGAACAGCATCAGGAGTGCATGATGCAGCACTGAAAAAGGTCTGAGTGTGATGAGTTCATGGTCCAAGGTGATATGGAAAAGGACGGAAAGGCTTGGAGGAATGGAAGACAGAAAGACAGACATGGAGCGGGGGCGGGAGGTCAGAGACAAACATGGGAAGAAAGAGGAGAGAGACAGACATGGGAAGAAAGAGGAGAGAGACAGCTATGGGAAAGGAGAGGAAAAAGATGGCCATGGGAAAGGAGAGGAAAGAGACTGCTATGGGAATGGAGAGGGGAAAGGCAGCCATGGGAATGGAGAGGGGAGGGACGGTCGTGGGAAAAGAATGGAGAGAGGAGTAAAGGAGAGGAGAAAGACAGACTGACATGGGAAGTGAGAGGAGAGAGACAGACAGACATGAGAAGGGAAAGCAGAGAGACAGACATGGGAGATAAGAGAGACTGACATGGGAAGGTAGTGGAGAAAGACAAACTGACATAGGAAGGGAGATGAGAGAGACAGACAGACATGTGAAAGTAGAGAGACTGATATGGGAATAGAGAGGAACGAGACAGTCAAGGGAAAGGTGAGAGACAGATAGGGGAAGAAATATTAGAGAAATAGGCATGGGGAAGAGAGAGAGACGAAAGAGGGGAAGATACATGGGCAGAAGAGGAAGATAGACAACCTTCCGGGTACTCACTTTCACTGATGAATGAGGGAACTTAATTTCAATATAAAATTGCAATGTTTTAAAGGAAAATGAAGTATCTTTCATATACTTTAATAATACGTACACCAGAAAGAAAAGGATAGCTGCTTAGGTTACTGGCTAAAAACAGTTAAAAAAAAGTGCTCGGTATGGACTTGTAAGATGTAGACAACAGTTTAGTACAGTTACTGTTATTCTCAGCCATCCCAAAATTTCTAGTAGGATAACTTTATTTGGTACTCATTAACACATGATCTGAGATGCACTTGCCTATGTGCTTATGGATGATTTGTGATAACATCTTTACGACAGAGCAGTTTTTAACATGTTTTCGGGAAAAAAAATATTTTCTCTTGTGCTTTATGGTGGAATTAAGTTAAAAACAATTTAGCTTATAATTAAATATTGAACGAAACAATAAGATAAAAACACTGATACAGAAATGGATGAAATCCCTTCCCTGACTATTCTACAATCTAGATTGAAGAGGGTGATAATAGAAACAGAATAGAACATACGTGACATCTGTCAAAGATTTCCAGAGACAGTCATTGGCTTTGATTCAATGCCATATTCTTTGGCTGCCCTGGCAGTTGTCCAATTTTTTAAGTAACAGTGTAACCCCATTAACTATTTTAGTCTGTGCTAGATAATGTGTAGTTATATGTGCAAAAATAAAACAGTGTACTGGAAAGTTGCTTGCCTATTATTCTCTGACCATGGGCTATCATCCTTCACAAATAATACAAAACAACGCATAGAGGCAACGCAAAACACTTGCATTCAGTAGAACTGTGTGTAGGAAACCAAATAAAATGACAAAACAATAGTATATTATTATTTAATCACATTTGAAATATTAAAAATTTAAATTGCATTTGACTAGAAAATACATAAAAAACACAGCATGTCCGCTTTAAGACTGTGCCGCAGTCTCACCTGCTTCTCTCTCTGGATCAAGTAATGGAGGTTCAATAGATGGAAGTTGTGTGTGGAGTTATTAGATGCCTGTCTTTGCTGGAAACACCAGAACACACCTGCTGGAATGGAGAGACCAGTATTCCCGATTGATGTCCAAAACAACTGCTGGATGCTGAATTAGAGGGATTTATCCGGAATCTTATATTCTATTACAGAAGCTTTTCTCTGTTGAGTATGAACAGATTGGCACCTTTATAATACAATATTGGGGTCGACAAAAATATGCCCCAGTCTGGCCCAAAGTCGGTCAATATCTGGGCATAAAGCCGAATTGTGGAGAAATCAGCAGTTTACGCAATATGACTGATGTCGGCACAATAATGTCAATTTCCAATGAGTTCAGGCTGGATTTCAGTCACATCTTGTCACACCCACCTGGAGAGTCGTGGAGCGGATGGAACCCAATTTGCAGCGGAACAGCACTCCCTTACTATCACGACCCTTAGGAGCACCTGGAAGTGGAGACAGGTTCACAAAGGGTCTGTGGTGGTGTGGAGGCTTTAATAAAAGGTAAGAAATCTCCAGAAGGCTGCAGCAGAAAAAAGCCAATGAAAATGCAGTATTGCAGTAGACAAAAGAAAACGATTAATCTGGATCTAGGTCAGGAAGCAGACTGCGGCAGTTGTCCAAGGAATCAGGAAGCAGGAACCGGGAACAGAAGCTGGAGATTAGGACAAAAGGCAGGTGTAAAGCAAAAAGCAAAAAAGCAAAAACCAAGCACTGACTGGAAGGTGTGCTGGGCTTAAATAGGTAGCTGGGATCACATGCCCGCCACCTCCCACCAGTAGGTGGGGCACACAGATGTTATAGAAAGAGGTCAGGGACTCAGCGCCATCTTGTTTTATTCCCTGGTCCCTCACTTGTTCCTCCCCAATGGATCTCTCAGGAGCAGTGAGAACTGTAATTCTGCGGCGAGGGCGGCATGGGCGCCCAGGGGCAGGTGAGTACCTAGCTGTGCCATGACACATCTGTTTCGAGGGTCAAACAGCAAAATCCATAGCTTATTCATAAAGGAATGAACACCCCCTGAAGTTGGAAAAAATTGCAGAATTTTAGGCTCTTCAATTCTCCAGGTTTCAGCTGGAGAATGGAATAGAAAAGTCTAGAAGAATTCTAGTAAACGTATTTTTAACATAAAATTATTTCGATGAATTTATAATATATTAATATTATAATGGTAAATTAACCTTTTTTACATTTTAATCATAAATATTTTATTATTTTATGTTCATTTCCTTTATTTTTATGTATTTACTGTATCATGTTTTATTTATTTATGTTTTCAGGCCATTTTGGGAGGACTTTGACTTTTTCGCAATAGCTGGTGTACTCATGCTGACTCCCAGAGGAGTCCAGAGATTTTCAGCTGCCAAAATGTTGGCACGAAAATCAGCCACATTGGCTAATTCATGATCACTTTGGTGGTCTCTGAGTAGCACAAATTTGATAGCTGCTAGGATCACCGAAGTAGGTAACCTTAGGCACTCCAAATGTTGGGGACTACATTTCCCTTGATGCTTTGCCAGCATTATGTCTGTAAGACCATTTTGGCTGATGTAGTCCACAACATTTGGAGTGATGGAGGTTGCCGACCCATGTTATAGGGTCTACTCAGTAAAGAGAGTTGTGTTTATATGTTTCTTTTAAACTTCCTTAAAAATAAAAGCAAAGTTTTCTCTTATGACTCATTCTGGTTATGTTTTAAAACACATATCAATGAGTAACAGAAGTGGGCTGTTTAACTCATTCACTGAATGTATCATGAGCAGTATCTGCTCTATATACATTCAGCAATATTTTGATTTGGTAGTGTGCAAGAGGTAAACATATCCAAGTACAATATATATCTTATAGTACTGTAATATAAACACATTCAAGAAGTTCCAATTTCATGACCTCTATTTCCCAGTCATTTAGGATATATTTAAAGATGAATAGGATAATAAACACAAACACACTAGTATCCCCTTAAATATGTCAAAGTGCTCTCTCCCATTTCTCTCATCTTTTTCTCCCATATCTCCTTACAGCTCATCCCCCTTTTTGCCAGTCCATTTTCTATCCAAGCTTTTTGGACTCATTCACCAGAAATCATGTTAGTTATCATTCCTTCTTGTCACCCTCTCTATGCCATTATGTGTTTGCACTCACCTACCCTCCATTTTAGTTATCCTGCATTTTCTGGGTATTCTCCACAAACCCCCTTTAAGCAGCCCCATCCCTTGCCTAGTTTGAGCTAAACATGGGTATCTGGGATCTAAAGCTAAAAGTTTAATGGACTAGAAGAGCCCATTAAACTTAGTCTTGAAACACAAAGTTCAATTCTGTGAATATTCTAGTTAGTAAAACTACTGAGATTTCTAACAATTGCCAGCTTCGGAGCATCTTGGTAGCATGATTGAATCCCAAAAATGAAGACAAAAGCAAATGAATAGAGCTACAGGGACACTATAGAAAAAATAGAACAGACAATAAACCCAGTGCGGGAATTTGGTCACTGAAATAACTTATCCAGCATTGAAGTCATTAATGACACTGCAGCAATCAGTCTTTTGTGACAGAGAACATTCTGCTCACGTCCCCACTCATGTGTTAAATTCTCCTCGCCCACACTTTTTTATTATTGTTATTATGTCTTGTGTCGTGCAGTCACAGAACTTGCGCTTATTTCATGCTGTAAGACAGTTGCGAAGAGCCGGAAAAGAAACAAAACTTCAAAAACAATGAGGAAAACCAAGGCTGATCCACTCAGCTTTGAGGTCTGGCTGCACGTACAGCAAATATTGAAATCAAATGAGGTAAATAGTGACTCACAATAATATTTTCTTATGTTTTGAAAAGATGCACCAGTAGAAATATGGGCAGGCTATATAAGCCCAATGGTTCTTATCTGCTGACATATTCTATGTTTCCATATCAGAGTTCAAGTCTGGGATTTTGAGTTTACTCAGAAATAAACTTTTTATGTATTTATATACATATATATATATATGTAACTGTTGATATTTATACATCCATACACACACACACACACACACACACACACACACACACACACACACACACACACACATATATATATATATATATGTGTGTGTATATACATATATGGTTATATATATATATATATATATATATATATATATATATATATATATATATATCAACAGTTACATGTAAGTAGCAAGGGAAAGCACCAACATTGTTCAGCGTGGACATTTACTGGACTTTGTGACAATTTAATGATGTTATCATTGATACACTCTTCCTATCCCTGGTAACTGGGATTAGAGAGGAGAGAGATAGTAAAATCCCTGCCCAAGGGCCATCCACACCTTAAAACAGACGAGCCTGGCTTCTTCTGGCACATCAACTTGTGCATTCCCAGTTTGTCTGCACCAATGGAGCGTGCCAAATATGTTACGGGGTACAATTCCAAGATCTAAAAGCATACTGCATAGCAGGAAAGAGGTGGATATGAATGTTTTGTGTTCCCAAATGATTGGCACGAACCCTCTTTCTTGTTCCCATGGTTAATCCACTGCGGATGTTTATGGCACTGGGGTTTCACAGGCAGTCGTCCTTCCCACTTACAATGGATGAATGGAGAAATAGATGTGGGGGCTTCACTGTTATCATTAGGGTGCCAGCTGGTTTAGAGCCAGACCTGTCTGTTTGTACTCGCTGAATGCAGGGCTAGTGCTGTTCATCCCTTAGCTTTAATAAATTCACCTCCCTTGCTGTGAGAACAACAAATTCAGTTTGGAATACACATTTCTTCTCTTTTAAATAGTGCTTTGAACATTCACAAATACATATGTAGGTATTTGAGTACCATGAACATCGGAACGGACAATACTAAGAGGAAGCACAAAGATACTATTTGTAATACCTTCTTGATTGAAATAAATTTAGTGTGATTGGGCCCTTCCTTAGTTTTGGCTCATTCTAGGATGGCAAAATATATGCTAGGTTAAGGAACGACTATTGTCTTTATATTTTATCAGTTTCAAAACATTTGTTTTGTTATTATTAGCAGGGGTTTTAATGTGTCCACAGCCATAAAATATATCCTCCCATGGTTTTGTTTCATGAAAATATTATATTTTTGTTATATTTCACATTTGCATTTGAAAACAAATACTTATATAAATATTAAACTGTGCTACAATAACTTTTAAAATCAAGCACTACTCCTGTAACACAGTTTGTAGAGAACCTTTTGTTAGTTTAAATAACGTTTGTTAGTTTAAATAATTGAGGCCCAAGCAAGATTTTTTGGGCAGTGTTTAACCTGGCAAAAGACTGCAGAGGTTCTCGGGTTCTGAATAACAAATGGTACTTGAACATTGAGAAGGTAGACACCTGTTTTAGATAGTGTACCACATAGCATCCTTCAGCTGTTGATGGATTATCTCCCATAATCCTCTGTCACCCTATTCCTGGCGAAGGGAGGGTGCAGCTTCTGTATCATATAGTCTTAGAATGTTAAAGACAATTTATAGTCAAGTTAGGGATTAGGGTCAAGAAACAGGAGCACACAGGTTAGAAAGAGAATGGAAATTAGCAATACGTCCGAGGGGTGAGGTGCAAAGGTTAATTCAACTAATTCACTTGTGCCAACAACTCATAAACTATTTAGTTAGGGGTAATAAAACAAGAAAAATGCTGGACTAAAATGAAAATCACACAAACACCTAGGTCTAGGAGATAAAAGTGTGGTAGTTGAGCAGAAATGCACTTTATAAGTGGTGTATGTGTCTGGCAAAAATAATCAACCTATGTTACTGGACACTCAACACTACCGGTACTAGTAACTGGATCAACATTATTATTTGATGAATATTGGATTCAACTATTAAACAGAGGTGGCCCAGCATCAGTAACAGCATTGCCCTAATTAACTAGCTTTCTCTGCTTGCCACAGATGGTCTATTTGGACTTTCTAGCTATGTGATCTTGGGACATACAGAAGCATTTATTAATAGATTTTCTTCAACAGCTTCCTTGACATTTTGCAATAAGCACCTTTATTTATGACCTAATAATTTTTTTTTAATACTTTGTGCTGTGGATATATGATTTGCTGTTTGCATGTCTGGACACACTTGACTCACTCACATATATTCCTCCATTGGTTCTATGTAGCATTTGTAATCTTTTTATTATTATTATTTATCTTTTTATTATTATTTATTTTCCCTCAATTGCATGTTCTCAATGCATGTTTCTATGAATGTTACTCATGTGTGTACATCTTTCTATTTCAGGTTATGAGATTTTTTAATTTTAATTTTGTGTGGTGTTTTCTGATGATCCCATAGCCCACTTTGGAACCTAATAAATGTATACTTTCAATGTTTGCTCTTTGTTTTTCAATTTTGATGTTTCATGTGTGCCAATTTAAGTAGACCTACTAGGGTACCGTTCTTTCTTACAAGTTTTTTTTACATTGCGCTTTAACATGCCTAGTAAATTTCAAGATGGCATCAGTCAGCAGCAAATTATATTTTGTAAATGTTATTTTAAATATTGGCAGGTATGTCTACATACCTTAATTTTCTAACCCCTTCCAAAACTATTTGTTACAACTAAGAATCAATTATGTCTAGTATATCCTATGTGTCCCACTGTTCATAAAAGGATCTGTGTGCTCCCAATAAAGACACAGATGTAATCATTCTGTAATAACTGTCTGCCATACTGCTATTACAGTGATTAATACTGAATAATTATCAGCACGGCTGGATAGGAGAGGTATCCGCTGGCACATAGATGGGAACCTTCCATCTGCACTGCATCCTACAGACAGAGAGGACCAGAAAACGTTTGGTCTGTTGTTACACAGCCCAGGGTAAACATAAATTTTTAGCGAATGTTAAAGTTCAGGCCACATAGAGTTAATTTTATGGGAATATACATTTTAGTAGTTAGAATATGAAAAGTGAGACTTATGGATCAATGTAGCAAAACTATTGGATCGAAGCAAAAAGCAATGAAAGAACCCACATCTTGGATCATAAAGTAGCATTGTAAAGTGCTATGATATATATATATATAGAGAGAGATATGATATATCTCTTTTGAATTATGAATGTGACAAGTCTACATGATGGGCATAATACTGATCTATTGTAAACTATTCCTGACAAGTAAACTAGAAATTTACTTTTAAGATTTAAAAATTATACTTTCATTTCTCTGAGTTTTATTGTTCTAAAGAATCATGTTTCATTGAGATTGTTACCTAATAGTTCCAGGCTACACACTGGCATTTCTGAGAAAAGGCCTGACAACCCTTGGCTGTTTGACTGCCAGACCTCAGTTCATTCACCAACACAAGTGTCAGTCTGTTTCCTAAGTATTTATAAAATGTATATTCCATGATGGATTGACCATTTAGAGAATCAGGTATGAGCTGGGGGTGACAGGTGAGTAGAGTTGAACAGACACCTGGATGTTCGCGTTCGGCAGGTTTGGCCGAACTTCGAAAAAATGTCCGGGGCCATGCTCGAACTTGACCCTGAACTTGACCCCGAACCCCATTGAAGTCAACGGGGACACGAACTTTTGGCCACTAAAATGCCTCTAAAAAAGTCCTGGAAAGGGCTAGAGGGCTGAAAAATGAAGTAAAATGTGGGTGAGTGTCCCCATTCATACGAATAGGTCAATTGACCTATTCGTATGAATGGGGACTCTATTTCGGTTTATAGAAAGCCAATAGCCATATAATGCTATTGGCTTTCTATAAACCGAAATATCTGCCTATTCTTATGAATGGGGACTCTATTTCGGTTTATAGAAAGCCAATAGCATTTCATGTATTCCATAAACCGAAAGACATTCGGTTTATAGACTTTCAGTTTATGGAATACATGTAATGCTATTGCTATTCCATAAACCGAAATAGAGTCCCCATTCATAAGAATTTCTTATGAATGGGGACTCTATTTCGGTTTATAGAAAGCCAATAGCATTACATGTATTCCATAAACCAAAAGTCTATAAACCGAAAGACAGTCGGTTTATAGAATAGCAACATGTATTCCATAAACTGAAAGTAAATAAACCGAATGTCTTTCGGTTTATAGACTTTCGGTTTATGGAATACATGTAATGCTATTGGTTTTCTATAAACCGAAATAGAGTCCCCATTCATAAGAAATTCTTATGAATGGGGACTCTATTTCAGTTTGTAGAAAGCCAATAGCATTATATACAATGTAATCGCCGAACCCCGAACTCCAACACGAACATACAGTGGAATGTCCGTGTTCGAGTCCGGGGTCCAAAAACCGTAATGTTCGATACGAACACGAACAGTGCGGTTCGGGTTCGTTCCACACTACAGGTGAGCCATTTTTTTATTGGTCGCATATAACTTTTACATGCTGACCTGAAGAATTCATGTTTATCCAGAATGCAATCAATATATAAATTATTATATCTAGAGATGCTCTCCTTTCTTACGTTACAGGATGCAGATGAACTCTTCATTCAATATGGCCACATTTAAGATCCCATTACAAAATGCCCCATTTGTTAACTAAAGTTATAATTAAATGAAATACTAGTATTTATATGTGTATAGTACTGTGATATTCATTAATGATAAGTTCTTCCATTACCTGATAAGCACAATAACAACAATATCATGATTTTATCCAGTGATGTCAAAATATGCACTGGCATTATGTGGTTTGCCTGAGAACTGTTTCGATTGGCACTTTGAATTATCCCTGTTGTAATGAAGTGTCACTCATGTTTATTGTTGCTTTTTACTTCCCATTTTCCAGAAGACGCATGAAAAACAAATTATGCAGTTGCTTGCGTGTTTTAGAAGACATTCTGAAAAATAAATCACTAGAAAGATTTATGGATTTGAGTCTTCATAATGCTAACTTCTAAGGTATGCTTTTGTGTTTGATAAAATGTAACTTTGTTTAGGTTTGTACCTTTGCTACATTTCAGTCTTTATGCTAATAATATGTACATTGTAACTTGACCAGGACTGGCAAAAACCCACACATGAGGATGCACAAACTGTGCACAAAGCAGCTTCTTGACTCAGTCTCCTGTTTTGTTTTTTTATATATTCACCAAAGGATTAGAAAAAGCGCCCCCAAAAAATATAATGGGAAAAGTAAAAGAGAAAATGTGACTGGAAATTTGTTTAAAGATTGTGAGAGAGAAAAAATTGCTGCTGTCTCTTTTACAGGTAAACTAAACACATTTCCCATAATGCTTAGACACTTTCTTGACATGGATTTGCAGTCCACAACAGATGATCGAGTTGTGTTTGCTTATTTTTATGTTTAGGACATGGCCATCTATTTGCCTGTCTGCCTCATGTCTTCTGAGGTAGGGGGATAAATGAAGAAAAAGGACAAAATGTCCGCCCTTCAATTCTCTGGATGTTTGAAATCACTGTAGCATTGTGCATTATGTCAAGTGATTTAATTGTTCCATGCCTAGAATGAAAGAACAAAATAAAGCTGTCTTTGTTTTTATAATGAGTATATTAGTGCTTCATTCAGTGGACATAAGTAACATAATGGTAGAAGACCCAATCGCTTGCTATTGTAAGCACTCCTGCAAACTAGCTAGTGTAATTTGTAAATGACATAAAAAGGACATAGGATTTATGATTGCAGAATTCCAGGTAAATACATTCTCTACATCATGAGAAAAATATGTTTTTAAATTCTCACCTTACCTGAAGGGCAATTAATCACAGGACAACTTTGGTGAGTACACAGGGCCCCTAGCAGTTTGTATGGGCCGACCATGCACTGTTGCAGGCCGTAATTACTCACTGTGCAATGCAGAGGAACCCTACTTGTGTAATTATTTATGTCTCTATGCTTTTTCTACCTTGTTTTGAAATCACTGTGCAGCACCAAATGTAAAACAACTATTACAACCGAGTACTATTCATTTATCACATGCTGTCACAAGATAGAGCCACAAAAATGGGACTAATATATAAATAATGGCCGTGTTTCATGTCTAATAATGAATCCTTAAGTCAGATTTTTGTTCTTAGGCCTGCTTGAATGGATTTTATACAAACGAAAAAAGGCTATGATATTTTATTCTCAATATACAACTTTTTATTCTCATTTTGACTTTTCGTTCAGTGCAAATAAGTTTTGTAGCCCAAGAAAGTGCTTGAAAATAGTCACAATTTTGCGATTTGTTTTATGTGACAAAAACAATAATTACACTTTTTAAAAATAATTTGATCATTTTGCACAACTGGACACTGTATAGTTATAACAATGTAAGTATGGCATTACATTTCTGATGGTAAAACCTTCATGCATGCTTTGATTTAACTTTTTTTTTTAAATTTAGTCTAGATTTAGGTGATGCAGTTTTTTTAATCAAATAATTTGCTGAATCTTGGCAGAAAATTGGTTAAAACCTGTTGGCTGAGTGCAGCCTTCAATATTTTCCAGCAGACCCCCAATATTTACTGCTGTGGTAGACAAAAGGATATTTCAAAGGGGATGAAAACAGTCTTTCTTGTTGCCAGAATGAGTACAAGAACCTTTTGCAAATCCCGTTAAGAGATCCTAATTAGGAGGCTGTGATTCTGCTGCTGTTGGCAGGATCCTCAGAAGTGGGGCTATTTTTATGGAGTAAGATTATTGTTGTTTTAATTGCTATCAATAAGCAGAACAGCATTTGCAGCTTCGCTGGAGGCTAATACTCTTTATAGAACTGGGAAATGTTGTTTATATAGACACAGATACAGATTATACACACACAGAAACATGTGCAATAAACAACCACATATTTTCACCCTGTTAAAGACATTAATGCTCGGATCTATTATAAAATAACAGAAATGATCTTTATTTTTTAAAGTTTGAATGGAATGAAACCATTCCTGCCAACTGACCCAGCCTTTCAAGGACAGTCTCAATTTACATTGGGATTGTATACATCATCAAGCATTTTGCTATGCTTGAATTTTAATTGCCTTTAATCAATAAAGATACTTGAAATGCTCTTTTATTATATTTATAAATGGTGACCACATCACCATTTATATTTAGGGATGCATATTAAAAATTGATATTCCAGGGCTGTAATTGGTAAAATATAGACAGTCTGTAGTCTTCATTTCACCCAAAGTAGCCCTGAAGCATGCATTTTTTATAACTTTGTCCAAATAATCTGATCTTGTGGTCATCCTTGGTGGCATTGTGTTAAAATAAGAATTTTCACCATACGCAGTAGATGTTTTCGGACTGCTTCATATTGGGGGCTATTATATAAAAGCTCAACTCAAAAATTATGGGCATTAATAGCCGAGTTGGAAAGATACTATGCTTTAAATTCCTGATTACTGCAGTGTACAGGCCAGTTTAGTTTAGTGTATATTCCCCATTATATTGTTAATCCAGTTCAGCAGTTTTGTGTTCAAATTTAAATGAATTACATCAGAAACATGATACTTTCTCTGACACTTTCTTGGTCACAATATGTATTCTACATCCTTGTGCAGTTTAACCCCTAAATTACAATGCTCAATGGAAATCAGGGAGCTAATCAAATTGTAATTGGCTACTGGTAATTAATAACTTGGCCCCTGGTCAGAGTCCCTTTGTTTTACCCAGGCCATGAAGTTATTCTGTGACACAGTAATAATACCCAACTTTGAAATAGGGTTACCATATCCTGGTGACTAGTAAAGTGGAAACACACTTGCATCCCTTGCCATTGCACCTACATAATCTGATTTCACCCATATAACTTGCCCCCAGCAACCATTCCACTCACAGAACTTGCCCCTATCACTTATTCCACTCACAGGACGTACCTCCAGCAACGTTGTACTAATAGAACTTGCCCCCAGCACCCATTGCACTCACAGGACTTGCCCCCAGCACGCAGACTGCACCAAGGACTTACCCCACGCATGAAGATTACATTCACAAAAGCTTCCCTCAGCACCTGGTGCTTGCTATGGCTCCCTGTGCCTCTGAGCAGGTCAGGCGATCACATGACCCCCCATGTGTGGTGAACGCAACGCTAGCCTGAGAGTATGTCCCAGAAGGCTGGTGAGGTGAGATCTTTTTTGATCTCCAAGCTAGCGCTGGTGTGCAGGTAGCAATTTTGGTAAAGATTCACCAGCAGCATGTTAATGATTTAAAAAAATGCTACCTGCAAACCCAAAAATGTTCATAAATTTAAAAAAAACAACCCTTGGATGGACATTTAAGTCCTCAAACAAGGACAAGTCTGGGGAAAAGAGGACGGATGACAACCCCATTTGACATGGTCTATTGAGACTAGCAAGTTTCCTCATCAACACCATGTTGGCTCCATATCTAGTGGACACCTGCAACTGATGGACGTGTTTTCCACCACCCCCTGTTCCTCCTTTGCTAGCCATACCTTGCCTGTGTTTTGAGCCATTGATTCCCCCTGCTGATTCGTTAAGATGCTACAGGCAAGTAGGTCTCTTAGGTGTCCAACTGCAGCCTTTCATTTGATGATCAACTACAAATCCTTTTATCCCCTAGCAGCCTTTAAAGGGACACTAAACATTTTTCCCACTTGTGATTCTGTATTAGAGAAAAATTGAGTGCCCCTAATATTAGGATAAACTGGCATGTACCTATGATAGTACATGACCGATTATTTTATAACCATCAGCTGCCATGCTTCCGTGTGACACAGGCAGAACCGTCTAGTTGGCTACTATCTCTCTGAACTACTACTAGTAATTATGCTCTCCATTGGGAAATTTGCAGAGGTCAAAACAGGAGATGTTTGTGTCAGGGCCCCTAATTATTTCCTAGCCACCACTAGTTTTATGTTTACATTGGAATGTGTTAATTGTATAGTACATTTTCTTCACAGAATATGCATACCTTGGGTGACAAAGGAGTTAAACCGTGGCCCTGGCTACAAATATATGATATTATTACTCGGCCTGCTCTAGTGCATTAAAAAAATACACCTTGGTAGCGCGGCTTGAAATGAATGAGAAGATCTGGAAGTATGCTGTTAGCTGGTAGGATCACTCAGGGATGTGTGAGTGAATGTAGGTTATATTACACATTGTGTTTCATGAATAAAAATGATTTAAAAAGGTCAGGCAATTAAAAGTGAGGAGGTGGAAAGAATTCTTATTTCAAAGTTTGCGAACGCTTCTTCTATTCAGGCCCAGTGGTGTATCTTGATTTTGTGCTGCCCTAGGCAGACAAAATCCGGGCACCCCCCTACCCAAGCTGCACACCCACGTTACACACCTAAGACATGCCCCATCATTCAGACTCACATAAAGCTCATACTCCCATCACACACACACTCCCATCACACTCATTCACACACTCCTACTCCCATCACACTCAGTCACACACTCCTACTCCCATCACACACACTCTGACTCCCCTCACACTCAGTCACACACACTGTCTCCCATCACACACACTCCGACTCCCATCACACTCAGTCACACACAGTCTCCCATCACACACACTCCGACTCCCATCACACTCAGTCACACACACTGTCTCCCATCACACACACTCTGACTCCCATCACACTCAGTCACACACACTGTCGCCCATCACACACACTCCGACTCCCATCACACTCAGTCACACACACTGTCTCCCATCACACACACTCTGACTCCCATCACACTCAGTCACACACTCTGACTCCCATCATACTCAGTCACACACACTGTCTCCCATCACACTCAGTCACACACACTGTCTCCCATCACACACACTCTGACTCCCATCACACTCAGTCACACACACTGTCTCCCATCACACTCAGTCTCACACACACACACACACACACACAGTCTCCCATCAGCACTTACCTTTCCCTGGTGGCAGGCAGCATGGTCCCTCCATGCTGCCTGTTCGGCTCACCGGCGATTGTGCCGACAGGTCACGTGACCGGGCGCGCGTACGCCGTCAGTGCGCCCGTCACGTGACTGTCGGCACTTCCGTGTTGGCACACTGCACGGGGAGCCGAACAGGCAGCACGGAGGTTTCTCTGTGTTGCCTGTTCGGCTCCCCGTGCAGCCCGGCAGGCAGTGCGATGGTGAGGGGGGATCTTCCGATCCCCTCTCACCTCCGTCTCTGCCTGCAAGCGCGGTCTATTTTTTTTTTTAAAGGGCCGTGTTTTTTTACATTTTTTTTTTTCAGTGGTGGGGGGCGCTGATGCCCCCCAAAATTTGCCGCCCTAGGCATCCGCCTAGGATGCCTCGCGGTAAATACAGCACTGTTCAGGCCTGTCTCTCTCCATTTCCAGAAACAACTGTAACTCCCCAGGACATGGCTACACTGATAGATACAGCTGGATAGATACAAATTATTAGGGTTTGACCGTAAGTTTGCAAGTTAATAATACATTCTCAATAGTAGGTCATGGGATTTACAATGAAAAATAACAAATCCAAAGCCTGCCAGTGTAAACCACCTTTCTCCTGCATCTTAGCAATATTTATCTGTCTGTCTGTGTGTCTGTGTGTGTGTCTGTGTGTGTGTGTGTCTGTCTGTCTGTCTGTCTGTCTGTCTATCTATCTATCTATCTATCTATCTATCTATCTATCTAGCCAGCCAACTATCCATCTCTGTCTTCCTTTTGGCTCTCTGCCATGGTTTTCTACCTTTTCGCATCATAAAATAGCTGAATACCCATAGAAAATAATAAAAAATTGTTTGACCTAATTTAAAAAAAAAAGTATACAAATGTATGTTATATATAATAAAAATATACATAATATGATGAAATAAATGATAACATAACAACATACAATAATATCCTAATACTAAAATAAACACGTATAAATACGTTATTAATATACATATATAAATATATATTTATAAAATACTTGTGACATATAAAAACAATTACATAAATTAATACATAAAAAATATAATTATAGCACATACGTAATACAAGCATATATTGCATGCAAAAACAACACACCTATCACATTTGCCACATGTACCTCAATAAGCTAGGGAATTGTAAACATCTGTATATACAGTAACATACCGGTATATATTTTATGCACCACCATAACAGTTCTTCTGCTATGACAATACCTGTGATGTCATGCCATTGTTGTTATACCAGATATAGACAATTTGCCCATTAATATGCCAGTATTATTGTGCAATTAAGATGCCACAGCCAATTTGCCCATTTACCCCTTCACGTCGGATGGTGCTTTGGTCCTTAACGATCAAAAAGCCCCATCTGACGTCTGTGTGTTCAGGAAGTGATCAGAGCCAGGAACATGAAAGCAGGGACCCAATCAGGGCCTCTAAAGCCCCTGTCGGTCCCTGCCGGCATCTTGTGATACTTTCTGATGTCACGGGTTATGTAATGGAGGTGTGCCCGAACCCAGAAGTTCCTGCACACAGGGATGCCGGAGATGTAGCGAACGCTCTGTTTGAGCATTTGCTACATTTCTTAAGTCAGACTGAGGCCACTCAAAGTGTACTCATCTGACACTGGGGATCCCGCTGCAAGTCCCTCCAGCGGGATCCTCAGTACAGCTCATCACGGGGGGCCAAGATGAGCTGTTTAATGTAGGACATTCCATTCAGTCCTACTAGCCTCTAGGCACTAAAAAGTAGGATGGCACGGAATGTCCTACAAATGGGAAGGGGTTAAGATGCCAGTAATATTGTGGCATTAAGATGCCACAGCCAAGTTGACCATGAAGATGCCAGTATTATTGTGCCATTAAGATGCCACAGCCAATTTGACCATTAAGAAACCACAGCCAATTTGACCATTAAGATACCAGTATTATATTGCCATTCAGATGCCGGTATTATTGTGCCATTAATATGCCAGTATTATTGTGCCATTAAGATGCCACAGCCAATTTGCCCATTTACCCCTTCACGTCGGATGGTGCTTTGGTCCTTAACGACCAAAGCCCCATCTGACGTCTGTGTGTTCAAGAAGTGATCAGAGCCAGGAACATGAAAGCAGGGACCCAGTCAGGGCCTCTATAGCCCCTGTCGGTCCCTGCCGGCATCTTGTGATACTTTCTGATGTCACGGGTTACATAATGAAGGTATGCCCGAACCCAGAAGTTCAGGCACACAGGGATGCCGGAGATGTAGCGAACGCTCTGTTTGAGCATTTGCTACATTTCTTAAGTCAGACTAAGGCCACTCAAAGTGTCCTCATCTGACACTGGGGATCCCGCTGCAAGTCCCTCCAGCGGGATCCTCAGTACAGCTCATCACGGGGGGCCAAGATGAGCTGTTTAATGTAGGACATTCCATTCAGTCCTACTAGCCTCTAGGCACTAAAAAGTAGGATGGAACGGAATGTCCTACAAATGGGAAGGGGTTAAGATGCCAGTAATATTGTGGCATTAAGATGCCAGTATTATTGTGCCATTAAGATGCCACAGCCAATTTGACCATTAAGATGACAGTATTATATTGCCATTAAGATGCCAGTATTATTGTGCCATTCAGATGCCAGTATTATTGTGCCATTCAGATGCCAGTATTGTGCCATTAAGATGCCAGTATTATTGTGCCATTAAGATGCTACAGCCAATTTTCCCATTAATATGCCAGTTTTATTGTGCCATTAAGGTGCCAGTATTATTGTGCCATTAAGAAGCCACAGCCAATTTGCCCATTAAGATGCCGGTAATATTGTGCCATTAAGATGCCGGTAATATTGTGCCATTAAGATGCCAGTATCATTGTTCCAGTCAGATGCCAGTATTATTGTGCCATTCAGATTTCAGTATTGTGCCATTAAGATGCCACAGCCAATTTGACCATAAAGATGCCAATATTATTGTGCCATTAAGATGCCAGTATCATTGTTTCATTCAGATGACAATATTATTATGGCATTAAGATGCCAGTATTATTGTACCATTAAGATGCCAGTAACTGACAGTGGGGACCCCGCTGCAAGTCCCTGCAGTGGTGTCCACACACACACATATCGCTGGGGGCCAAGATGAGCTGTTTAATGCAGGACGTTCCATGCCATGCTGCTAGCCTCTAGGCATGGAACGTCCTACATGTTGGAAGGGGTTAAGATGCCACTAATATTGTGCCATTAAGATGCCACAGCCAATTTGACCATTAAAATGCTAGTATTATTGTGCCATTCAGATGCCTGTATTATGCCCTTAAGATGCCACAGCCAATTTGACCATTAAGATGCTAGTATTATTGTGCCATTCATATTCCAGTATTATTGTGCCATTCAGATGCCAGTGTCATTGTGCCATTCAGATGCCAGTGTTATTGTGCCATTAAGATGCCAGTATTATTGTACCATTCAGATGACAGGATTGTGCCATTAAGATGCCAGTATTTTTGTGCCATTAAGATGCCACAGCCAATTTGCCCATCAATATGCCAGTTTTATTGTGCCATTAAGGTGCCAGTATTACTGTGCCATTAAGATGCCACAGCCAATTTGACCATTAAGATGCCCGTAATATTGTGCCATTAAGATGCCAGTAATATTGTGCCATTAAGATGCCAGTATCATTGTTCCATTCAGATGCCAGTATTATTGTGCCTTTCAGATAGATGCCAGTATTGTGCTATTAAGATGTCACAGCCAATTTGACCATTAATATGCCAGTTTTATTGTGCCATTAAGATGCCACAGCCAATTTGAACATTGAGATGCCAGTATTATTGTGCCATTAAGATGCCAGTATCATTGTTTCATTCAGATGCCAGCATTATTGTGCCATTAAGATGCCAGTATTTTGTGCCATTAAGATGCCAGTATTATTGTGCCATTTAGATGCCGGTATTATTGTGCCATTAAGATGCCACAGCCAATTTGACCATTAAGATGCCAGTATTATTGTGCCATTCAGATGCCAGTGTTATTGTGCCATTAAAATGCCAGTACTATTGTGCCATTAAGATGCCACAGTCAATTTGCCCATCAATTTGCCAGTTTTATTGTGCCATTAAGATGCCAGTAATATTGTGCCATTAGGATGCCAGTATTATCGTGCCATTAAGATGCCACAGCCAATTTAATCATTAAGATGCCAGTATTATTGTGCCATTCAGATACCAATGATATTGTGCCATTTAGATTCCAGTGATATTGTGCCATTCAGATGCCAGTATTATTGTGCCATTAAGATGCCACAGCCAATTTGCCCTTAATATGCCAGTAATATGGTAACATAAAGATGCCACAGACAATTTGGACATTAAGATGCCAGTAATATTGTGCCATTAAGATGCCACAGCCAATTTGCCCTTAATATGCCAGTATTATTGTGCCATTAAGATGCCACAGTCAATTTGGACATTAAGATGCCAGTAATATTGTGCCATTAAGATGCCACAACCAATTTGGCCATTAAGATACCAGTATTATTGTGCCATTCAGGTGCCACTATTATTGTGTCATTAAGATGCCAGTATTATTTTGCCATTCAGATGCTAGTATTAGATGCTACAGCCAATTTGACCATTAAGATGCTAGTATTATTGTGCCATTCAGATACCAGTATTATTGTAAAAAGAAAATACAGGAGACTCGGCACACCGTTTAAGGGAGTTTAATCCACCAAAAAATAACGACGTTTCAGCCCAGCACTGAGCTTTTTTCAAGAGATTTTTTTCCCTCGTTGCACCCGATACTTGTAAGTGTGCAGACCCATTCATACTTTTCACCAGTATTATTGTGCCATTCAAATGCCAGTAGTGTGCCATTAAGATGCCAGTGTTATTGTGCCATTAAGATACCAGTATTATTGTGCCATTCAAATGCCAGTATTGTGCTACTAAGATGCCAGTATTATTGTGCCATTAAGATTCCACAGCCAATTTGACCATTAAGATGCCAGTTTTGTGCCATTAAAATGCCAGTAGCATTGTGCCATTAAGATGTCACAGCCAATTTGCCCATCAAGATGCTAGTAATTATGTGCCATTCAGATGCCAGTATTATTGTGCCATTCAGATGCCAGTAATATTGTGCCATTAAGATGCCAGTAATATTGTGCCATTTAGATGCCAGTAATATTGTACCATTAAGATGCCCAAGCCAATTTGCCCATTAAGATGCCACAGTTAGGTTTTCTATTGATATGTTAATGTTACAGTGCTTGTTATATGCCACCTTCCTCCCCTCTTCCCCAGTACTCACCTCCTGGCTGCCCCGTGTCCCCGGATGTCTCCTCCGTGCTGTCTTCCTTCCTGCACAGAGGAGGGAAACACAGCAAACAAAAATCACGTACTGTCATATCCGGTGGCAATGATTTTTTTTGATTTTTTTTTGGGCAGCTGCATCCGGAACAAAAAAAAAGTTCACCAGTGTGATGTGCTCCGATTAGGATGTGCAAGGGCAGGAGGCACATGGGACAGTTGCTTTGGGCCCCCCAGGAGTAACTGGGCCATTGCTGGCTCATAATAATTTTGATTATTTTACAATCCTATTTTTAGGAGCCAGGAAAATGGAACATCCAATAACAGGTTAGCTCCGAAACTCTACAGAAATTCATCAAATCCTGTGTTAATGTACACAAGGATATATTTAAGTGGCAACTCCTTAATTGTGATTGGGGTTACTAAGTGGCCTATGGGATACATGTGTCTTTTATTACATGACCTGCTGAATGACATTGTAATTGCACCATTTATACCGTAATAGCATATTCAGTAATTTTACTATCCCGGCATATATTTAGAAATTTCAGTTTCAGTTAACTAAATATATTTTTTTCTTCTGTATTTTGGCTCTAAAATGTTAAATTCTCCACATGGTATTTGGACAATTGATATGGCCGCAATTTGGTGATTTTCACTGAATTGTACTTGAAGATCTTTGGCCATTTGAAATGTTGGGAAGTATGTCTATACACACAGTGTCCACAGAGACAAATAACACCCAGTATAGGAGTATAATTGTAAGGCTCCTCATAAACACTGTCATTCCTCTTATGGCAGGGAGAATAACATGACATAGGGCAATGAGGTAAAAACCTTCAATTGATAATCACAAAAATGGCTTCTCACATTAAAAAGGGTGAGCATCTGCTGACATTTCCGGTAACATCTCTTACAAAGTTGAAGAATGCGTGTAATTCTAGATTTTATAGCTGAGTTCACTAAATTAACACGTTTCCCCTCCAAGGGCCCAGCTGTGAACAAGAGATTTCCATTCCTCTGAACTATACATCTAGTCAGGGGCAGACCAAGACCATTAAGTGCCTGGTGCAGAAACAATTTTGGGGGCCCCATCAGGACAATATTTTTCTCTAATTCTAGCTGAAAGGGATGCACTAGGATGCATTGTACCTGGTTCAACTGATAGCTATTATGTATCCAGAATTACACCAGGGATGCTGATCCTGGGAAAGGAACTGCATACTGAAAACTGGTTAAAGGGACAGTCTAGTCCCCACACTCATTTTGGTGCAAGATAAAGATAAGTCTACTGCTTGTATAGGGCACAGGCTTTTTTTTCCAGTGTGATTTGATGCAGACGTTCTGCATAAATCACATTATTGTGATTTTTTTTGAGCCCTCCTCAGTGATTACTCTGCAAGGTTACTGCAGGTGCGGCAGCCCTGATTATATAGACACTGAGGATATAAAGTTTTTTTCATTTAGTCACTTCCTGTGCTACTTGAATTGAATACATTGTGTGGACTCTGAGTGACTTGCTCTTGTACACAGTAGGATCTCTTAACAGTGCAACACATTGCATGATTACATCACTAGAGAAACAGGATACTCCATTCATTAAATGAAATTATTCTCATTGGATCCTGCAGTAAAAAAAAAAAAAGAAAAAAAAAAAAAAAGGAAATTACTTTTGCTCAGCTAGTGTGGGCAGTCCTGGATTCTTGCAAATAGCTATAATTTCACAATTTCAGCTAGGTGTAAGTATTTTATATTTTAAGCAATGCAAAACATAAAACATGCATTTTAAAGTACTTTGAAAGCACATTAATATGCATTAATATTTGGATGATGCATTCTGGGCACCAGATAGTCCCTTTAATATGATACTTCAGTAGGAAACAAAAATGCATTAATTGGATTTTTTCACTAGGAAGTGTTACACTACTAGGAAGACCTGTCTTGCTGTAAGCTGCAGATGGCTTATGACAGAGTAAGGGTTAGTCATATTAATATTGATGATGATGATGAAAAGGTTCTGTAATCAGACAGGTGGCTGAGCTTGAAGAAGACAATGCTTATGTTGTTCTGTTCATACAAGCCATGGGGACTCACGGAATGTATGATGTGGGAGATGGATTAGACTGGCTGTACCATAAACCTTTCAGTAAGCTGTCCTGGAGGGGGTATATCAGCTGTCTTGCTGTGTGGTGTAAGCTCACATCTGTTTTACAAGGAACAGCCAGTGACAGCCAACTGGCTGAGATGTTCAATCTGGTCCAACCAAAATATCATTAACCTTGTGAGTGCACCATCTTAATTTGTTGTATAAACATTATCAATATCGAGGACTCAAAAGCATCCTGCTCTTTTATGGTCTTGTTTATTACAAATGGTTACTCAACAGACGTCTGTCTTGTTTGTTTTGCTCAACATTCGCTTATTAGAAATCATCCAGAACCATGTGTATCCCATGTGGTATATATGTGACATTTATTTGTGACAAGCACTTGCTTTGTAGACTGATCTGTCAGAAATAAATCTTTACACTACTCAACAGGGCATAAACAAACCAGCATTATGTTTTTTTAAAATAGCTTGCTAGTTTTTTGAAGATAATATTTTATTATCTACTGCCATTTTAATTTCTATTACTTTCCCTTAGAGCACAATATTTACCAGCATGCACCTGACTTCCTCTTGCTGATTTGCTGCTAATTTTGTAGACGTTTGTAGAAAAATAACAATAGTCAGGTTCTTTGCAAAAAAGGCGAATGCTTTATTATTCAAAAAGTATAAATAGACATGGGGGCATAGGGAAACATTTGACGTGTTTCATATTTTAGCAGTGGTTAACTTATGATCAAGCTTTGCTAACATATAACAAAACACAACACTTGTTTCCCACATCAGTTGCAAATTACTTTTTGTATAATAAGGCATTCACCTTTTTTGCAGAGTACCTTGAGTGTTGACTTCTGTTAATTTTCCATGTTTGTTTTTCACTTGTGATCGATGTAAGGAATCTGGGTCCTGCATGCTCTTTGGACTCCTATTTTTTTCCAGCCACAAGCGTGGATCCAAGATTTGAAAGTGTGTAACTGATGAAAAGAAAGGGTTGGAATATGCAGACAAACATCTCCGACTTTAGATGTTCCATTTTGAGTCAATTTACCCATTTAGTAAAAAACAACTAAGAAAGTTAATGTTTTAAGGCAATATACAGACCATTTCGTATCCTCTACTGATTAAAAGTGTTTTTTGGAGATTGGTTGACTTAATAACTGGATTAGTTTACATGTAATTCATCTTAGTCACAGCCACACAGCCTCATTAAATGCAGAATGTCCCATTTGTAGAAATTCTCACTTGCTTCCATATAACCTCACTCACTTGTTAAAAGTCTCACTCATATGAAATGAGTGTCACTTATTCCTACCAAGTCCCTCTCTGTTACATGAATGCACTTAAAATATAAAAAGACTGCTATGTCGTTTTCTTTGTCACATACTAACTAAAGGCCATTAATCACATGGGATATAAAGAAATGCAAACATTTCCCTTGCTAAGTGTTAGGGATCTTACAGAGAGACCAGGCCAGTGTGACAGCTACTGCCGGTCAGATATCCTTGCATAATGCAGCCTGCAGCTCTGCCTGCCAATCAAAGTGTTCATTAGGAAGCCCAGCGTAAAATCAGACTCATATGGGCTTCTGTCCAAACCACTTTAAGCCTTTGTGAAACTGATGCTTTGCAGGATCCCCCCTCCCATCTACAGTGAATAAATGTAGAATCTGGCACTAAATGGGAACCATTTGGCACCCACTGCCTGCCTGCTTCTTAACAATCTGCATTTAATAACTAATACTCCCCCAATATATCGGAGACAAGATTCGATATGTAAAATGGCACTGACTACCAGGTTACTTAGTGTTCGTTTGAAAAAGTGTCCCTTAGATGTACTATAGTGAGATTACATGTAATGGATAGCTTGGAAGAGATGAGATGGGGGACATTAAAGAAACATTTAATTACATATAGGGAATCAACACAGTAAAGGAGGAGGGTATATTTGAAAGAAGAAAAACTAGAGTAAAGGTTTAAAAGTAATATCAGGAAGTATTACTTTACTGAGACGGTAGTGGATACATGGAATGGCCTTCCAGCAGAAGTGGTAGAGGTTAATACAGTGGCGGTGTTTGAGCATGCATGGAATAAGCATAAGGCTATTCTAGATATAAGATAAGGACAGGAACTAATTAAAGTATTACGATTTAACAAATTTATTTATTTTAAATTAGGGAAGAATTGGGCAGACCAGATGGGTCGAATGGTTTTCATTTGCTGACATATTCTATGCTTCAATGTTAATTTCTGAGAGTTATGGGAACTGGCTAGACAAAGGGTGTATGCAGAGCGATTATTGGAGTAGGGTAAAATAGAAGTATTACACATTTAGTCAATATATAGTGTAATGGATGCACATAATACTCTGGCTTTCATGACACTATACATTGTCTAAAAAGTGTAATCCTCCTCTTTTACCCTACATCAAATACCCCTTGCCAGTTCCTATGAAGGGGGGAAATTTATTGTAACTCATTTTGGTTTGTTTTCTGTTGCCATAGTTTTTATTTAGGTGGAGTTGCAGATCAGAAATTAAAGTTTGTCAGTTGTATTAAGAATGGTAGCTAGGAATTCGGGAATTCGCTATGTAGGGCAACAGCCATGCCTGTAGGCCGTGGGGCGGCCAATTCAATTGTTTATCCTATTCCCAGCATCCTCCACTCTGTATTTAAAAAAAAAAAAACATGATGGACCAAGTACATGTAACATTACATTGATTCTGGTAAATACATAACAGTTCAGTTAGCTAGGAGGAGGTGTGAGTCTATGTAAATCTATGAAAATAACTAAATATTTTTATTTTAAAAACAGACGTGCTTGCAGATAGCTTGACTCTTTTGGTATTTCAACTTTATTTAATGAGACATACTGTAATTTTAGTTAGAAACTATTGTATTAAACTACATGTATACAACGAAAATGTTTTGTTTAGCTTTAAGGATAAAAAGGTTCTGGATAGTTATTATGTTGCTCACTGGGGTTGAAAAATATTAGAGACATCAATTAGGATACATTTTTTTAAAACCAAAGCTGACCAGAATTCACTTAGGATGTTCACTTTTTCTGTGCTAAGATGAAAAGAAAGGAGGTGATCTCTGAACCATTGTTCCACCAATTTTACTGTAAAAAACACATCAATAATGGCATACTTCTCCTAAAGTCCTCTTGTTATCCAGGAATAGGAAAAGGGGTCTATGCAGTGGTGTATCTTGGTTTTGTGCTGCCCTAGGCAGACAAAATTCGGGCACCCCCCTACCCACACACGAAATGCCCCATAACCCACATCACCCCCATTACATGCCTCCATTGCCCCATCACATACCTCCATTGCCCCATCACATGCCCTATAACCACCATTATATGCCTCCATTAACCTCATCATCCCCATTATATGCCTTTATTAACCCCATCACCCCATTATATGCCTCCATTAACTCAATCACCCCCATTACATGCATCCATTAACTCCATCAACCCATCACATGCCCTATCACCCCCATTACATGCCTCCATTAACCCCATCACCCCCATTACATGCCTCCATTAACTCCATCAACCCATCACATGCCCTATCACCCCCATTACATGCCTCCATTAACCCCATCACCCCCATTACATGCCTCCATTAGCCCCATCACCCCATTACATACCTCCATTATTCCCATCACCCCCATTATATGCCTCCATTAACCTCATCACCCTCATTATATGCCTCCATTAACCCCATCACCCCCATGATATGACCTATCACCACCATTACATGCCGCCATTAACCCCATCACCCCATTACATGCCTGCATCACCCCCATTACATCCCCCCTCACCCCAGGACTTACCCTGATCCCTGGTGCCTAGTGGCAGGCAGCATGGTGTCCTACCATGCTGCCTATTCACCTCCTCGTGATGAGAGTGGATAGGTCACGTGACCCGCGTGCGCCTGGAAATGTGACCTGTCATCACTCCACTCCCCCTAAGAAAAAACACACGGGCAGACCGATCGTCGCAATCTGATGCCGTGCGTTTTTTTTTTCAGTGCTGGGAGGCTAGCCACCCCCCAAAATTTGTCGCCCTAGTCATCCACCCCACTGGGTCTATGATTGTCCAGTGCACCCCTGACAGTTCAGCACGTCAGTTTCAGCACTTAACTGTCAGCGCCTAGAAATAGAAAGTAGTAGCTCCCCCATAATAATGCAATCCCCATCCTCCCACAAACCATAAAAATAATGGCTCTAATACTAACTCTACGACTAACGCTAATACTAACAACGAGCCGAAAAGTCTGAAATGATTGTTCCCTTCATGTTTGCTACTTTCCATAAGAACACAGTGACTAAAATGGTCTTGAAATCCAAGCAGAAAGAACTAGAATAGTGTAGCACTATTGGCAACTTAGAGGTTAATCTCACCACATTCCTATGCTGACTCCTCTATCTGCTTTACTGGCTGCTGCTGTTGCAGGGGCCACATCTCTCTTTGGCTACTCTGGTACAGCCCCAGTTTCTTCTGTGCTGCACACTGCATGTGTGAGGTCATAACTCACCACATGCCATCAGTGAAAAAGAAATTGTGTCTGTGCATACACAGTTTGTCAGTTTGTGTGAAAGTGCTATGGTAGCACTGACACTCCTCCCAAGCTCCACCCTGTACCATCCCAGGTAAATGTTGGTAGGTATGCTGCTAATATATATGGAAAGAAGCATATAGAAAGTTTTTGTTAAAAACCATTTGATCACAACCAACAAAATATACAGAATCTACATTGCTCTTTGTTCATCTCCTTTTTAAATTCCACATCAGATTTTGATAAAATAAGTGTCAGAAATGTTATCACAGAGACCACAACAGGAACAAGATTTATTCTTCAGTTAACATGTGTAGATATATAAAAAAAAAACCCATAAAGTTTAGGAAGCGATTATATGTAAAAGGAGAACAATTACCACAAGAGTATGTAGTCTTAAATTAGAGGGGCAAAGATTTAATAGTAATATCCAGAAGTATTACTATATATAACATAAGGCCAGAGACTAAAAAAAAATAGGCAGACAGGATGGGCCGAATGGTTCTTATCTGCTGACACATTCTATGTTTTGAGGATTTCATGATGAATGGTGGCCACACCCCATGCTGGTAATTTCATGTAAACAAAGGATTAACTCCTACAAATGTCAATATGATCGTCTCAGTACAAAGGATAGAAAAATACAAATGCATTATGAGATATTTTGAAAAACAACTGCTGAACCGCTTAACCCAGCTGTTAGCTATAAAACAATGAAGGAAGAACTACACATGGGTAACCTATGTAGTTCTATGGCAGCCCTCTGGTTTATTTAAGCAAAACAAAAAAAAGATAAACAAATGAAAACACATTTATTTTTACAGTCAGCTTTATTGTGCATTCGTTTCAGACAATAATGGTCCTTTAACATTACATAGATCCGGCATAAGCAGCATCTCTTGGTGACAAGTTAGCATCATCTTTGGGGACCTATTCTATTTTCTGCAAGATAAGTATGAATGGAAACTAGGTTATCCGTGCCCTTTACATGTTCCCAAGCTGCATGCATGTATCCCATTGGATGCTGTTCATTAAACAGTGAACTTTGGTTGGAACACGACAACAGAATAAGAAAATGGCAAGTTTGAAAATATTTCCGTATATACTATTTTTAAATAATATATGTCATATTCTGGAGTAACTATCAGCTACTGGAATAAAGAACAACTGTAGCAAAAATTGAAAGATTGCATTGCGTAGATGGTTTGTACAGAAATTCTTTAATGAAATAATACAAATATTGAACCTGATTGAGCCCTCTGTCGTCCCAACAGCAGACATGTTGTCAATTTACCACAGTTCACTTATGTCCCCAAATTTTCCTGCTGCTGCGGGTACAGTCCCACTTCAGGATATTTATCCTAATTCCACAGAACACTAGATTCAAACTGTTCTGCACAGTGTATACTGTGGTCAATCAATACATAATTTTCAGCTTCAATTAACATTTCAACTTAAAGATTTTGTTTAGTTCAAAGACTGTATCAAGAGTAGATATTTAAAATAGAAATGATTTAATGTAAGATAACAAAAAAGGCATCTTGTTGAGTCTCCTTTGCTCCTTAAATCTCTACCAGGTGGTTGACATGTTGTTTAGAATCTTGGGTCAGCTCTTAATTCACCATGGGTCAGGTGGAGGAAGACCTGATCTGTCAGACCCAATATTATAAACAACATGTCTGCTATTGGGACGACAGAGGGCTCAATCAGGTTCAATATTTGTATTATTTTATTAAAGAATTTCTGTACAAACCATCTACGCAAGGCAAACTTTCAATTTTTGCTACAGTTGTTCTTTATTCCGGTAGCTGATAGTTACTCCAGAATATGCCATAGATAACACAATTTAACCTATCTAACAAATTCAACCGTAACTACATGAGTAAGCTGCCAATGAAGCTCTTCTTGGTATTTCTGCTCACAGCAGTTTTATACCAAAGTTTCACCAAATCAAATGCTCTAAAGGACAACAGTGGCAAAAAAATAATTTATGTTTAATTGAAAGATTATATTAAGTCTAGATGATTTATATAGAAAAGAAAATAAATAACATACCTTAATGAACCCTCGTTGCTCCAAATAGCTTTAACAGGGAGCATGCATTTTGTTTAGAACCTTGTGTGACATTAGTAAGATCATCCTTCATCAGACCCAAGGTGAACGAAGAACTAACTAAAGATTCTAAACAACATGTCTGCCTCCTGGTAGAGATATACAAAAAAAAAAAAAATAACTCAATAAGATACCTCTTATACATGAAAACATTTCTATTGAAAACATCTGTGAATAAAGCAATTTTTCAATTAAACCTAAGTTAACATTTTGCTTACAGTTGCCCATTAAGCAGGGCACAACCTACCAGCTAGTGTTGCCACCCAGTCATTATTTTACTGACAGGCCAGTAAAAAATTGACCTGCGGCCAGTAATAAGTCTATGGAAGCAATAGCATGACCGGTATATTTGTGAAGAAGACTCTTCTCCCAGCATATGTTTGATCATGGGTGTAGGAACCCTCAAAAATCTGGTGGGGGACAGCATTTTTGCTCGCCGGGTATAGCAGCAGTAAAAATAAAGCTTGTCACAGTGTATATTATATCACCAAGTTCCCACCAACATTACCAGGATCCTTGGTATACAACAGATACATTCACAGCACATCAGGCAGGTGCATTTTATCACTTTTACATGAAATATAGTCAGCGAGCTGTGTGTACACCATAAAACATACATCAGTATGAACCTACCACTTCTGCTAGGAGGTCATTCCATGTATCTACTCCCCTATCAGTAAAGTAATACTGCCTGGCCTTATCTTATATCTAGGATAGCCTTATACCTATCCCATGCATGCTTAAACTCCTTCACTGCATTAACCTCTACCACTTCTACTGGAAGACTATTCCATGCATCCACTACCCTCTCAGTAATGTAATCCTTTCATTAGTCCCTGGCCTTATCTTATATCTAGGATAGCCTTATACCTATCCCATGCATGCTTAAACTCCTTCACTGTATTAACCTCTACCACTTCTACTGGAAGGCTATTCCATGCATCCACTACCCTCTCAGCAAACACACATTACATTTCTGACCAGAAAATAAACTGTAAAATATTAAATATTTCCAGCATTTCCAAAAGCTTAAGGTGGACCCCAAATATATGTATATAACTAGTAACATTTTTACCAGGGCTTGACAACCTTAACTAAGTTTTAGGAGCCAGGAAAAAAATCTAGGAGCCAGACAACAGCACATACACACAATCACATGCAGTCATATACAGTCAGTCACATAGACACATATACTCATACATACAGCCTGTCACACATATACATACTGTCACATAGACACGCACTCATACATACATACATACAGTCTGCCAGGCACACACTCACACATACATACAATCTGTCAGACACACACACACTCATACATACAGTCGTTCACAGACACACTCATATATACATACATACATACATACATAGATACAGTCTGTCGCAGACACACACTCATACATACATGCAGTCTGTCAGACACACACTCATAAATACAGTCTGTAACATAGACACATACACTCAGAGTCAGTCACATAGACACACACACTCATACATGGTCTTTCACATACACTCATACATACAGTCTGTCACAGACACACACACTCATAGTCAGTCACATATACACACAAACTCATACAGTCAGTCACAGACACACAAACTCATACAGTCAGTCACAGACACACAAACTCACACAGTCAGTCACACACACTCATACAGTCTGTCACACTCCCTCATACAGTCTGTCACACACACACACATACATACATACATACATACATACATACATAGTCTGTCACATACACTCATACATACATACATCCATAGTCTGTCACATACACTCATACATACATACAGTCTATCACATATACTCATACATACACACAGTCTGTCACATACACTCATACATACACACATTCAAGTGAGCAGTTTTTTTTTATTTTAAAAAATACATTTTAAAAAAATGTAGATCAATAGCAGGGATCAAAGCTATATCTCATTGCAGGGAAGGTGGGCATTTCCGTTCCAGGTTTGTCTGTGCCTCTTACAATCATTACTTATTAATTAAATTTTTTTGCCCATTCATTCGTCAATTTTATTTTGCCCACATTCATTTGCCAGTGTTTTTTTTTTTGACCAAATTCATTTGTCAGGGTTTTTTTTGCCCACATTCATTTGCCAGGGTTTTTTTTGCCCACATTCATTTGCCAGGGGTTCTTTTGTTGCCCACATTCATTTGCCAGGGGTTTTTTTTGCCCTCATTTTTTGATCATCACATCATTAGTAGAAGTCATTGGCAGATTTAAGAGACATGTTATTATGGCAGCTTCGGAAGTCATTGATTATTGCAGCTCTAAAAGACATTTTTTAAATGCCCCTAAGAACTGCAATAATCAATCACGTTCTGAAGCTGCCATGATAAAAAGAAAAACGGTACATTATTGGCAGTGACACAGTCACTGTTCCTACCTCGTTCCTCCCAGTGTGGGGCTGTGTGACTTGTGGAGGACGCGCACAAGCCGTGCGCATGATCACATGACGTCGTGCGATGAAGTCACGTGATCAGGTGACCTCCGTGATCGCTGCAGAGCTGATTCTCCCGGGACAGTCCCAGGATCGAAAACGTTGCGGGACTGTCCCGAGTTGGCAAGTATGCTCAGGGCCGTCTTTAATAGTGATTGGACCCTGGGCAACCATTTGCTTGGGCACCCTGGACCCTGCCCCCTCCCCTGCATGCAATCCCGCCATCCATCGCGATGTTAACCCCCCCCCCCCACACACACACACATATGCCATAATTGTTGTGCCATTCAGATGCCAGTAATATTGTGCCTTTCAGATGCCAGTAATATTGTGCCATTCAGAGCGGAGTATTATTGTGCCAGTCAGAGCCCAGTAATATTGTACCATTCAGAGCCCAGTAATATTGTGCCAGTCAGATGCCTGTAATAGTGCCATTCAGAGCCCAGTAATATTGTGCTAGTCAGAGCCCAGGAATATTGTGCCAGTCAGATGCCTGTAATATTGTGCCAGTCAGATGCCTGTAATATTGTGCCAGTCAGATGCCTGTAATATTATGCCAGTCAGATGCCTGTAATATTGTGCCAGTCAGATGCCTGTAATATGGTGCCAGTCAGAGCCCAGGAATATTGTGCCAGTCAGATGCCTGTAATATTATGCCAGTCAGATGCCTGTAATATTGTGCCAGTCAGATGCCTGTAATATTATGCCAGTCAGATGCCTGTAATATTGTGCCAGTCAGATGCCTGTAATATTGTGCCAGTCAGAGCCCAGGAATATTGTGCCAGTCAGAGCCCAGGAATATTGTGCCAGTCAGATGCCTGTAATATTGTGCCAGTGAGAGCCCAGTAATATTGTGCCAGACAGATGCCCAGTAATATTGTGCCAGTCAGATGCCCAGTATTATTGTGCCAGTCAGAGCCCAGTAATATTGTGCCAGCCAGATGCCCAGTAATATTGTGCCAGCCAGATGCCCAGTAATATAGTGCCAGCCAGATGCCTTTAATATTATGCCAGTCAGAGCACAGTAATATAGTGCCAGCCAGATGCCTGTAATATTATGCCAGCCAGATGCCCAGTATTATTGTGCCAGTCAGATGCCCAGTATTATTGTGCCAGACAGAGCCCAGTAATATTGTGCCAGTCAGATGCCCAGTAATATTGTGCCAGCCAGATGCCCAGTAATATTATGCCATACAGATGCCCAGTAATATAGTGCCAGCCAGATGCCCAGTAATATGGTGCCAGCCAGATGCCTGTAATATTATGCCAGCCAGATGCCCAGTATTATTGTGCCAATCAGAGCCCAGTATTATTGTGCCAGTCAGAGCCCAGTAATATTGTGCCAGCCAGATGCCCAGTAATATTGTGCCAGCCAGATGCCTGTAATATTATGCCAGACAGAGCCCAGTAATATTGTGCCAGTCAGATGCCCAGTAATATTGTGCCAGCCAGATGCCCAGTAATATTATGCCAGCCAGATGCCCAGTATTATTGTGCCAGCCAGATGCCCAGTAATATAGTGCCAGCCAGATGCCTGTAATATTATGCCAGCCAGATGCCCAGTATTATTGTGCCAATCAGAGCCCAGTATTATTGTGCCAGTCAGAGCCCAGTAATATTGTGCCAGCCAGATGCCCAGTAATATTGTGCCAGCCAGATGCCTGTAATATTATGCCAGCCAGATGCCCAGTATTATTGTGCCAGTCAGATGCCCAGTAATATTATGCCAGCCAGATGCCAGTAATATTGTGCCAGTCAGAGCCCAGTATTATTGTGCCAGTCAGAGCCCAGTAATATTGTGCCAGCCAGATGCCCAGTAATATTGTGCCAGCCAGATGCCTGTAATACTGTGCCAGTCAGCCCCCCCCCCTTCCCTAGTACTTACACTTCACTGCTCCGTGTCCCCCGCCGGATGTCTCCTCCGTGCAGTCTTCCCTCTTGCACGGAGGAGGGAAACAGTCACCGGATGTGACCGGCGTCAGTTTTTTTTTTTTTTTTCGGCCATCGCATCCATTGGATGCGGCTTGCCGGACAAAAGCGTTCACAAGCGCAATGCGCTGTGAACGCGGCAAGCAGGGGCTGGGGGCCCCGTTTGCCCTGCGTTGCTGGGGGGGATTTCACCCCACCTGTCCCCCCCACATTTTTTCCTGGGGGGGATTCGTCCCCCCCATCCCCCCCGCTTCCTACGCCCATGTGTTTGATATTGTAAGCAAGTCATTTGTCAACCTGAAATTGCTGAAATCTGCTAAAAGATAACTTTAAATTTAGATAACTAACTCTGGAACTATTGATTTACTTATTCGCTGAAGCCCCAGAACAGTTGTTCTCCAGAATTGTAGAAGTAGAATGATATCAAGTTGGAGTTCTACAGTATTCTGTGTCTACGCTAACACTTTCCCCCCTGCTTGCAAGTCCTAGTTGAGCACCAGCCAAAAAGTCTATGAATGGAAAGGAAAGTTCTTCCAGGAATTACAAGTTTGTGGGTGGTAGAGAAATAATAGGCACAGCAAAAATGGAACAGTTAATACCATTAAACGTTAGCAGGCTAAGTTTGAATACATGAGCAAAGCTCCATTATCATATAATAGATTTGATTCTACTCCAATATTGTTTAGCTGTCTTCCCCACGCCAGAGAAGAGATTATCTCCATTAAAATGAAAGAGATTACAATCTTCTTTTTCTCACACAGAAAACTGGATTTACAATGTACTGAATAAAAGCCTCAGATAGTCAGCCTTCTGAATTCAGGCTCTTCCTCCATTAAAACGAGACGGGGTGAAATCTCAGCCTTGAAAATAAAAAGTAATCAACCTTAAACCGCTGCACATCAGACTAAAATTATAACATACTTTTTCCTTTAGCGCCAGCTGCAAAAAAATCGTACAGAAATTGCTTGACAATACTATTTAGTATCTTCTTCATTGTAAGTCATTACACAGAACATTGCTACTTGTATCATTTGAACCTTAGAGGAGGCACTTTTATCTCCCAGAATCCTATGCTTCCATGACTAAAACTATACAAAATTATCTAACAGTGAAAGAGTTATAAATACTGGGTATTGTAAACTACCACATTGTGCTGATTACAAAGGGTTAAGTAGCGTTTGTAAGGCAGTGGTAAAGCGTTTTAGGTGGAACCAGGTCCATATTATCAAAGTATTCAAAGCTGGGGGCTAGAAATACTGTTTAAATCCTTTAATCCATAAATAGGATTTGAGTGGAACTGGGCAGTGCTCCAAAGCTGTAATCTCCACTATATGAATTATTACAGAGAGATTAGGAGGTTGCGACTAATAACGTTTCATATAAATCAGCTTTTTGCCAGAGAACAACAAACTCATATTGGAAATAACAGAATAAAGGCGTTTATGTCGCCCTGGGGCAAAATTCATTCAGAAGCACGGGCAGATTGTTAGGACCCATAGTTAACACTTTTCTCGCTAGCAGAAGCTATGATGCATTTAGAAGGCCTATTCCATTACTTATAATGGAACCGAACATGACATCATAGCAAAAATATGTTGCTGCATAAGTTTATCATACTCATTAGGAATTGTAAGGACCTTATTCTGAAGGTGTTGGCAGCGTTTTTAGTCCAGGGTGGAAAATCCAGCCTAATGACTTTATTATATCATGCCCGAAAACATACATATTTGGTGCCAGGGCTCCTGTAAGGCCTTAGTGGGCCTGCTCTTGTACCCAATGTTTCTAATACAACAAAACATCAGTGTGGTAAAAAAAAAAAAACTTTTCAGTGCCACCTTTGTCCCATGCAGCCTCTCAGTGACATTTGTGCCTCAAACAACTTAGCAATGCTGTCTTTGTCACCATAAAGGTTGTCTTTGCTATCTCTGTCCCCAAACTACTTGCCAGAGCCATCTTTGCCCCCAAAACTGCTTGCCAGTGTCATATTTGTCCGCAAACAACTGACATATGACACTCTTTAATTAACTTAACTTTAATTAAGACTCCAAGAGTGAGAGGGCAGAGCATGAAGTCTATGCCTATTCAGTCTATGCTTTTCCGCTCTGTGTGGCGAAATGGTGGGTGAGCGAGCTGTGGGTGGGCCCCTTTTAACTGTGGGCCCTAGGCAAGTGCCCATTTTTCCTGCTGAGTCATGTGACCCTGCTTGGTGCATCTAGAGTGTCTCAATTCACATGACTAGCTACGTTGTTCAATGTATGTCATCTTTTTTGTGTAATGCATTCAAATACTCAGTATAAGAAGTTGTATAGAAAGATAGTGAAACCCCCTTCCATAAAGTAAAATATTAATCGTATTGTACTCTTAATCTTTATGGTGTGTCAGAATACATAAAGGGTAAGAAATGTGAATGTGGGTACAAACAGAAATGATTCTGCACTTTAAAGTTACTGTTAATTAAAATGTGAGTTGAGGTGTGATGAATATTTCCCTTGCTAAACTCACCAGATTTTTCCCTGCACAATGTATAGCTAAATTTGTGAGATGAAAATGTTCATCTCAACTCACCTGTAGCTCACCATTTAGTGAATAGCCCCCTAAGTGTCCAGATAACCTTATTTTGTTCTTTGGTCCTCAGATTTCAGGTACCCAGCTATAGTGGTCTCTCCCAAATACAGGAAACTTCTCTTATAGGGACACTAAACTTTTTTTTTCACTCGTTTATAAGCATAAAAAAAAATGTAGTTTCCCTCTAAGCTTCTCTGGCTGCATCATATGAAGAAATATGTTTGCATCAATTATGGAGATCCTCCTTATGAATAACTCTCTATCAAAATTCCTTCAGTTTCTGCATAGAACAGATACTGTGGATAAAGTGCACTGCAATATCAAATTGTCATAATAGATTTCTCCAATCTTTGTTTTGGAACAAGGAATTATCCAATGACACTGCATTCAAAGTATATATTGCTCACGTCTACAGAAGTCCTAATATCACTGAACTCTTGTATGAACGCAGAATCACATATCTAGGAACACACTACACTATTTAGTACCACATGTATTAATAACCAGGGTCTGGTTTTCTCATTGGTAGAATGGTAGGAACAGCACCAAAAATGTATGATGCCCGAGCCAGAGCTCCATCCGGCCTTCACACAATCCAGAAAAAAAGAGACAAAGCTCAGCACCAATGTTGTGAACGTGAGTTTAATCTGAAAAAGGCAGCAACGTTTCGACCAAAGTTGTTTTTGTTAAGCCATGGGTTGACAAGGACCACTCACTCATTCATTTAAATATATTTAAACAATGTATTGATACACAGAACTCCTGTGATGCCACAGCAAGTAGAAGCCTTTTCATGGGAGATCAGTAATGCAGGATTATAATGTATTGGCTTGAGATGGAGTGAAGTTGTACTGTGTCTCTTTTTCTATGACCATGGTAGGACAATATGACTGTGAATAAACCACATGACTTCTGGACCAATGTCCTTCTGACAGATGAGACCAACGTGGAGATGTTTGGACCACATTTGGCAAAAACTAAACACAGCATATCAACACCGACAGACTCATATCAGAAATGAATACTTCAAATTATTGCTTCTAAATGTGGTTCTACAAGCAAGAAGGTGTACTTAGTTTTTCACACATGGCTTCTCCATTTTGGCTTTATTTTTTGTCAAATAAATCATGACATTGTGTAATATGTCATGTGGTATTGTTCATCTGAGGTTTTGTTTACCTAATTTTAAAACCTGCTAAGGAACATAGAAAACATTGAAACATAGAATGTGTCGGCAGATAAGAACCATTTTGCCAGTCTAGTCTGCCCAATATTCTAAATAATTTTATTAGTCCCTAGCCTTATCTTAAATCTAGGATAGCCTTGTGCGCATGCTTAAACTCCTTCACTGTGTTTACCTCTACCACTTTCACTGGAAGACTACTCCAGACATCCACTGCCCTCGTAGTAAAGTAATACTAGGTTATCTAGTAGAGGGGCAAAGGTTTAAAAGTAATATCAGGAAATATTACTTTTAAACCTTTGCCCCTCTAATTTAGAGATTATGCACTCTTTATGTGGTAGTTTTTCTTCTTTTAATTATACTCTCCTCCTTTGCTGTGTTTATTGCCTTTTTGTCTTTAAATGTTTCTATCATAACCCCCCTGTTTCCTTTCCTCCCAGGTATACATGTTAAAGGGACACTACCACTTACATAAGATGTAACTAGATAAACTGGTAATTTTAAACAAACACATATATAAATCATATGCCACTGTTTTTTTATATGATTGAATCAATTGCATGTAAAGGAAAAATAAAATGAGGTGTTTCTCACCTTTCTCCATTTTCTGAATATTTCCCATGATGCAACATTGTCCATAATCTTAGTCACATCCTAAAAGCAGGACAATTGGAGGACTGTACACTTTTAAACAGTCCTTCCCAGAATAGACTGAAATTTAGGTGTCGGGAAGCCCAGCCAAGATCATCTTGGGACTTTGCCTGTGCGAATGCTCAAGGTCATAATTCTGTTATTGGCACCTTGGGGGTTCACTGTTTTGTCTCAGTCAAAGTAAAAAAAGCTATATATATATATATATATATATATATATATATATATATGTATATATATGCAGAGACTTCAAAGATGGATTCACAATGATTCTGGTAAATAACTGAAAAGGTATCTGGAAGTTGAAAGATACTATGTGTATTACCAGTGGAGAGAGGAAAAAACCTGATATGCTCTCTGGCAATATTCTATCATGAGGGAAAAAAAGATTTCCATCTGATCCCTATAATTTATTAGCAGCTATTCCTTGCAATGAGCTCTGATTTATCCAACAAGTATCACACGGCTATGATCCATCTCACTACTGCAATATGAAAGCATAGACAGGTGAGCCTGCCTCGCATTGCTCTCTCCTGATGAAGGAAATTAAAACCTGAATTAATTCAATTAAACAAGAGAAAAGGACAAATCTCTCCTATTTATCCAAGAAGAACATGATTTCGTGCATTCATCAGTGAGATGCTGAGCTGTTAAGGTCACATTTTTAATTGCTATAATGTGTGATGATTTTAGCTCTCCCAGCTTGAGGATTTAATGAAGCAGAAGTATTTAATCAGTACCAAAAATATACAGTTATTCAGCAGCAACTTTGGAGAATTGTTTCTTGATAAAGAGATTTCAGATATCTGCTGTGGTTATACATTTTCGAGCATTGTTGAAAAATATCTATGCTAATTTGTTAAACAGAAAGTGGATAAAATAAGAAACACAGAGACGAGGTAGAGGGCAAAACAGAAAATTGTTCGCAATACTTTCTGTAATTTTCTCTTCCTTTTGTGACTGCATGCCAGTATTTACTCCACCCCTTTCAGCTGATTGGACAGACAATAATTAGGGTAGCACAAAGAAAAACCCTAAGATGCACCAGTATAAGTTCAAAAGCAAAAGTAACAAAGTGGGAAAAACACAACATGTTTCAATGGCGACCGACCAGGAAAAGAAAATGGTCTACCCATGGTAGCATGTTGTCAATGGGTAATACCCAAGCTTCACAAGATAAAAAGGGGGGAGAAATAACAAAATAACACCAAGATACTGCAATATTAGGAAATATTGATATTTAGACTAAAGTGTAATCAGAGGCAGAGCAGATATCTAGCTTGGAATGAGATATAGAGGACCAGGTACTGACCTTGCAAATGCAATCTGCTGGAATCTTAGCCACAGAAGCCCAAAATGCTGAAACAGCCCTAGTTGAGTGAGATCTTAATTAAGTGCGGGAGTAAAATTTCTGATTGGAGGCCGCAACTTGTGATTACCTTAATGAAGCCGCTGATGGCCGGATGTAGAGCCCAAAGAGTATCTGTAATGGCCGAGAAGACTGATAACAACTCTGATTGAACTCAAAAGGAGGCCCTTCTTGAAAACCGACTTACAGAAAATCCAAGATGTGGGCTACAGAAATGCTTCCAGATTACTCCCTTGAAGAAGGGTAGAAACTACTGCAGCTAAGTGAACTGTTAGTGAAAGGGAGTGAGAGCCCTGGTGGAGATAAGGACTTTTGCACAACAGGTGTGAAAGGTGAGGAAGTGTCCAAGGTTGCCCCTGAGTTATCCAAAGAATCAAAGGGAACCAACGTCTTCTGGGCCAAAACTTAAGGACCACAATGACTTAGGCTTTCTGTAACTTGATCTTCCTATAGACTGCAGTAATCAAAGGAAGAGTAGGGTACACGTATACCAGGGCACTGAGGAAAGTGTCCATGGACTCTGACATGGGGTCTGGGTCTTTAGTGATGTACCTTGGAACATGATAATTGTATCTCAATGCCATCAGATATATCTGGCACTGCCCCAGATTCGGGTAAGGTGATGGAAAGACAGTGGGTCCAGCAAGGTGAATGTGCAGTTAACATCTTAATTGCAGTGAAGACTATTTATTCTGCATGTGCATAACAGGACTGTCCCAAAGTATATGACCTCTATACCTTGATACCCTTTCATACTTGTAAAAATCTAATAAGATTTTGGGGTTGAGAATTATATCTGCCTACTGATTCTTGCTCATTGCCTTGTATACAAATTGATGCTGGCTTCTACTCTGCTCACCTTCCCTTTCTCATTCTGTGGGGAAATGGAGTTAACCTTCAAAACACATTCACATGAAATTTGGAGAATAGTTGACAGCTCACCTAGCAACGAATGTGCTCCTGCCAAATAACTTAATTTGCCAAGTGTGATTTGAAACAAGAAGCTTTATCTGATTCACATAAAATCACAGAACAAGAAGAAGACACATCTCATGTGTTTTGCCAGAGGCTCAATCATAGACAACTCCAATAGGAAGCATGCTGCACACTCAAAATACAGTGAACCAATTAGGTTAGTGACACATTAATCCCTGTTTAACCTTCACCTGATAAAAACAAAATAGATCAAACCCTGAACCTGACATGTGAGAAGTATAAGCAGGATGCCTGATGCATCTATGAAACTTAAAATACTTTATACTATGTTACATTATAAAGATGTCCACTCTGTATCACAGGCTGCAACTTGATGCATTCATGTCTGCAAAGTTACATGAAAACTTGTGAAATAGCAGACTGTTATTCATGCAGGGGCGTATCGTGCCCCTGAGTGACAGGCGTGCTGCCAGCCTGAGAACAGCCATCACACAAACCCCATGAAATACACGAGTTACATCCGAAAGGCGACCCTGCTATGAATTCTTACACTTTTAGTGCTTGTTGAATTGGTAACAGAGTGAGTGACTCTGTTGCCGAATTCGTAGCTGGCATCACCCTTCGGATGTATTGCTGGGGTTTGTGTGCTTTCTGCTATGGAGCATCCGGCACTTTATCCATAGTGTCAGACAGGAACGCATACGTGTTACAGAACCTATGGAAATACAGGTTGAGTATCTCTTATACAAAATGCTATTTTGGATAACGGGATATAACGGGACAAATCTGGGTGCTCGGACTGAGTCCTGTGAGTGCAGATCTGGGTGCTGTGACCGAGTCCTATGAGTGAAAATTTGGGTGCTGGGACCGAGTCCTGTGAGTGCAGATCTGGGTGCTGGGGCCGAGCCCTGTGAGTGCAGATCTGGGTGCTGGGACTGAGTCATTGTGAGTACAGATCTGGGTGCTGGGGCTGAGTCCTGGGACTGCAGATTTGGGTGATGGGGCCGAGTCCTGTGAGTGCAGATCTGGGTGCTGGGACCAAGTCCTGTGAGTGCAGATACGTGAGTATCCTGATACTTCATGTTAATGTGTGTATAATATTAATAAACTGTTTAGATGGGCCCATGTATAAAGAAAGATATCCTTGAAAAGAGATTTGAAAAAGATGTGTATAGAAATACAGTAGTGTGTATGCAATACCCCTATCTCATAGACTTATAATTAATAATGAATAAATTCCTTGCACGATAGTTCCCAGGGGTTTATAGTTATCCAAATATCCATATGTCTGAGAAAACTCCCATAACATAATGTTCTACAAAGCAATTTATTTCCCACTCCCAATTGATACCCGATGGTACTTTTGTTCCCATTTCGAAAATCTAATATATTTCCATTCTGTTAATAGGAACAGTAACACTCCCTCCTCTGGCTCCTAATATGCAGTGTTTTTATCCCATAAAAGAGAAAAAATCCCAAACTGTAAAATGATGAACCTGGTGGTAGGGAGATAACTTCTATGGTGGATGTGTAGGTTAAAAGTGTCCTTATTGGTGGAAGGGAAAGAATGTCTAGGGTTGAGGTATATGTTAAACATATCCTTATTGGTGGTTGCAAAATAGCGTCTAGGGTGGAGGTATAGGTTAAATGGGTCCTTGTTGGTGTTAGGGAAATAACTTCTAGTGTGGAGGTATAGGTTATGTGTGGCATTGGCAGAATGTGCAGAGGAAAAGCCCAACCTTGAAGAGCATTGCTTTGACAGCAAGATTTTTGTAATCTTTTAAAACAAGAGACAGCATCAATGGGAATGAGAAGACGCCAAAGAACAAGTTCATTAACAAGATGGAAAGAAACAAATGGCAAGAGGAGGAAGACTCTGCCAACACGACAGATAACAGATGGACTAATATATTCTTGGAAGGCTCTGAACATTAAAAGCTGGAAGCCTAGAACAATGAGCTGTATTCCAACTCAGTTTGTACTTAGCTTTCTTAAAGTAAAATATGATATCTTTTTATTGTACCAACACTAAAGATGATAAATTGATATTGTTGGGAATGAGCTCACCTAGGTCTTCTCTAGAAAGCTGCGTTGCCTTCTGTGAACCAATGTAGAGAATGATACACGGCAAGACTTCCATTGACATGACCTTTGTCACTGAGCTCATTAGATTCTCCACAGCTGGCAAATGTATTCCAAAATGATATAAATTAGTATTCAGTGCTAAAATAATTTGTCACACTGTATCAAGAGATAGCCCAAGAATTACTCATTGTGAAACACAAAATATGCAAAAAAACAGAACTATAAAATAACTATATGTTACATTTTATAAACATGTATATATAAATAGATATGTAGTTATTAAATAAAATATTTACCTAAAATATGTATACATACTACAAGACATATTAAAATCTACTGAATTGCTTTCTATTAACCCCTTATGCGGCAAGATTCTTTCGACCTGAAAGGCCGAAATCACAAAGTGATTGGATCCTGGCTCCAATCACAAAGTGTCTGAAGGCAGGGACATGGTGGCAGATACCAGATAAGGTTCTACACAGACTCTGAGGGTACCTTTCACAATCATGTGATGCTTGCAACATCCCTCGTGACATGGTGGAGGTGTGATTTAGTGATATGTAACTGTTTTTTTTTACCTGCATTCCACCACAAAAAGTACATCTTTTTGGAAGAGAGAGGAGACCTGATCAAACACGATCATAACTTCGCCCCCTTGTGATATTATAGTTACCCTCCCATCTAAAGTCTGTGGTCAGAATTTAGACTTATAGACTCCATTATGTTCAAAAGCCCCATAGTGAGATACAACACTATATTTTACAAAATGGAGGCGCCAAGTAAAATATTTTATTAAATAAACTCACAACAATTAAATAAACTGAAGTCAACAATGCAAAAGAGAAAAATTAAAACCTTTTACATTTCTGGTGGAAGTGTCCCTTTTAAAAAAATAACCGATGTTACATTACGAGAATTGGAAGCAAATTCATAGATTAAATTCAAGAGAATAATATGAAAAGTGTACTTCGTTCCTGTGGTGTCTCATGTTTGTGACCACTTGTGGCTTTATATGCAAATTAACTATTTTAAATGCATGGTGATGTCATAAACAGGAGACACCATAGACAAGCTTAAAACACCTTTATCTTAATCTATTTCTTGCAATTCTGATATTACTATATATAGATATATTTTATTCCCTCACATTCACAGTATAATCAAGGATTAGGTGACCTTGCCCTTTGCACCATTTTGTTTATATTTGAGCTGAACTGATACAAAACAAATGCTAGTGAATTGTATCATACAAAATGTTTGGCTAACCATTGTATAGTTTTAGTAATGGTTGCAGCAAGTTTAGAGAATATTCAAACTAATGTAGAACAAACATTATAGCTATTTTCATGATATTTTTGTCATAATCCATGCTACTTGTTATGTGCTATGACTCTGTATAATATAAGTACACTAATAGGCCTGTATTTATGGCCTTAAGAATTCAAAGATTTATGAATGGGTTCATATACTTACTTTTTTATTCCTCACCTTAAAAATATTTCAATACTCTGGATTCCATATGAATTTTACCACACTCCAACTGGTACACCATTTCTTCTCTCACAGGCAATATCTGTTAGATAAAGTTGTATAGATAAAGGTAGCTAGAGGTAGAAATCCCAATGAATTTAACAATTATCATTTTAAATATTAGCCAATGGGCAAAAAAATAACATTAGCCAATAGACAAGCAGAATTAACTTAACACTGCCTTCAAAAAAGGAAACAAAATATATCCTCTAATTCTTTAGATTGTTTCAATTTACATGCGTAAAGAAAGACATTATATTCCCTGAACATTTGAAATTAACTCAAGAATCAGAAGCTCTATATTATTATTATAATTTTTTTTTTATATTTAATGGCTGAATTACTTGCGGAATAATAATTTACGAAGACAGATCATAAGCTGCATCCAATCAGTAACACAAATCTAGTCTGATATGAATCATACGTCTCTCTTCTTTTTATATCCCATGACTGTGGAACATCATTTTCTAATATCCTTATTCACATGTTACAGATAACTACTCTGATTAGATAAAACTAATTTGTTCCACCTTATTTCAGTACACTCAATCCCATTGGTCTTTCATTAGTTAAACCCAAGGGCCAAGTTAACGACTCACTGATTTCCTTTTGGTTCCTAATTGAATCATCGGGAGAGAGTTATTCACCGAGTGCATCATGCTCTTACGGGAAATACATTTTTACTTCAAAGGAATAACCTTAGAGGATAAAAAGAAAAAAAAAAAAAAAGAAAAAGAAACAACAAAAAAACAAATGCATAGCAAATGCTATTTGAGAAAATCAATGCCCAGTTTACAAATTGGGCATGACAGGTCCTGGAGATGTTTAAAAAAAAGAAAAACCACTTAAGCCCAGTTTTAAGAGACAGTATTCTGGTGCCTTGACAAGAAACTTTATAAAGCTTGGCGTTCAATACAATGCGTCAGAAGAGAACTATTCTCATGGCTTTTAACAGAGAATCAATCACCTTGTTAGCAATTGATAGGAGTTCTGGGTAAAGTATCAAAATAAAGAACACTCACCATAAATGGTATAGGACATTAGCCAATAAACAGTTTTTCTATGTGTAAGAAATATATATAACTTTTTTTTAAATGTATGAAAGTTCAATAAGTTTGACTTTGTTATTAGTGATTCCCCCCCCCCCCCCCTCTAAATAGAAATCATTTGCATGTTTTAGCTAGGAGTGGGAACTTGGTCCCAAAAAACAACTCTGTCATAAGCTTTCAAACATATTCCTAAATAAAGTATGTAGAGATTGAGCTTTCTGAAGGCCCTTTTGTCATATAGCTCAGATCTCTGGTTATGAGATGATTTTTTTCGACTGTAAGCTCATTTCTGTAGGGTTTTCCTTTGTGACTGTTTTGGTATTTCGCAACTTTTGACCATGGTGACTTCTGCGCAAATTGCACTGGGAGTGTTCTGTTACTTCCGTTCACCACATGCAACAAGAAAAGAATACAAGAAATCTAATGAGTACCCATTAAAAAACTCTCTATATATTTTACAGCATCAAAATAGCTGACATCCATTATTCCCAGTTTGTTTTGAACATGTACGTACTTTGTTCAGATACCATCTTAATGAACGTCAGTTGCATTCTACTTTCATTGTTGAAAACAAAAGAAATCTCAATGTGTTCTTCCCGGTCAAACTCATAACTTAGTGTACTCTCAAATATCTCCACTTAAATTATAAGAAAAAGGATGGAACTAGTCTGCTCAATTCTATTATTTGTATTAATTGTATCCTTGACTTCATTCCCAAGTCTATTTAGAATACAGAAACTCTGAGGTTAACAAAAGAGGTTAAAACATTAGTAACAGATTCACCTGAGATTCATTATGCAATTCACAGTTGCACAAGCCTCCCCCATTTATCTTGGCTCACAAAGCAATAGTGAAAGAGAGATAGGCATTTTGACATCTTTCTTGTTTGCAAATGCTAAAGTCAGCAAAGGTAAGCTTTTTACTTCCAAGGATAGCTGAATCAGGCCATCCGTACCATCCCAGTGGACGAGACTTGACCTACATACCTTGTACCTTGTGTCCAATGTGCCCTATCCTTTAGCTACTTGTTGAATATCATTTAGCCAATGTTTTGTCCTTGTAGGTAAGTTGATACCCTGATTGGATACTCCGACTTGTTATTGTAAGTAACGCAATTAATGTTTCCAACATTTTTCACCTTTCTTTTACCTCTGTCTCTACCTCTCTTCAGAGGGTGAATTAACCAATACCCTGTTTTTCTTATCCCTCCAGGATCTTGCTGCCCTGACATGACTTTTACAAGACGTTGCTCTACAGTAGATCAAATGATGTGTGGCTTTGAATGGTAGTAAGTGCATGGATAATTTAAGAAGCCATTCAAATTTACTTAAAGCCATTTTCATTACAGTGAACCAAATAAAAGTGTTTTTTATTTTGCAATATGTTTTGTGTAATGCGAACATTTTTAATGTACTATACAATATTTCAGGAAAATTATTAGGGAAGTTTTGCATACTTCTGTCATTGTCAGTAATTTTTATTTCATCTGTAAACTTAAAAGGAAGTAAGAAAAATGTTTATTATGCAGTAGCCTTATTAAGTATAGTAAGTGAAAAAACGTTGAAAGAAAAGCAAAGCTCTGTGTAGTGTCACACAATACAAAAGGCTTTTAACCAGATATCTTGATTGGGCCTAAGCAACATAATTACAAGACCAAAACGGTAAACAGTATAAGTCTACATGAACTAAGAAATTAAAAGCTTAGATTTTTCCACATTTGTTTTAAATGTGTCATAGTGATTTAACATGTTTATTGGTCCTATTTGGATAGGACTCTTTACTCCATTTGGCTTCAAAGACTAATGTGGTTCTAATGTGGTTTTAGCAGATGATGGGCACTCACTCTGAAAGTAACTGTTTCACATATTCAGCAAATTTCATATTCAGCAAATTTCACATTTGTACATTTTAGAGTCCGCAAGAGAAGAGAAGTGGGCATAGCCTGGTTCAAGGAGCACCACCAATATTTGCCTTCATGAGGTATAAACCCAGATATGGCCTTAGTCATGTGTGTGCCAGTGTATCAAAAGGTGGATTGAAAAAATAAGAGACAGGGTGGTTAAACGTTCAATGGAAATCAAATTAATCAAAACTTGTTTTGAGCTCTTGTTATACTAGTATTATGTGTTGTTTTATTTACAAAATGATATTCTGTTATACCTTGCTGTACAATAGGGAAAATAAGACACATTAGACAAACCCAAACAAAAGAAGGAGGGCTCTTTTTTTTCAAATCTGTTAGATCTAGTACAAACCTGTCCATTACCTGAGACAAAAGTGCTCCATGGTGATTCCAGCTGCTTGATAAATTCCAGTTGGACAAAGACAACACGTGTTAAGGGCATATTTAAGTAAAGTTAAGGTCAGTTTTATTGTCAGGAAATAATATGCTAAAGATGTACTGCATGGGAGCGAAGTTAGGAATATGATATACTCTATGTGCAGGACTTAGAGTCCTGTAGGATTTTTTTGTAGAACATTGGTGAAGATTAGATATTAGATTAACAAAACATTTTCCTAATGAATTTACAGTGAGGGCAGAGAGGAAGACATAGTGTCCCGAGAAAGTCGTAAAGGATACTTGGTGCGTAATAGACTGTTGTCTTTTCTGTTTTCTGTTCCATGATTCAATTCTTAACTAGAGATCTAAAAGACTTGAGTTGGACAAATTCTCCGATTCAGCTATAAAAACTCTGCTATTTTGGCCTTGTTTGCAATTCCCTGCAATTCAGTGCATGGTGCCCATAGACATTGCTTGCCGACAACCAGAGTGTGCATATTAATTGTTGGGATTCAGTGGGTCAAAATGCTGTGGGCTCATTCTGCATGAGGTCCTAATGCTGTCCAGTTGGTTCAATGTTCTAATTACTACGAGCAATTAAACGTGTCAGATTCAAGGTCCCTGGGCCATTAGACTTCACAATGACAATGACTTGTCATCATGGTCGGTTCACAACAAAATTAGTATGTAGGGCTATAATTAAGAAGCCCAGCCGCAGAATGCAACGAGCATTGCTAAATGTTCCTGATTTAGGCAATGGCAACATACACCTGCAAAGAACATGCCTTGAAGGGAATGAGGCTATCGCAACGGCTGAGGAATCTTACATTAATTAGTGTAAAAATACATATATACGTAGGAGTTAATATCTGCAACCCTAGCACAGCCTGGGGTCCTCCGATCTTTCATCTGCTTCTTCTGCTGCTTTATGGCAATCAAAACGTGCATTTTTTTTTTCTTTTTGGCTTCATATTCTGTATCACTAGCCAGATAATCTTTCTCTAGGTCAATGCAGCATCACTGCTGTGATGATAAGCAGGAAGTAAATGCACATTTAACTCCCCTTTAAATGGCCAGACTTGTATTAATATAAACTGACATTTTAATAATGATAAGGAAATCACACTAAAATCAAAATTAATCCTTTAGCATGACAGTTTTGGGCTCACAGCAATAAAATTGCATACTCTGAAGTAGGGGATTATGATGGAATTAAAACATTACATTTAGTATAAAATAACACTTTGTAAAGATTTGCAATAAACTGTAGGAGGTTGGAAGAAAGAAAATATTACTAAAATGACTGAAATAACATAATATATAAAATAAATTATATGTAGTGTAATGAATTATTTTTATTTTAAGAATTATTGCTATTTATTCATGAACAGTGAACTGCCATTGGGTAGATCAGACTAAAAAAAGGCATAGTAGTGAATGTCTTGGCCTAAATTTTGAAAACCTAGTTGTGAAATCACCACAGTTCACTCCATAGAGAATATATGCTATTATTATAAATGTACATAATGTATTGATTACATTTAAATGACTAGCTAACTGCTCACTGAACCATTTACAGTAAACACAGTCAACACAGTAAAGGAAGAGAGTATATTTAAAAGAAGAAAAACTACCACAACTAGAGGACATAGACTAAAATTAGAGGGGCAACGATTTTAAAGTAATATCAGGAAGTATTAATTTACTGAGAGGGTAGTGGATGTATGGAATAGCTTACCAGCGGACGTGGTAGAGGTAAACACAGTCAAGGATTTTAAGCATGCGTGGGATAGGCACAAGGCTATCCTAGCTATAACATAGGGAATTGGGGACTAAAAAAAGTATTTAGAAAATTGGGCAGACTAGATGGGCCGAATGGTTCTTATCTGCCGACACATTCTATGTTTCTATAGTTATAAACCTGTCAGCTCTGATAGTCATTGCATTAAGCTGTTTCTCCTAATTGTAATAGTGCAAAAAAAGGTGAATGTGCCAAATGGCCCCGTTCAAATAAATTAGTATAATAATGCTTGTACCACAACAATGCTGCCTTCTGAAGTAATCTCCGAATTACTCAAACAATACGCAAAATACAAAAGCAGAATGGCGCAACAGTAGTGAATACGTGGAATAAATATTTTTCAATGAAGAGTAGTAAAATCCTTCAAAATTTAATAGGATTCCTGTAAAAAAACACAATAAAACACAAACATGTGTATGACCAGATACAATAAATATATATGGGCCCCTAATACAAGGAGAACTTACAAAACGGTGGAAGAGATAAATCGAGGGAGAGATAAATCAAGTAAAGATGATGGCTGGAATAGCATCAGAGTTGGCCTGCACCTCAACGCGTTTCGCCGGATACTACACGGCTTCTTCAGGAGGAATTTGGGAAAAAACATCTCCTAATTGTAACCTGGAATTCCAATGCTCTAAACCAGTGTTAATTTCACCGACTAGACATTTTCGTCATAGTTTTCGTCAACTGCATATTTTCCAGTGGCGAAAACGAAACAGTTACTAAATAAAAACTGTCAACAGGACTAAAACTATGACGAAAATCCATTGCAATATTCGTCAACTTACGAAAATGTTAGGGAGGGACTATTTAATTTACTGGTTCTGGTTCCCTTGGATCTGGTTCCCTTGGATCTCTGCCAAAGCTCAGTCCCCTGACTCTATAGAACAATGCCTGGAACAGTGCACTGCAAACTGCAGAGGAAGAGGACACTCCTCCATCTGATTTGCCTGGTACTGTCACGTGAGTGGTTCCCCTCCCATCTCCCTAGCAAGTAAACTTAACACTCTGTAAGAGCCTTCTCAGACCCGTTCCCTCACTCACTGCTGGAGCTTTAGTTGACTAAAATCTACTACAGATTCAGTCAACTAAAATGTTAAAAAAGAACAATTCAGATGAAATAAGAGTAAACTAAAATGGCATTTTAGTCAAAAGACTATGACTAAATCAAAATTAACACTAATCTAAAACACTGAGGATCCTCAATCCAAATTCCATGTGGGCAGTCTTCAGAAGTGTCACAAAGAGCTCTGGCCAGGAATCTCCATGTTGTGACATTAAAGAGAAAATAAAGGAGACTAGAGTGTGGAGAAGTCTTCTTGAGTCTCAAGGAAAATTGTCAGTTGTCAAACACATAAACCAACAGTGCCCAGCAGTCTTTCCCCCACCTATTAAGAAGGAACAGGCCTCAACACTGTTGACAGTGGACATGTACTGGACTTTGTGACAGACAATTACATGATGTACTATAGACCCTCATAGACCTTGTCATGGTCACTGATATCCTTGTACAGAAATTTTGCCAATCTCTGGTCATGGATGTTTCTTTTATGAAAGACTAGGATCCTCACAGAAAGTATCCTTTTGGTTCATCTATCATTATTATAAATTCATAAAACACTTTTCATTACAGAAGGCTCTGTGTCATGTATTGATACATCAATAGTGGTAAAGCAACAACTCTTATACTCTACTTGGAAGATAAAGAATATATATCCCTTTATATGATTTCACATAACTGTACAGGTCTTTGAAGTTTTTTTTTTTATTCATTGTGGAGCATTACATTATTTATTCAAACTGATTTCTTTTTCATGAGAGAAGAATAAAGATGAACACATCACAGAAAACCTAATGTCCTCATGTGTAAAATGAAAAGAACAATAGAACAGTTTATCACAGATGTACTCATTCATCTAATACATGAAGAAAACATTATGTTACACGTTCATTCACTGAGCACAGTAATTAACACCAGTGCATTGCAGTGATTGACTGCACTTTGCTGCAATGTTGAGTGATCTCTGAATAATCGGAACACGTTTAACGTCTTCACTGCCAGAAGTACCTGCGGTTTGCATAGTGTGCTGTTGAATGAACCTAATGACAACTGAATAGATTTGTGCACATACATGTCGCGGGGTCAGTGCTGAACTAGAACCACAACCAGTTCTTACCAGTTGCACTAACACCTGACAGAGAGGAGCCAGAAATCTGATGATTCATCGTTTGAGAAATAGAAAATGGCTGCACCATATGCAGATGAAATACCAAAATTAATATATATTGGATATATTACCATCACAGTAAATGTTATTTGTAAGGATTACTCCTTTTATGATACTGTTATCCTGCTTTATATGACATAATAATATGACTTAAAAAAAAAAGTATGAAGTAAATAACTGTCTGCCATGCAGTTATTCACTGTGTAGAAAATATATTGCTTTCCAATCCCGTTCAATGTTCCTGTGGCCATTTGGTAATTTAAGGGGTTAATTATTCCCTGAAGCCGAACTGGATTTATTGGTTGGCTCAGCAGAATGCTTTACCTGTGTGTTCAGACCTTCACCCTCTTTCACACTGGTACACTCCTGGCTATTTTTAGCCCATTTAGGTTTGATTTGGTATAAAATGTGACTAGTGCAAGGTCTTATGACTCAATGTGCTTCAGTGTTGAGTTAGTTCAGAGTCTGTCAGGGTCAGCTTCCATCTAAGACTACTGACAAAGAATTTACACAAAAATCACTATATTTATATAAATAAGAGAAGCATTTACCTTGGTGTTAGGGAAACCAGGAGCCCTGTCATTTAAGCTGTACAATAGAAAATACAACTTTAGAGATTTCTGCAATAAAATAGTGGAATAAGGTTTAAAGCAACACTTCCAAGTATTACTGCAGAGTACAGAAAAGATAGGCCTTTCTACTACCTCTATCCAGAGTACCTCTAAACCCAAAAGGAAATATGCTAATTGAGAAGTCTCCTCTGTAATGGTATAAGAGGCCAAAAAACAGTAGGCTGTTAGAACACTGTCCAATCTTGGCCTGGCTCCCACCTAGGCAATGGCTGGTAACTGTTGGCCAGGGGGGTAAAAGTTTTAACTGGTCTTGGTGCCACTTCACCAGCTCACCTGATTTCATCAGCTTTAGATACACATAGACATGCAAGATATATTTGCTGTTGTTCAGAGATTGACAGACAGACAAGACAGTTGTATAAAAAGATTGAAAGTGATTAGAGAGCAGAAACTTACCCTCTTGCTAGCCCTCCTGCACCTGGCCTTATTTTTTGTCACTAAATATTGTGCAGGGTATATCCAGACTTGGGTTCCTGTAATGCTGCACCTAGAGACATACCCGCCGTACCAATTATGATAGGTGTGTGATTGTGGTGTTCCTCTTTCAGAAGAAATTTTCCATTTAATTTTGGATCTAAACTGCCCTGATGGGTAAGACCAGGCGGATATGCTAATGGAGAACTCTCATCTGTAATGGTGCAAACAGGCAAAAAACTGTGAGCAGGGCCGCCCTTACATGTTCTTCCCATATATCTTTCCCTCTCTCCATATCTGTTCTCTCTCCGATCCCCATATTTTTTTCTCTCTCCCCACTCCTCCCCAATGCTTGTTCTCTCTCCCCTCCTCCCTATATATGTTCTCTCTCACCTTATCTCTGTTCCCTCTCCCCTCCTCCCCTTTCTTTGTTCTCTCCCACTTCCTCTGTTCTCTCCACTTCCTCCTCTATCTCTGTTCTCTCCTCCTTCCTCTGATCTCTTCCCCTCCTCCCTTTCTCTGTTCTCTCCCTCCCCTTCCCAATTACTTGAAGCAGGCAGCATAAGCTCCGTGTGTTAAACACACATGGAGCTCAGTAAGTGCTGCCTGCTCTTCTGTACATTGTGATGATGCATGGTTCCCCGTCAAGCAGATGCTGCACTGCTTCACAGGGTGGGGGTGGACCTTCACCGTTGCGGTCTGCCCCCTCCCTGGAACCTGCGCTACTACCGATCTCCCCAGCCAGTGTCTCTACAGGCAAACTATTTTTTTTTAAAGTGGTGCCCCCGGGGTGTTGTGGCCTGTGCGGTCACACAGGCTGCACTCCCCAAAGGCCGGCCCTGACTGTGAGCAAGCAGACTTACATAGCACTGTCCATTCTCAGCCTGAAATGTTAAGCATGAGTCTTTCTCTCTACCTATTTTACACTCCCCAAAACTGATATTATAGATGTAAATGTAAAATATTAATGTTGTGCTACTGTATGACACATCCACATTTATACATCACATACATCACATTTAGCAAAAACATTTCTTAACACATCTATTTAAATGTCATAGTCAACTCATCATGCATGTTATAATAATGTATCTTACAGTCATTATATGCTTTAAGATGCTGATTACTACTGTAACTTGTGTCCCAGCCTTTTGTGTACCACTTCCATGGATTAACTTATTATTCTATATGAAGTTACCAGAGTGCCAAGTCTAATTTTTTTTGTGTTGTATCATTTCTGTGGTGTCTGCCCACAAAGGCTTAGAGTGCACCAGGAAAAAAAAACACTTTGGAATGGGTGGAGTGTACCACGGCCCCAGAGCAGTATCCTGAACCCTGAAGGCATTTGGCTGTAGCCCGGTAATGATTTTGATTATTCGAATGCAGGAGACATCCAGTCTAGCTTTCTTAATGATCCTTCACATGTGGTTATCTACCAATCATTGATGCTGCCCATTTAATTTAATATGGATTGTAAGTATTGCAAATAAAATATAACAACTGGATCCATGCTTTACAGTAATTCAGAATAATGATTTAACATAAGGACAAACAATTAGGCTACGTAATTACTCTCCTCTACAACAAGGGCATTAATATAATAGAATCTCCCTATTTTTTCCCTATATTCCACTATTGCTATTTCCTTCTCTAGTGTACCTATTTTCATAGAGCTCAGAAATTTATATGTGTATCATTGAGCTCCACAGCAATAAAACTCATCATATGATGTGTGTAATATGCAGTAAACGTAGGTTCGTCCTGTCTGGCAAACCGTTGTTGACATTGGATGGACCTAGCCCGTTCTGTGGTTCAATAATCGGTGTTTGCTATCTAAGTTCACTTTCGTCGCTCTGATGCTGTTGCTAGACTGCCCCTAGAGGAAAAAAAAAGTTTATATTAGCTTAACATCTAGGATTAGTGTTAGAACAATGATAAGGGTTACAGTGAAATTGGGGTTAGCATTAGGGTTACAAAAAAATTAAATTAAAATTAGAATAAATTAAGGGTTAGCATAAGGGTTAGTGTTAGTGTTTAGAGTTGAGCGGACACCTGGATGTTCTTGTTCCGCAGGTTCGGCCGAAATTCGAAAAAATGTCCGGGTCCGCGCTTGAACTTGACCCCGAACTTGACCCCGAACCCCATTGAAGTCAATGGGGACACAAACTTTTGGCCACTAAAATGCCTCTAAAAAAGTCCTGGAAAGGGCTAGAGGGCTGCAAAATGAAGTAAAATGTGGGTAAGAGTAGGACGAGTGCCCTGCAAGCAAATGTGGATAGGGAAATAACTTAAAATAACATAAAATACATACAAATTACAAATACAGCTGAGCCATAAAATAGCACTAGATGGAATCTTTGATTTTAGCTTTGGAAGAACATAAATCTAAATCTAAAGCATGGCTGCCAGGACGATCAACAGAATTATCCATTTGAGAGAGGGGTGGAGTGCAGGGTATTCTCTTTCAGTTTATACTATAGGTTGAGGAGGCGGTGACTGTGGCGGTGTAGGTGGAAGCGCCGCTGGAGGAGGAGGAGGAGGTAGCCAACACTGTTTTTAATTTGTTTTTCGTTTATTAAATTGGGGTAGCCCTCAAAATATTGGGACATATAACAACAGAAAACAAAGAATAAGTGCACCTGAGTATAACAATGACTGGGTGAGGCCGGTATAAATGTCTATTCTGCACAAGGTACAGAGAAGTCTGGTAGGATCCATGCCTGGTACATCTTAATAAACGTGAGCTTGTTCACGTTGGCTGTGGACAGGCGGCTGCGCTTGTCTGTGACAACGCCCACTGCCGTGCTAAACACACGTTCAGACAATACACTTGCTGCAGGGCAGGCCAGCACCTCCAAGGCATAAAGGGCAAGCTCAGGCCATGTGCCCAATTTGGAGACCCAGAAGTTGAATGGGGCAGACCCATCAGTCTCTACGTGTAGGCCTGTGCACACGTACTGTTCCACCATGTTGCTGAAATGCTGCCTCCTGCTAAGACGTTGCATATCAGATGGTGGTGCTGCTTGTTGTGGCCTGCTGACAAAGCTTTTCCACATTTTGGCCATGCTAACCCTGCCTTCTGAGGTGCTGGTGGTGCCCCAGCTGCGTTGGCGACCTCTTCCTCTGCCTTCGCCATGTGCTTCCATTGAGCGTGTGCTTGTAGTCGCGCATCTTACGATCACGCTCCAGTGATGGAATTAAGGATGGCACGTTGTCCTTGTAACGGGGATCCAGCAGGGTGGCTACCCAGTAATCAGCACAAGTTAGAATGTGGGCAACTCGGCAGTCGTTGCGCAGGCACTGTAGCATGTAGTCGCTCATGTGTGCCAAGCTGCCCAGAGGCAAGGACAAGCTGTTCTCTGTGGGAGGTGTATCATCTGTGTCCTCCGTATACCCCCCAGCCATGCTCCAGTGATGCCCACGAGCTGCGTTGGGTGCCACCCTGCAATGAACACGGTTCCCTCTCCTCCTCCTCATCCTCATCCTCCTCCAAAACTGTGCCCTGGCTTGAGAGTTGTGTACCTGGCCTATGCTGGTGCAGGAACCCACCCTTAAAACCCCTTGTGAATGACTGGCCTGATAACCGTGGAAATGACCCCTCTTCTTCCTCCTGTGCCACATTTTGCCTCTTCCATCATCTCCCTAAGCGTTTTTTCAAGGAGACATACTAGCGGGATAGTAAGACTGAGAACGACGTCATTGGCACTGGCCATGTTGCTGGAGTACTCGAAACAGTGCAAAATGGCACACAGGTCTCGCATAGAGACCCACTCAGTGGTGGTGAAGTGGTGCTGTTCCGCAGAGCGACTGACCCGTGCGTGCTGCAGCTGATACTCCACTATGGCCTGCTGCTGCTCGCACAATCTCTCCAGCATGTGCAAGGTGGAGTTCCACCTTGTGGGCACGTCGCATATGAGGTGGTGAGCGGGAAGGCCTAAGTTACGCTGCAGCGCAGACAGGCAAGCTGCAGCAGGGTGAGAACGCCTAAAGTGCGCACAGACGGCCCGCACTTTCTGCAGCAGCTCTGATATATCTGGGTAGTTTTTCAGGAATTTCTGCACCACCAAATTCAGCACATGCGCCAGGCAAGGGATGTGTGTCAAACTGGCTAAGCCCAGAGCTGCTACGAGATTTCGCCCATTATCGCACACCACCAGGCCGGGCTTGAGACTCAGTGGCAACAACCACTCATTGATCTGTTGTTCCATGCCCGTCCACAGCTCCTGCGCGCTGTGGGGTTTTTCCCCCAAACATATGAGTTTTAAAAGAGCCTGCTGTCGTTTCCCCCTGGCTGTACTGAAGTTGGTGGTGAAGGTGTTACGCTGACACGGATGAGGAGGTGGTAGAGGAGAAGGAAGAAGCTGAGTAGGAGGAGGAGGCAACAGGAGGCAAAGAGAAATTCCCTGCAATCCTCTGTGGCGGAAGGCCATGCGCCAAACTGATATCTGCCTCAGGCCCAGCCGACACTACATTTGCCCAGTGTACAGTTAGGGAGATATAGCGTCCCTGCTCGTGCTTACTGGTCCACGTATGGTTATGTGGACCTTGCTACAGATGGCGTTGCTCAGTGCACACCTGATTTTGTCCGCCAATTGCTTGTGCAGGGAAGGGATGGCTCGCCGGGAAAAGTAATGGCGGCTGGGAACCACGTACTGTGGGACAACCACCGCCATCAGGTTTTTAAAACTGTCCGTCTCCAACAGACGGAATGACAACATTTCAAAGCCCAGGAATTTGGAAATGCTGGCATTCGGGGCCAGTGTTCGCGGGTGGGTAGGGCCATACTTCCTCTTTCTCTCCAGTGTTTGGGAGATGGACAGCTGAATTCTTCCATGGGACAGTGTGGAGGTGCTTGGGAACGGTGGCGGACGTTGTGGTGTTGCTGCCACTTCCTCTATTTGTTCGGTGGCAGGTGCCACTGTGACTCCAGAGCTGGAGGAAGAGGCCAAGACAGCAGCAGATGAGGAAGCAGGAGGAGCCTGAGACCTTTTCTTGGGTTTTGAGATGCTTACTCCACTGCAGCTCGTGCTTTGCATGTAGATGCCTGGTCATGCAGGTTGTGCTCAGGTTTAGCACTTTTATGCCTCGCTCCAGGTTCTGATTGCACAGCTTGCAAACCACTCGTGTCTTGTCGTCAGCACATTGTCTGAAGAACTGCCACGCCAGGGAACTCCTTGGAGCTGGCTTTGGTGTGCTCGGCCCCTGGGTGCGGCGGGCAGTAGCAGGCGTACTGTCTAGGGGACTGCCACTACGGTTTTGCACCCTGCTCCACCACCACCTCTTCCTCCAAACTGGACACGTCACTTGCATGACCTTGATTCCATGTGGGGTCTTGGACCTCATCATCCTCCACATCATCTTCCACCCACTCCTCAACCCTGCCCTCCTTGCCGGTCTGCACACTGCCGAAAGCCACAGCAGTTGGCACCTTTTTTTCATCATCATCAGAGACGTGCTGCGGTGGTCCTCCCATGTCCACATCCTGACACATAAGTGGTTGTGCATCAGTGCACTCAATCTCTTCCACTTCTGGGGCAACGCTAGGTTTGATGACCCCGCCAGCAGAGTCATCAAAAAGCAAAGGAGACTGCTGCATGACTTGTGGCTCAGACTGCTTGGCTGATTTGCAAGGGGGTGAGGTGAAAGACAGATGGCCATGGGCTGCAGGTGTCAACTCTGAGCTTTCAGCAGGGGACCGCGTGGGAGACAATGTGAAGGAACTGGAGGCACTGTCAGCCCCCCAATCTACTATCGCCTGTACTTGTTCTGGCCTCACCATTCTAAGAGCGGCATTCGGACCTACCAAATAACGCTGAAGGTTCTGTCGCATACTAGCAGCTGAGGAAGGTGTTTCACTTGTGCGTGTAGCCGGCACAGATCGACCAAATCCCCTACTTGCAACAGAAGCTCCACCAACACCAGCAGCACCACGACCAGGGCCACGTCCCTTATTTGACGCTCTCCTCATTCTTTGCGGTCACCCACCAAAGTAACAGATGGTTTATGTCAGGCGACAATGTAACCGCCAATAGTCAACAATTTTTTTTTGTTTTTTTTTGTATTTTTGTTTATTGGACTGCAAGAAATGCACCGCAAGACGTAAATGTACTATTTAGCACCTAAAACAATTAGAATTTTTCAAAGTGCACTGTAAGCACAGTATTGGACTGTTCTATTTGACTCTCAGATATGAAGTGCACCGCAAGACGCAAATGTACTATTTACCACCCAAAACAATTAGAATTTTTCAAAGTGGACTGTAAGCACAGTATTTCACTGTTCTATTTGACTCTCAGATATGAAGTGTACCGCAAGACGCAAATGTACTATTTAGCACCCAAAACAATTAGAATTTTTCAAAGTGCGCTGTAAGCACAGTATTGGACTGTTCTATTTGACTCTCAGATATGAAGTGCACCGCAATACGCAAATGTACTATTTAGCACCCAAAACAATTAGAATTTTTCAAAGTGCGCTGTAAGCACAGTATTGGACTGTTCTATTTGACTCTCAGATATGAAGTGCACCACAAGACGCAAATGTACTATTTAGCACCCAAAACAATTTGAATTTTTCAAAGTGCGCTGTAAGCACAGTATTGGACTGTTCTATTTGACTCTCAGATATGAAGTGCACCGCAAGACGTAAATGTACTATTTAGCACCCAATACAATTAAAATTTTTCAAAGTGTGCTGTAAGCACAGTATTGGACTGTTCTATTTGACTCTCAGATATGAAGTGCACCGCAAGACGTAAATGTACTATTTAGCACCCAATACAATTAGAATTTTTCAAAGTGTGCTGTAAGCACAGTATTGGACTGTTCTTTTTGACTCTCAGATATGAAGTGCACCGCAAGACGCAAATGTACTATTTACCACCCAAAACAATTAGAATTTTTTAAAGTGCACTGTAAGCACAGTATTGCACTGTTCTATTTGACTCTCATATATGAAGTCCAGGACGCAAATGTAATATTTAACACCAACAAATTGCAGTATTTAAAAATGCCTACATGTTGCCGACTGAGCTAACAAAACAAAGTCATGAGCCTGGCACACATGCAGATGCAAGTGCACTGCACTCTCTGTGGCACTGGGCTCAGGGCAGGGTACAAATATGTAGTATAGCACCCACTAAAATAATCACTGTAATTTGAATAATCGCTGTAGTTTGAATAATCGCTGTAGTTTGCAGATTCAACAACAGAATTTTTTTAAATCTGTCCCTCACAGCTGCAGCATCCTCTCCCTACACCACGAAGAGCTCATGTTATGTGCGTGTATGTGACTCCAGCTTATATATAGCTTATATATATGGCTTCTAAGGGCAAACTGCAGCCTTCAGCCTGCAGCCTTTCAAAACGCGCCATTAAATCGCCAAACCCCGAACTCCAACCCGAACATACAGTAAAAATGTCCGTGTTTGGGTCCGGGGTCCAAAAACCGTAAAGTTCGGTACGAACCCGAACTGTGCGGTTCGGGTTCGCTCAACACTATTAGTGTTCAATTTTGGGTTTGGGTCAAAATGTCACTTTAGGTTAGAGAAAAACAACAACACTATTTTTGCTTATTGCTCTATAACTTGCACAAAACAACCATAAAACATGGAAACAAGCATATTTTTTTTAAAATAATGTTTTATGATTTTTTTGAAATCTAACGAAAGCTCTTCTTATGGCAAAACAATATATCATTTGTGTGGGTATAGTATGTGAGAAAGAAGAAAATTACACAAACCCCCACGGAAATATCAAAACTTGCAATTTAGTGTGCTTGAATCTCAAAAGTCAGTTGTGGTGTTCAGCTCTAGTCTCACACTCCTCTTGTTACAACATTCTCATCCACTCCACAACTCCTGCAGCTAAGATGATATAGGTGAAATAGATGACCTCCTTTATGCCACAATGCTTATCACCAGGGCCGGCGCCGCCTTAGGATGCCACAAGAGGGGGGGGGGGCAGGAAAATCGCCCACGCACCCAGGCCCGCCATCAGGGGGTTTAGCCATTATGCACTCCCCTCCAGCCGCGCGGCTTGAATAAAGTTTGTTAAAAAAAAAAAAATGCGACCGGGCGGCTGCAGGGGAGCGCACAATGCTTCCCTCACAGCTGCGGATCTGCAGAGCACCGGGAGACAGAGCAGCAAGGAGGTAAGTACTGGGGAAGGGGTGAGGAGGGTGGCAAAATCCTGGCATATTAAATGGCAAAATCCTGGCATATTGAGGGGCAAAATCCTCGTATATTGAGGGGCAAAATCTTGGCATATTAAAAGGCATATTGAGGGCAAAATATTGGCATATTAAATGGCAAAACAATGGCATATTGAGGGGCAAAATCCTGGCATATTAAGTGGCATATTGAGGGGCAAAATATTGGCATATTAACTGGCATATTGAGGGGCAAAATATTGACATATTAAATGGCAAACGAATGGCATATTGAGGGGCAAAATACTGGCACATTAAATGGCATATTGAGGGTAAAACACTGGCATATTAAATGCCAAAAGAATGGCATATTGAGAAGCAAAATACTGGCATATTAAATGGCATATTGAGGGGCAAAATATTGGCAAATTAAATGGCACAAGAATGGCATATTGAGGGGCAAAATACTGGAATATTAAATGGCATATTGAGGGGCAAAATATTTGCATATTAAATGGCACAAGAATGGCATATTGAGGGGCAAAATAATGGCATATTAAATGGCAAAAGAATGGTATATTGAGTGGCTAAATATTGGCATATTGAGGGGCAAAATACTGGCATATTAAATGGCAAAAGTATAGCATATTGAGGGCAAAAGAATGACATACTGAGGGGAAAAATACTGGCATATTAAATGGCAAAAGAATGGCATATTGAATGTCAAAATACTGGAATATTGAATGACAAAAGAATAGCATATTGAGGGCAAAATACTGGCATATTAAATGGAAAATTGAATGGCTAAATACTGGCATACTGAGTGGCTAAATACTGACTTATTGAGTGGCAAAATATGAATGGCATATTGAGTGGCAAAATATTACTGGCATATCGAACAACTGTTCCCAACCACCCTCCATATTACACTAGACCGGGATAACATACTTGTGAGGGTAGGTGGGGTAAGTGGGAGATATTGTTGGGGGGGGGGGGGGGTTAGGGGGACCAGAAAATTTGTTCAGTAAGGGGCCCTGAAATTCCTGGTATTGGCCCTGCGCGCACCGCTCTATGCTGGATCTGCCACCGTTTGTCCCAGAGCCGGCCCTACAATGTGGCAATTTCCCCAGGCAGCAGTATTTGAGTGAAATCGCTGCTGGCACCGACACTTTAATCACACCTGCCGCTTGGGGAGTGAGAGCAGCGCGAGAGATGCATGCTCCGCCCCCTCGTGCTGTGACACTATCGGAGTACCGGATGTCATGTGACTTCCGGGGTTCGGCCTCTTCAAAGAGACAGACACCGTCTGAACAATCCTCCTCTCTGCAAAAGAAGGTAGAAGAGCAGGAAGGAGAACAAAAATCAATGCTTTTTTGGGTTAAAAAAAAAAAAAGAAAAGAAACAAGTGTAAGTGGTAAGTGTGTCTCAGGTTATGTGTGTATTGATGTCACTGTGTGTGTAAGTGGTAATGGTGTGTGTAAGTGTGTCACTTTCTGTGTAAGGGTGTGTGTGTAGGTGTGTCACTGTGTCTGTGTAAAGGTTTGTGTGTAAGTGTGTCACTGTGTCTGTGTAAGGGTGTGTGTGTAAGTGGTAAGTGTGTCACTGCAAGCGTGTCTTTGTGTTTAAGGGTTTCAATGTGTGTTAGGGTGTCAATGTGTGAAAAATTTAGAGCATATGAGTTGAATATTTAGATATATTTATTTTCTACACTATACATCATACTTTTATATATATGAAATGTATGGTGGGTTAGTTGTGCAGGAGGTACCTGTGTAGCGGAAAATTGCCTGTGGTGCAAAATCCTTGCACCTGCCCTGCTTATCACTCTGCTTGCACACTCACATTTGGAAATGTGGAAATTATCATTTGGGAGAGCTTCTCTTTTGGCAGTCATATTGGTGGATATTGGTCTTTGTGTTGGGGGTGGAAGAATGCTTCAGGTAAATATATCCTGTAAACTATTTCTTTTAGTTTGTGATCCCGTCAACAGATATATAGAATAAATGTGTATACCAAACTGAAAGGTTCCCTTTAACAGAAAAAAGTGAAAAGGGGAGAAAGAAAAATGCCACTTAAAAACTGTAGTCTTAAATAATACAAGGGATTTTCTTTCTTTATCAGCACAAAGAAAAATACATAAAAAAGCACACAAAAAACAAAAAAGGGAAATACAATTTCCTTCCTTAAATCCTCCATCCCTCGATAATTGCTTTTTTAAAATATAATCATCATATTAAAAAAGAGGTAATTAGCGAACTGTAAGAAGTGGTATTTTCATTTTACTTTAAAACGGCGCATAAAGCTATTTTGCTTGGGAATAGTCTGAGTACTGAACACTAATTTCCCTGAGCACAAATTTCATTTAACCTCCTCTCTGCTGCAGTTATTTATACACCCCTCAACAAATTTCATTTAACATCCTCTATGCAGCAGATATTTATACATCTCTCAGCAAATTTCATTTAAAGGGGAAGTTTCACTTACAGTGTCCAAAACAATATTTTTGCAGTAAGCAATTCACTTTCTATCACCTAAAAACTGCAAATAAAGTATAATAGAGTTGTTTCTGTTGCTATGGCAATAATTCCTCCTATTGTAGCCTTCTTTATTGGAATGTGCTTGGATTTATACATATATTAAACACATGTATAACATATAGAAAACAAGCTAGGTGGAACTGTCCCTTTTTACGTCCTCCTTACTACAGCTTTTTATCAACTGTCGGGCATACCTAGAAATAGAAATGTAGAGATTTGTAAACCGATCTATAAAAGTAGCTATATCTTGTACTAAAAGTAAGAATGAAGTCAGTATAATATTAGTTGGTTTATAAAACATTGAGCTCTCCAAGACGGTTAGCTTTTTTTAAATAAATATTTAAAGTTTGTCCTTTTTATGTGGGCCCTGCTGCTTTAAACTAAATCCCAACAAATCTGGGACGGTTGGCAACTATGTGACATGCGTATATAACCCATCAAAATGCAAAGTCATTTTAAGTAAGTCTAGAGCCTTTTATATTGTGCGCTCTTTCATCTTTCTGTAATATCACAAATATTCACAAATATAAAAAAATCATAGGGTATTTTTCCTTCGTTTAGATCAAAAGCAGGATAGGTAGAAAGTAGACATGTGCAAAACGAAAATTTCGTTTTCGTTCATTAGGAAAATGATATTTATTTAGTCTAAAACGAATTTCGTTCATTACTACATTCGTTTCGGACGAAATTCGTTCATCATTTTTGTTTCGTTACATTCGTTTCGTTTGAACTAATAAATTAATTGACTATTTTATGAAGGGAGACTCTGTCTCTGTGTAGTGAAAGCCAATAGTACTATTACATTAATTACAAATTAATGATTGGTAGAAGGGTTGAACTTGATGGACTTGTGTCTTTTTTCAACCTAAATTACTATGTTACTATGTAAATGCCGAAAGTCTATAAAGCGAACGTTCGGTTTATAGACTTTCGGCTTATGGAATACATCTAATCCTATTGCTATTCTATAAACCGAATGTTTATACTATGGGCTTTCTATAAACCGAACTAGAGTTCCCATTCATAAAAATGTATGAATGGGGACTCTGTTTCAGTTTATAGAAAGCTAAGAAGTTGAACGAATGAACGAATGGTTTAATATAAACGAAAATCATTCGTCCATTCGTGCTATAGTATTGGCATTACTATAAACCGAAATTGAGTCGGTTTATAGAATGCCAATAGACTTACATGCATTCCATAAACCGAAAGTCGTTCATTATGTCGGTTTATGGAATGTAGTGTACTATGCTTTTGTATTCTATAAACCGACTCTATTTCGGCTTATATAATGACAATAATACTACGAATGGACGAATGAACGAATGATTTTCGTTTATTAACCATTCGTTCATTAGGCTTTCGTTAGCTTAGCATTTTCGTTATTCGTTTTTCGGACGAATGAACGAAAATGCTATTTTCGGACGAAAATGCATTAGTCCGAAAACGAATGCACATGTCTAGTAGAAAGATTGAACTTGGTGGACATCAGTGGCATTGTTAGCGGTGGGCTACTGGGGCTAAAACATGGAATCTCCAGTCCATAGCCCTGAATGGAGACTATGTGTTCTTTAGCCCCATCTCTGAGGCTCCTGAAACCGAAGGTTTAAGCTCTCGCTTGGGAGAGAGTGAGAACTGACCCTCCCTTCAGGTACTTGAGAGGAGAAAAAAAAAATGGGAGGGTGGTGCGGGCAATAATTGAAATATAATGACCCTCACAGGCCTTCAGAGATAAAAGGCTAGTTCCAAAGGAGAATTACAGTGACCTGATGGATTGTGAATTACAAGAGGGGAGCAACATGTTATTTTGAAATATGTGCACAACATTTTAGCACACCTAGCTATAAATATATCTGCAATTTCACTTGAAATTACATTTTTGTTTCTTTTTCTAGTGTGCCACATACTACAGAAGGAAAACCTTGCTGTTAATATTGGAACAAAACAAAATGAATTAAAACAAAATGCTCTATTTTGAATGGCTGACATTTGTATGCTATTTTGTATTAGGATGATCATTTTTCCTATACTGTGCAATAGCAGAGTTTGTGGAAAACCCATGCATATATAATTTGTCATAACTTCTGCCCAACGATTAGTGGATAGTATATTGCATATGCACGTAAACACTTAAAATGTAATTTAATTGTCTCCTTCTGGATGTTTTGCAGAAAACATCCTTCAGTATGTGTTAATACATTCCTCTTAGGTCAGTTTATTCTTTCGCTAAAAAAAAAAAAGGAATGGGGACATTATCTGTTGGCTGGTATGTCTATGTCTGAGGCAGCAATTGTGTGCGTGAGACAGCAATGTGTGTGAGACAACAAGTGTATGTCTGCTCTTTGGCATCATATACAAAGATAATGCATTTACAGCTCATAGGGATCATATACATCATTTATATATTTCCACTGGTATAAAACCTTGCATATAATATTATTGTTCCATGGCATCATAAACATCATTTATGTTTTATTGCTCGTTGCTTATATTTAAAGTTGAGTGGACACATGCATATTCGGGTTCGGCAGGTTCGGCCGAACTTCCAAAAAATGTCCGTGTCCGTGATCGAACTTGACCCCGAACTTGACCCCGAACCCGAACCCCATTGAAGTCAAAGGGGACACGAACTTTTGGCCACTAAAATGCCTCTAAAAAAGTCCTGGAAAGGGCTAGAGGGCTGCAAAATGAAGTAAAATGTGGGTAAGAGTAGGACAAGTGCCCTGCAAGCAAATGTGGATAGGGAAATAACTTAAAATAACATAAAATACATACAAATTACAAATACAGCTGAGCCATAAAATAGCACTAGATGGAATCATTGATTTTACCTTTGTAAGAACATAAATCTAAATCTAAAGCATGGCTGCCAGGAGGATCAACAGAATTATCCATTTGAGAGAGGGTTGGAGTGCAGGGTATTCTTTTTCAGTTTATACTAAGTGACCCATAGGTTGAGGAGGCGGTGACCGTGGCGGTGTAGGTGGAAGCGGCGCTAGAGGAGGAGGAGGTAGCCAGAATTTTACAAAGTGCGCTGTAAGCACAGTATTGGACTGTTCTATTTGACTCTCAGATATGAAGTGCACCGCAAGACGCAAATGTACTATTTAGCACCCAAAACATTTAGAATTTTTCAAAGTGCGCTGTAAGCACAGTATTGGACTGTTCTATTTGACTCTCTGATATGAAGTGCACCGCATACGCAAATGTACTATTTAGCACCCAAAACAATTAGAATTTTTCAAAGTGCGCTGTAAGCACAGTATTGGACTGTTCTATTTGACTCTCATATATGAAGTGCAGGACACAAATGTAATATTTAACACCAACAAATTGCAGTATTTAAAAATGCCTAGATGTTGCCGACGGAGCTAACAGAACAGGATTAAAGTCATGTGCCTGGCACACATGCAGTTGCAAGTGCACTGCACTCTCTGTGGCACTGGGCGCAGGGCAGGGTACAAATATGTAGTATAGCACCCACTAAAATAATCACTGTAATTTGAATAATCGCTGTAGTTTGAATAATCGCTGTAGTTTGCAGATTCAACACCAGAATTTTTTTTAATCTGTCCCTCACAGCTGCAGCATCCTCTCCCTACACCACGAAGAGCTCATGTGATATGCGTGTACGTGACTCCAGCTTATATTTAGAGGCTGGGTTACATGCTGCACTGGCCAATCACAGCCATGCCTTTAGTAGGCATGTCTGTGATGGCTTCTAAGGGCAAACGAGTCAAATGCTTGTTGAATGGCTGCCCTGCAGCCTTTCAAAACGCGCCATTAAATCGCTGAACCCCGAACTCCAACCCGAACATACAGTGAAATGTCCGTGTTTGGGTATTTTGCCCCTCAATATGCCATTCTTTTGCCAATTAATATGCCAGTATTTTGCCCCTCAATATGCAATTTAATATGCTTGTATTTTGCCCCTCAATATGCCAGGATTTTGCCCCTAAATATGTCAGGATTTGCCCCTCAATATGCCAGGATATTACCAATTAACATGCCAGGATTTTGCCACTCAATATGCCAGGATTTTGCCCCTCAATATGCCAGGATATTGCCATTTAATATGCCAGGATTTTGCCCCTCAATATGCCAGGATGTTGCCAATTAATATGCAAGGATTTTGCCACTCAAAATGCCAGGATATTGCCATTTAATATGCCAGGATTTTGCCCCTCAGTATGCCAAGATTTTGCCATTTAATATGCCAGGATTTTGCCCCTCAATATGCCAGGATGTTACCAATTAATATGCCAGGATTTTGCCCCTCAATATGCCAGGATATTACCAATTAATATGCCAGGATTTTGCCCCTCAATATGCCAGGATGTTACCAATTAATATGCCAGGATTTTGCCCCTCAACGTGCCAGGATATTGCCATTTAATATGCCAGGATTTTGCCCCTCAAGATGCCAGGATGTTAGCAATTAATATGCCAGGATTTTGCCCCTGAATATGCCAGGATGTTACCAATTAATATGCCAGGATTTTGTCCCTCCAATATGCCAGGATATTGCTACCCTCCTCCCCCCCTCCCCAGTACTTACCTCCTTGCTGCTGTGCAGGTCCTCAGCTGTGAGGGAAGCGTTGTGCACTCCCCTCCAGCCGCGCGGCTTCAATAAAGTTTGTTAAAAAAAAAAATGCGACCAGAGTAACTCCGGTCACATTTTTTTTTACTGGCAAACTTTATTGAAGCCACGCGGCTGGAGGGGAGTGCACAACGCTTCCCTCACAGCCACAGACCGGCTGAATAGAGAATTTTTTTCTTTTTTTTTTGCTGGTGTGACCTGGGCCCACCAGGCCCTCTGGACCCGCCGGGCCTGGGACGCCAGTATCCCCCGTCACCCCCTGATGGCGGGCCTGTATATACCTATTGCTCATTGGCATCATTTTTATGCTTCATGTGCCCACCTAAGCAGGCCAAGGGCTCCAGCCCCAGATATTTTGGAGATGTAGCAACACCCCTGATGGATTTAAGTCTTTTTTCAACCAAAATTACTATGTAATGTTACTATTTTTAAAATATTTCAGTTATTGCCTTGTTTCCTTTTTGGTTTAAATGTTCACTTTATGCATTGGATAAAATGGCATTGGCCCCCCAAAAAGATCCCATGCAATATCTTACTATTATTCTATGGCTTTAAATATAAGATGACTTACATTCAGGGAGACAATTCTGCAGTAGCAAAAACAATGGTGTTTATTTATGATTTTTTTTTTATAATATATGACTTTTGTATTGGTTTGGCTCACTTTTACGTTAGTAAACTGCAGTATTGATATTAGATTATGGTGCCCTGACACTATACAGTCTCTTTGCTAAAAAGGTGAGTTGGAAGTGAGTTGAAATCTCACCAACTGAATTATACATTTTGTCTTGACAAAAAATCCCCACTATTCAAAAAAATGGGCTATCTCTGGGATATTGAAAATTTAAAAACTTTTGCCTCTCAATTAGAACATGCCAACTCATCTTTTTTATGTGCTGGCCATGACTACAACAATGAAGAGCTGTTCGTAGAAATAATTTTTTGGGGCCAGCAGAGCTCATCAGGGTCTTTAAGGTGGTGGTCAGGATGATAAAAGGAATTGTAGATGTAGTTTTAGGAGAATGGGAACCTTTGGGTTTCTATAAGTACCAGCAATCAGCATTAGAGGGCTTTTTTTTGAAACTCTCAAGATCTCTACTGGTGTTCCCAGGTGATGGAGAAACAAGAGATTTGTTCCGCTGCACCCTTATTTTGCTTGAATTAAGGTGCTGCTCAATATGATATCTGGACTCAAGTCACTTCTACAGATTTGCCTTGACGGAATGGGGCAGGAGTAGAGATCACCTTAAAAATGAGTCACAGGAGGACAACTTCTAGACTGAGCTGAATGCAACCTATGCCACCCTATCATTACAACACTGTTGATAAAAATGTAAAGCTATTTATTGGATGACGGCAGCTAGCACAATAAACATTTGTTGCTTTTCTGGATCTTCTCAAAAATGTGAAAGTTCTTCAATAGACAATCCCTTAGACAACTTCCCTTATTAGGAAGTAGAATTACAGGAACCAATAAACAAGTGTTCTAGTAATCTGTGTATAAAAACTCATAATTTTCTTACTATTTTGTTAACGAACAAATTTGTTAATGATTTTTATTTTATTTAGCATTGTGTATGTATTTATGTAATTTTGTGATGAAGTAAAAAACCTTTCATACATGTTTGGGATTCTTCTTTACTTTGTGGTACATTATACCCTTTGAAAATTAATTAAAATGAATAGGACCAGCCAAATCCCTATACAATCCCCCACCTTCCTTATTGACTCCACTTTTCTCTTCCCAGATAAATCCATCATTTCTATTTAATCTTTCCTCAGGCTTAATGTATTGATCACAACAAACAATAATTACACTCCTTTTAATCAAACGATAGATACGTTTTGATGACTTAAATCTATTAATTTATTGGACGATAGACCCAGTATTCTTGAAATATCTTTATTGGCAGGAAAATCTTTTTTACAATTGTAAATGACAGGTGAACATCATTCACAACGATTTGTTGTCTCTATTGAGAGAGTGATGTACTGTGTTTTAATGCATTTGCATTTTTTTCTAGGCCCATTTTGTCATAGAATTATTATATATTAGATCTTATAAAGCCACCATAAGCTTTTTAAAAAAAAAAATACTTTCTATGATAACTATTAAAACCCCAAATCAGAGGTTCAATTTATACTTTGAATGCTTAGTGTTAGCCTGCATTCAAGTGACACACACAATGGGGGTCATGTATAAAGGCGGTGCCCATGCAGATAGCACCAAATAATGTCACTGTCAGCGTGTATACCATTGTATAAAAACGACTCCCGATATATTTCTGGTGTTTTGTGCTTTTAGGTTGTGCCAGCACTCATTGCCAATGTGTAAAATAAATCAGTCGCAGAAAAGTACCGGGTTAGTGTCTTAGAATCTACATTGTTTGGCAGAGGTCCTTTACCTAGACCGAAGAGTGTTGGGATTTAGAAAAAAAAGAAAAAAAAAAAAAGAAAAGCCACTCAATCTCAACGATTCCAACTTTTTTTTTTACTTGTCCCAACACTTTACAGTGTGGGAGTTTTTATACGTGACCCCCAATGTGGTTATGTATAAACCAAAGTTAAAAAAAAATAAAAATATTCCATTGTTTCCATGACAACTGATCCACTTTTTAAACTTTTGTTCGAGTATGGCTGTTTACCTATCACCCCTTACTCTGCTACAACAGATTGCATATTCAAATGTCTCTTAAATGTTAAATCAAGCATTTGAGACATATTCCACTATAATAGCAGCTTTAGCATAGAAAAGGGTTAATTGGGAAGTCGTTTGCATAATTATCCCACTACTCAGCAATTATCAGATAACCAATACTACTCTGTGCTAATTTAACCTTGTGGAACTGACTAAATAATAATAGCTCACCTCACTACATTACTGATCAGGTAGCCTGGGGTTTCAAGTCAGATTTCTGTGGCTAAAAATTGATTTTTTAAAAGTCCATGCTTTGCAGAATGAATTAGACAGAATGCCCCTGCAATACAGACAACATGGATACAAACCCTGTTTTTTTAAATGTCCATAATCCTATTTCCCTATTCATGTCCAGATGAGATGTTTGTGTGTTGGTGTGTAAAAATATATCTCTAAAGAAAAATGATATATCTCTATATATACAGAGATTTATTCATGTGATCACAAAATATCTATCAGGATTAAATGAACTTTCAGAATTCTCTTAATGTTATTTTACAACTTGTTTTTTTGTGTGTGTGATTTCTAACCGCCATTTGAATTTCTTTTATTTACCTTTTTTATATGTTTTATTTATTCACATTAAAAAATAACCTCAGCTACTTGGATTTTAGCCTTTGTAATAGAAGTAAGGTTTCAATGGTCACCGGAGGTCCTCCTAGCTTTGCAAAGATATTTATTAGTCTTGTGTAGGATTATCCCCTAATTGATACTGCCAATATTTAACATGGTGATACGGTAGGTGGGATAGGATGGTTACGTCCTATTGTTTTTCTCTCTTGCCATCAATCAGCATGTTTTTGTGGCCTTTTTATTCGCCATATCTCCATTGTTATCAAATCCTTTGGCCATTCTCTCTGCCCTTTATGGGCTGTGGGTTACACCCTATTTTTTATAGGTAAAAAGACCTATGAGAGCAGCAGATAATTGGTCATAAAGAGGAAAAGCATATCAACGGACAAGTAAAAACACCTAAAATGTATACAATTTTATATTAAAGATATAAACAATATTCTAAACATGTTAGAATATTACTAACAGACACATAGTTAACATTGCCAGAGCAGTCTGTGCTAACATAAAGATCCCACCACATGCATAAATCAGACATGGTGAAATAGTTAGTAGTTATTATTATAACTGTCATCATACAAAATGACAGCTAAAATATACATACTGTGGATACAGGAAAAATACTGGTTCCTAAAATTAAAGCAGTATCATAGAGGTTAGTTATTATTATAACTGTCATCCTACAAACCGACAGCTGCAATACATATATCATGGGTTCCAGAAATGTTAAAGTATTATTGGGGATTTTGTACTGCAGTGGTAAAATAATAATTTAAAAACCATAATAATCCACAACTGAAATGGCCAAATCCACAGAAATAATCTCTCTTATTCATACAGTTCAAGGTAATACTATAGAATACCTATTCCATTATAAAAAAAGAAAAAAACAATTGCATAACTCAGATTTGTGACTGACTGCCAAAATGCAGTCCATCTGACAGCATGGTGTGAACCACACAGGACGTAAATTCATTAGTAATATATTTGTGTAGTTTTGTTTGAATACAGTTGAGTTAAACTTTTTTTATAGGCTGCTTTTGTATTACTTCAAAATGAAGCAACACTGTGGGGGCTACCCACTAAAAGGTGAGCTGCACGTGAGGTTACAGTGAGGGGAAGTGAGAGGAAGTGAGTTTGCTGATGGGTTTAGCGGATGAATCTCTTCAGGCCTGTCCCTGCATAATGTATAGCTAAATTGGTGAGATAAAATGCTTGTCTTATCTCTACTTACCTTTTATTGAATAACTCTTTGCAGTGGTGTATCTTGATTTTGTGCTGCCCTAGGCAGACAAAATCCGGGCACCCCCCTACCCAAGCTGTACACCCACGTTACACACCTAAGACATGCCCCATCATTCAGACTCACATCAAGCTCATACTCCCATCACACACACACTCCCATCACACTCAGTCACACACTCCTACTCCCATCACACTCAGTCACACACTCCGACTCCCATCACACTCCGTCACACACACTGTCTCCCATCACACACACTCTGACTCCCATCACACACACGCTGACTCCCATCACACTCAGTCACACACACTGTTTCCCATCACACACACTCTGACTCCCATCACACTCAGTCACACACACTGTCTCCCATCACACACACTCCTACTCCCATCACACTCAGTCACACACTCCTACTCCCATCACACTCAGTCACCCACACTGTCTCCCTTCACACACACTCTGACTCCCATCACACTCAGTCACACACACTGTCTCCCATCACACACACTCTGACTCCCATCACACTCAGTCACACACACTGTCTCCCATCACACACACTCAGTCACACACACTGTCTCCCATCACACACACACTGTCTCCCATCACACTCAGCCACACACACTGTCTCCCATCACACACACTCCTACTCCCATCACACTCAGTCACACACTCCTACTCCCATCACACTCAGTCACCCACACTGTCTCCCTTCACACACACTCTGACTCCCATCACACTCAGTCACACACACTGTCTCCCATCACACACACACTCTGACTCCCATCACACTCAGTCACACACACTGTCTCCCATCACACACACACTGTCTCCCATCACACTCAGCCACACACACTGTCTCCCATCACACACACTCTGACTCCCATCACACTCAGCCACACACACTGTCTCCCATCACACACACTCTGACTCCCATCACACTCAGTCACACACACTGTCTCCCATCACACACACTCAGACTCCCATCACACTCAGTCTCTCACACACTCACACACACACACTCTCCCATCAGCATGGTCCCTCCATGCTGCCTGTTCGGCTTCCCGGCGATTGTGCCGACAGGCCACGTGACCGGGCGCGCGTATGACGTCAGCGCGCCCGTCACGTGACTGTCGGCACTTCCGTGTCGGCACACTGCACGGGGAGCCGAACAGGCAGCACGGAGGTTTCTCCGTGCTGCCTGTTCGGCTCCCCGTGCAGCCTGGCAGGCAGAGCGATGGTGAGGGGGGATCTTCGATCCCCTCTCACCTCCGTCTCTGCCTGCAAGCGCGGTCTATTTTTTGTTTAAAGGGCCGCGTTTTTTTTTTTTTTTTTACATTTTTTTACATTTTTTTTTACATTTTTTTTCTTTTCAGTGCTGGGGGGCGCTGCCGCCCCCCAAAATTTGCCGCCCTAGGCATCCGCCTAGGATGCCTCGCGGTGAATACAGCACTGACTCTTTGTTTCCCACTTGCTCCCTTTTTGTAATGTATCAGTCTGAAAGTCCATATCCAGCATTTCCTTTATAGGTAGGTCTGTCTGTCCTTCCATCCATCCATCCATCCATCTATCCATTCATCCATCCCACTCTAGCATGACTCATGCATTACTTTCTCCCCCCTCAAAGATGGCCTTTCATCCACTGGGCACTGTAGTAAAAAGAAATGTATCACTCACTGCTCTTACACGCAATCAGAGTTGCACACTCGTATATTTAGCTGTAACAGATGAAACCACGTGGAAGTCTCATGCTACTTGCCAGACTCCTACAGCAAATGGTACAAAAAATGCTGTGTGACAGACACATTTGACACATTTTGTGAATGAAAAAGTCATGCTTAGTCATGCTTAGACTAAGCGTGGTGTTACACGCAAAACGCGTTAGGTGGCCTTCCCTTCGACTTTATTATCCGTGGACTGTACCTCACTCTGTTTGTTTTGGATTTTTTATTACATTAAAGCACTTTATTCATTCATTGCCTGGTGAGTGGAGTGCACACTTCTTTCTATTTGATACATTTTGTGAATATTGTATTTATTGCATTTGTTCCTTTAATGAGGTTGACTTTTTGTATTTGTAGCTTAGCTCAGTTTAAGTGCATTACGTGTATTTTTGTGATGTATGCTTTGTCTCTTCATGCCTTGAAACTGAATAAAAGTTCTTATGATGTACTTACTTTTATCACGGATCTCAGTGGCTGTTTTGTGCACAGGCACGTTTACTACTAAGGTGGATGATTTTGTTGCTTAGACAAGATAGCACACTTCTAGTAATCAATAGCCCATGGAGATAGACATTGAAAGGTCTCAGCCAGATAACATCAGGTATCATTTGTAAGCCAGAGAAGATTTTAAAAACTTTAAAAGACTATATGCTGTCACAATATCACTCTCTAAAGTAAGACTTTTAGACATCTGGACAGAAAACACAATGATATCATGCCTTTAAAATTGTCACTGGCATGCTCTTACAAAAGAAAAAAACTGGATCAATACATAAAGGACCAAAATAACGTTTGTACACAATTTTGTGGTGATAGCGCCTCAGTAAGCTGAATCCCCCTATGGTATTCCCTGCTGGCTTTCCAAGACTCTAAGGGATTGATTTTTTAAAGTCAAGGTTCACTTATGGAACACAGTTGTTTTGTCTGATAACATGTCACCATGAAAGGTACTACTCAGTATGGTTTGAAAGATGGGCAGTAGCAATCTTTATCACCTGGATTACATGTGTGGAAATACAGGTGTTAATATTATGTAAAAGATGTCCACAAAGAATTTTACACAGAGGGTAAAATGTTAACCTCGCCCACAAGTTTATAACTTATGTCCCTTTGTCCAATCCTCTAGGTTGCAGGTTCAATTCTTGTCATGAACACACCAAAGCAGAGGCGCATGTACAGGAGAAAAAAAAGAAATAGATATAGTGTAATACAGTATAAAAACAAAGTGTCAACTGGTAATGTTTAGTTGTCACACTCACAAATGAAGGAATATATCAGGCTCTTCAAAGTATAAATTATTCTGGTTTATTTGCGCTATCTAAAAGATATATATAAGATCCATTGCACAGTATTTCTCAATAAAAGGGCAATTTAAAAACTGAATACACGTACAACAAACAAAAGCACATAAAGTGCAACTTGCGTATAATGTCCTGATAAATAGTCCAACTCCATTCCTGCAGCCATCAGGATAAGGTAATCAGGTTCTGGAACTCAGAAAAAGCTGAGATCTCAACGCGTTTTGCGTTTGAGAAATATTCTGAACTTTAGAGTGCTGATCCATGCTGTGTATTTTAGCCTTAAATAAGGCCTTTATCTCTTTTCCCTGAAATGTTACTGTTTCTCCAGAATCGGGTAAATTTAATTTATCACAAGGTGTTCTATTAAACGCTGCACATTATATGTTTACACATTTTGCACCCCGATTGTTATACTGATTAGGACAGAATGAAATACAGATATTATACTTTGCAAACATCTCTCCTTTAGTTGATATGATCTGAGTTATGGGAATACAGAATCACATTATTATACATAGAGTATTGGGACACACCTCTGGTGTTACCACAGGTGTATAACATCAACTACCTAGCCATGCAGTCTGTGTTTACAAACATTTGTGAAAAAATGGGTTGTACTGACGAACAAGCTGTTTGGAACTGTTATAGGATGTCACCTTTGCAATAAGCCAAGTGTCGGATCAACTGGTGTAAAGAATTCTGCCACTTGACTCTTGAACAGTGGAAATGTGTTCTGTGGTGTCTTCAATGTTTGGCAGTCTGGTGAGTCTGGGTTTGGCAGATGCCAGGATAATGTTACTTGCCTTACTTCATTGTGCCTATTGCAAAGTTTGGTAGAGAAGCGATAACGGAATGGTGTTGTTTTTCTGTGGTTGGGTTAGGCGCCTTACTTCCAGTGAAGGTAAATCTTAATGCTTCTGCAAACCAAGACATTTTGGACAATGTTACGATTCCAACTTTGTAAGAACAGTTTGGGGAGAGGCTTTTTCTATCCCAGTATGACTGTGCCCCAGTGAATAAAGCAAAGTCCATAAATACTTTCTTGGGTGAGTTTGGTGTGGAAGAACTTGACAAGCCTTCACAGAGCCCTCATCTCAAACCCATCGAACACTTTTGGGATGAACTGGAATGGCCAAGTCTTCTCCCTCAACATCAGTGCTTGAACTCAGAAATGCTCTAGTGAATGAATGGTCAACAAGTCCCACAGAAACACCCCAAAATCTTGTAGAAAGCCTTGAAGGGGAGTGGAAGATGTTATAGCTGCAAAGAGGGACAAACTATATATTAATGTCTATGTATTTAGAATGCAATGTCATAATTGTCCCTGTTGCTATAGTGGTCAGGTCTCCCAATACGTTTGTCGCTATAATGCATGTACATATTAAATTATTTTTTATTGTTTCCTTGAGGGGATAATAAAGTGAAAATAAAAAGAATAATTTAGGATACACAGACAATATATTAAGTGCTCTCAATTAACTTAATCAGTTGATGACGACTTATCATTGCTTTTTAACGAAACATTTTCTGTTGCAGTCTATGGTATTTGATGGTCTGAGATAAAATAACCTAGGTCATTGAATAGAGCCTATTATGTGCACAAATCAACAGTATAGAGTAAACTCAGTGGGGATTTATTCTGTAAATAGATTTATATAGATAGTATAAGTAATGTAATGTTTCACTTTTGAAATAAATACAACATTAGATCAAATCAAGATCCTTAAAATCTCTTAGCCTCTAATTTCATGTTTTTATTGTGCTAAAAAAATGTCCAGTTTAATGCAGATATTCTATTCAATCACTGAATGCCAAAACAGAATGTATATTATTTACTGGAACAAATTAAGATGCAGCTTCCCCTAATTTCTCTGCTAAGTGCTCCTTAAATGTTCAACACTAACTGAATTATGAGATGAAAGTGCTTTTAAATAGGATTTACTGAAAACCAGAGGCATTTTTTGTTCCAACCTCTGGCATGTCACTAGAGAGTTTGTCACAATGTTTAACCCTTCAAGTGCTTGAAAAAAAAAACTTTTATCTCTCTTTTTCTGTATCTTTCCAGTTAACAATACTATTCAGATATTAAAGTAGACTTATGTGAATGTTTTGTTTTTTTAGTAAGTAAACTGAATTGACATTTTTTTTTTTAACATGATATTGGTAACGCAAAGCAAATGAATTTTATCTTGAAGCACAAATCAGTTAAATATTTTACATTTGTGTATGGCAAGACATGACAGGTGATTTCCTGCTGAAACATATTAACCCACTATCTTGTGTGTGAGGCTATTTTTAGGCTAGATTGAGGTATACAAAATTCAGACAACATTTTTATTGTTTATGAATATTATTTCAATACTTCTGTAGTTTCAACTTTTGTTAAAGGAAAATTGTCAAAAGTAAATAAAGTCTTTTATTAAAGCATTTCCATTTAAAATGCCTACACTGTATACATTTATCAAGTAAACATGACTTAATTTTTTGCTGACAGTTGTCCTTTTACACCTTCATGATTGTACTGTTTTAACATTTCTGCGGTGTTTGTGTTTAGTTGTAATTTTCCTCTCTCTCATTTACTGTACCCACACAAATTATAAATACTTTATTAAGGATAATAAGGAATTTCTTTATTTTGGTAATATCATTTAACATCTTCAAACGCTAATGGAAAAAACCCCTGCAAAATAGATTCTAATATTTTCCTACGTTTTTAAGTTTCTAATTTTTTTTGCAAGTTATGGGGCAATAAGAGCATATTGCTTTTTACTAACCATATTTTATAAAGTCACCTTTAGTGATATTGTAGCTTTAAACCTATACCTACCACAACAAAAGCAAAAAATGCCTCTTGATTCCAGGTTTATAAGGAAGATTTGAAAGAGGTTCTGCAGCAGTTAGTTTCTAATTATAGTACCAGTACTAGGCATTAAATAAACTTTAGCTTCTTAATTCTTAACCCTAGCTTCTTGGCACTTAAACTAAGCTCAAACTGAAAGCTTTACTTTTAACTAGAAATAGTTTCAGATCTCTCCATTACTCTGACCATGCTGCTTTCTGGTCCTTCCACATGTGTTGTCTCTCCTTCCCCCATTCCAGTAAATGACCAGTCTCCCCCCTACCCCCAACCAAAAGGTCATCACTACCTAGTGACACCTGTTGGTAGCAGTAATGCACTTCTTATAATGCTACATAGACCAACAGGTATCAAATGGATGCAACAGTTAAATGAGTGGTCTATCCAAAGGGTACTTCATATCATTAATATGCACTTAAGTTGCTTCTGTGACAGGAATCACTAATAAATTATATATATAGCCATATCTTATACAATATTCAACCAAATTGCTGAAAGTCTATAGAAAATAGTGCTTGCTACTTTTATTAATACACATTAGGTGATGATTTTATTAGCACAGAAAAAAAAAATTTAAATTTATTTTTTCAATTTAACTATATAGGGCTAGCCAAGATCATCATATGGGTGTTTAATACTGCTTCAATTTCATTTAATTTCATTCATGCACTTAAACCATTTTCATGTATGCACACTATGGGCCCTTCTAGTTCATGTATGTATGTATGTGCATCTATCTGCCTTCCTCCCTGTCTGTCTATCTATGATATTTTTTTGGTGATTTCATGTTTCATTCCATTGTCTCTGGTATGTAAGGTTTTTCTGCAAACCTTAGTGCTTCCATTTGTTGGCCATTAGCTATTTTTATTATTATTGTTTATTTACAATGAAACAATATTTTATTTTTTCACTATTTATTCTGAGGGAAAAATGGTTTTATACAGGTATCTAATTAAATTCACCCATATATTCATTATAAAAAAAAATACCAACATTGCCTTGGAGACCTCTTTCTAAATATTCACACGTGTTGTTTGTTCAATATTGTATTCCCAGTTTTTAAAGTTTTCAATTTTCCAGTAATTGTCTTGCCTGGCAAATCTATATTGTAGATGCTGTAGTAACATTCTTGAAATTCTGTATGGATCCAGTTTGTACATATTATTTAGATATTATTCTGGGCAAGCTGCCAGAACAAAAAAATACCATAATCTCACCGCAAGAACCTGTTTTAAAATTGAAGGTTTATGCAAGAACATTATTATTTTAAGATTTTCAAAAATAAAAACTTCTGCTGCCATATTCTATTATGTATACTGTCCCTGGGTTCACCCTGGCTTTCCTCTCTCTTCCTGTCTATTTCATTCTCATGAAAGCTCTGACACTAGTTTATGTGAGCCACAGATGGGAATCTGTTAATTTCATTTGTTCTTTGTTTGCTGTATTATATCTTTTTGCTCTTCAATTAGGGAAAAATGTTCAGGGTGTACATTTGCTGAATTCCTTATTATTTGTTATTCAGTTTGACTATATACCAATAGCCAGTTTGGTTCTTTTTTTTGTCGACAATGTCCGTAGTTGAAACGCAGATTGAATTGTCAGTAGAAACAAACAACTTTGGCAGGTAACTGTTGGTAAACTCTGTAGTTATAACTGTATATTTTCCTGATCATCTAGGAGTATCGGCTGAGTTTTAACTAGGTCCTGCTCTTTTATGTTGTCATTAGATGGTTTAAACATAGCAAGAGACTGATTAGGAGCGAGCGCCATTAAGCTCATTGCCTGGAGGTTTTAAGATGATTTCAGGGTGTCTCAGGATATAGCCCAGAGACAATAGGACAGTGGGCCATCGCCTGAGACATCCTGGCAAGTTGGGGATTAGCAGTAATTCGATTAAGGGTTCAAGGGAGGGGATCTTAATTAGGGTCAGGAAGGTTATCAGTAGGAGGGGAAGAGTGGGGGGAGTTAGGGTAATCAGGCAGGGGTATTTCAGCTGTAATTTGTGGAGTGAATCATTCTAATGCTTGTTCTCTTTTGTTTCCCACCCTCCCATCCCGAGGCAAGCACATCGGTGGGCAACCGTAAGCGCCAAGAAGTCATCACTTTGAAAATAAAAGCAGAAAGCTTGCTTGTCGGGCAGCGGGATCCAGGGACGTGTCTGACTGCCAGTTCATGGAGTCAAGAAGGAATTTTTCACCCACTATGGAGCAGATTGGCTGAGCTTCTATAGGGTTTTTTTCGCCTTCTTCTGGATCTTTGCTGGCATCTTATTGGGTGCGGAGTGGTGGAGTGGGGGGGGGGGGGTCCCATCTTGCGGTAACTCACTACTTCTGGGGATAAGAAAAACACCCTGCAGGTTGAGTTGGGTGCGATTTGGGTATTGACGGTGTGGTCGGGCCCATGCGGTGAGCGTAGCCAGCCGGTTGGTTGTGGATACAAAGGCGGAGCCGATTGTGTGGTCGGGCCCGCCGCTGGGGCACGGTTATGGCTACTGAAGAAAGCAAAAACATGTTGGGCACTTGAGTTGGGGGGCTCACGGGCCTCCAAAAAGGGGGGTTTCAAGGCAGACGGGGCTCAGCGCATCTCCAGGTGGTAGGGGGTGCCGCATTTGGTTTGAGGGACTCCTCCCCTTTTTCCCCGTTGTTATAAATAAATGACTTCAATTTGCCACCATATGCAAGTGTCCTGGTTTCATTCAAGTGTTGTAAGGGGTTGATAAAGGTTAATTTTCTCCATCTGGAAACCGATAAGGCATGGGAGCTTAATGAACTGGACTATTGTGAATTCTGTTAAGTTTGGCAGTGATGTCAGGAAATCAGTCTTTGATAAATTGATGAATTGCAGCTGAACTTAGTTCATTGATTCCTTACAAACGCATGGGTTCGGAGCTATGGTTTGCAAATAGTTATACATTTTCTAATTAATTCCATTTTACTGAGGACCGTGATTGTATGTTTTCATAGCTCCTAGGAACCTCTTAGATTATCATAGCTAAAATTATCCCTTCACCTAAATATTATTTATACTGCAAATATAGAAAATAAAAAATTATGAAAATGGTCACATTCTGTTTGCAGGATTGGATGAATATATATGTAATGGAAAAAGCTTTTCCATTGGTCAGATCAAATTTGAGGGATAGTAAAATGGCTGCACATGGATACCCATGCATAGAGTGTTCCTTTGAACTACTCATGAATGAAAAACGGTAAACACAACCGTGGATTTATATATTAAAATCTATTTTACTACCAATATGTGGTAGTGATCTTATCCTCAAAAATAGGAACATTTTATAAAAACCTGGGTATTTATTAAAGATATTTACACATATCATCCAGTTGTATGTATCATTCATTTTGCAGGTATTTATTTGAATGTGTTATATTATATGCTTTCCATACTAACTGTTTATACAGTTTGTATTATTACCATGTGGAGTTTGAAGAAGTTGTGGAAATAATGGATCCGTTTATTGGGTAGATTGTTACATACTTCATTCACCTTAGATTATATGTTCATGATATGTACCTCCCACACAGCTGAATGTGTTTCATGGTTAATTTGATTTATCCAGTGTCCATGAAAAAAGGAATAATATCACCACAGGTTAAGCATGCTGTCCAAAGAAATAAATAGGCAGGAAATCGAACTAACACTGTCTGCGCATGATAATTCTTGCCATTGCTGCTATTGTCACGGGAAGGCTGCTGATACAATCCAGGAAGTACCACTACCAGCCTCGAGCCCTTAGACACTGTCCTTTTAAGAGCTGTCATAGGAAAGCAATACCTATCCTTTTGTCCTCTAAGCAGAATTTATCATTTATGTGGGTACAATCAATGTGAAAAGAATCATGGTTGTATAAAAACCTGGTAAAAATGTCAAATAAGCTCTAGTCTTTAGGGGCTTAGATGCAATGACATTCATTCTACATCAAACTTCTAGGTCGCAGTTATTTCAGTAGTTTGGCAGACATTGCCATCTCTGCCAACAAATAATTAAAAACCAATGTATGTTTAAGGCCTGGGGCTGCACCACTTTTCACTTTCAAATGCTCCAGTTGGTAACAATTTACATTTTTCTATCCAATTCTCTTGGCTGCCTAATAATATCTGTATGTTATATGTCTGCAAATCTGTCTTGCATGTCTATGAGTGTCTGGCTCTGATGATGCCAGGTGGACTTATGAAGTGGCAACAAGGACAACTAAATTGTTTTTGCCACCTGGGCCAAATCCTTTGTATATCAACAAGAAATATACCATGTTTGTGACTGGCAGACTGTGCATAAATAGCTATTTTACTATACACTGATTATAACCATGAAATAAACTGAAAACAGCCTTGAATAAAGATATTTGTCTTTTATTTTTTTGGTACACTCTAAAGTAACTACTCATAATGAATGATACACTTAATGGAGCAAGGTGGTATTAACTTGAATCTAGTTTGCACAGCGTGTGTCCTTCTTCATATAGTTTTTGAATTATTTTACAAATAAACACAAATATTTCATGGAGTTAAAAGACAGAAACTGTAGTGGGGAAAAACATATTTTTAGTTCTGTCAAGAGAGTCATATATTTGGGTTGATTGAGAAACAAATGGAAATGTTAAATAAATGTTGTATAGCTGAAAATAGGTTTGTTGCGTGCTAGAAAGATGCCTTTGATGAATTTCAGAGGATGTCTCACCCCCTCCAACGTGGAAATACGTATATATTAAATTATTTTAAGCAAGTAACTCCACTTCTGCAAAAAAAACTACAAATGACAGGGCTGGTGCTATCCCAGAGCAGGTATTTGCTCCCACTGTTTTACCGGTTTGATTCCCATCAGCACAAAATCATCCTTTCATCCTTGCAAGGCTGATAAATGAGTACCATTAAGTTGGGTAATGATAACATCAGTTTTATGCAGTTAATTTAGTATGAGAGGGTTATTTATAATTAAGCATTGGCCCAGGGCTTCACTCCTGTGGTATATGGGAGTATGGGCTGATATGTAAGATCAAAGAGAGCTGTGAGAATGAGGTATGGGGTTTATATGTTTTGCTAGATACATCTCTTTCATGTATCCAGTGATTTCGAGGTGGTGAAACAAGGCCATTACATTCTCAGCAATAAAATGAGTTTCTAGTGGCTAATTTATTTAATTAAAAATTATTAATAGTTATTCTTTGGCTTAGGGCTCCAACCTTAGGTGTGTGGAGTTATGAGCAGGTATGTGACAACTAAGATTTGTACGACTGACACGCATATAAGTGCAAACTAATGCCATCTCGGGTGTAAAAACTCGAGATAGTATAGACTATTTGATGCAGTCCTAACTTCAACATCTGAGGAAAGGAATTCATGAGTAATAATTTAAAGGTAGGTAGGCAATGTAATAGAGAAGCAGGAAATGCTAGCAGAATGCTTGGTTGTATAGGGAGAGGTATTAGCAGTAGAAAGAATGAGAGCACTGGTGAGACCTCTCTTGGTGTATTGTACGCAGTATTGAGACTGGATCTCCAGAAGGATATTGATACTAGAGAAGGGCTACTAAACTGGTTCCAGGGTTGAAGGATAAAACTTACCAGGAAAGGTTAAAGCATCTTAACATGTATAGCTTGGAGGAAAAACGTAACAGGGGGGATATGATAGAAACATTTAAATACATAAAGGGAATCAACATAGTAAAGGAAGAGAGTATATTTATTTATTATGTTCTCTTTATTTCCTTTATGCAACATATGCAAAGAACATTTAATATTAAATATACATAAAATTCATTCAGTATAGAGAATTAAAGTACATCAAACATCAGCCACATGTTGACACAATTAATAGAGCTTGAAGATATTCCCTGGTTCCCCTGGGGTGCACCCCTCCTGCGAAGTTCGATGTATCTACCTGTATCTGAGTCAGACAGACAATCACAAGACACACATGAAAACAGCAAAGAAGATCATGGTTCCTTCACATTCCCAACTTAATAAAGTGCATTCTCATAATTTGTTAATCTTATCAATCCAGTTTGACCACATTTCATATCTAATAGGTGATATTTCCATTTTACACGGAAAAGTGACCTGTGTCTACAGCCAGACCCACTTCAAACTTTCTGGTGATACTATATTTTGCCACCAAAATGATATGAAGAATAATCTTTTTCGGATTTCTTGCTATCAAATTCAGTCCCAGATGCAATAGGGCTGTTTCTGGTAAGGCAAGTTTATGCTATTATTTTCAAAAACACTACCTTCCAAAAGTCTGATAGCAACTGACAACTCCATAAAATATGTTGCAGGTCACCATTAGGTCTACCACATCTCCTACAATTATTATTTTGATCTTAATATATTTTGGCTAATTGCATCTGAAGAAAATACCATCTAAACAGCAGTTTAAAAAAGAGCTCCCTCACTTCAAACAGTGTACCCCTTATATCCATGCGCTAATACGCTATTCCACTTAAATTCAAATCAGATTCTCATTTCGCTATGACTGTCAGATCCTGTACCTGTCCATATTCACTTATTACTCTACATCTCGCTACTAAATGTGCCTGTGAGTCTGTTTTAATCACGTTCACAAGTTGATCAACCTTCTCTAATTTAACTCGTAACTATGAAAAAATATTGCCATTATTCAGCTGAAATCTATCTTGTAGTTTGGCAAACAGTAAGATTTCGTCATCAACCACCAAGTCATTTATATTAGTTATTCCTTGCTCAGTCCATCTGGTTAGTTTAATGTCACCTATATTATTTTCAATAATTTGAATAGGCAGTTCTCCCACAATCCGATGGTGTATCTTTATCTTCTTTTTGTATCCCAGCCAAAAGCCTAGTGTATGTTCTAAGACTATTGCCTTTTTTATTTTTTTGTTGCTGAAGCTTATTACTGGTAATCCAAAAATTGGCAGCAAAATAATAACATCCTGATAGATCTTTCTCTATCTGAAAACATTTTTATTTCCTAGAATGTTATTGTAATATGAGATAATCTATTTGCTTCATATATTGCCTGGAGATTTGATGCTCTCGAACCTCCTCGCTTGGGAGATAGAGCTATTACCTTTTTGTTAATACTTGGTTTTTTACCCAACCAGATGAACCTCGAGAAGGCCACCTGGACCATCTTCAACCAACTCAGGGGGGTATTCAGAGGGAGCATCCTAAAAAGATACATCCATTTTGGAATTACATACGACTTTATTACATTAATCCTCCCCCACCACGAAATTTCTTCCAGTCTTGCAGATTTTTGGTTGTCTGTTTCATTAGGGGTAGGAAGTTTGTTTCTATTAATTTGTTAGGGTCTGCCACAGTCTTCATCCCCAAATAAACAGAACTTTGTTTAATCCATTTAGAACCATACATTTGAGTGATCAACACATTTTCCTCCTTAGAAACATATTTAACCATAGCAGTAGATTTATCTCGGTTCAGTTTGTAGTTGGAGACTTTATTATACATAGTTATTTCCAACATAACTTCCCTTATAGAGTTTACCGATCTTCCTATGTTGTCATAATACCTTTTATTTTATTTTTTTCACCTTATTGCTATGGCCAGCGACTCCAGCGTAAGAACATATAGAATTAGGGACAGTGGGCACCCTTGTCAGGTGCCATTGCATGTATCAAACTGCCTGGACTTGAAACCCACACCTTTTACCTTTGTGGATGGACCAGCATATAATGCCAAAATAGGCTCTAATATTCGTTCCTGTAGACCAAACGCTCTCAATGTATATTCCATAAAGGTGTGAAAAATATTTTCCATATTGAAAATAAAAGGACCAATTCACTTGGTGAAATACTTTTTCAGCGTCTAGATGTCATAGCGGTTACCTTTTTTTTTACATAAATCTAATATATCTACAATTCTTTTAATGTTAGATAGTCTGCCTGGCATAAACCCTACTTGATCTTGATTGAACAGGGATGTTATAATTCTCTTAAGTCTATCGGCTATAACTCCTGCATAAACCTTAATATCTACGTTTAACAGGGAGATTGGTCTATAATTCTGGACTTGAAGTGGTCCTTCTTCTGCTTAGGTATTGGAACTATATTGGCCCTTAGTAATTCTGCGGGCATAGTGGATTTTTCTGCTATAAAGTTAAATGTTAAGTCTTTGATGATATATTGTTTGAGGACTTTATAGAATGGTTATTAAAGCCATCTGGGTCCAGAGTCTTAATGCTTTTGAATCTGTCACTCACTATGGCTACAGGAGGGAAGTATATTTAAAAGAAGAAAAACCACCACAACAAGAGATTTAAAAGTGATATCAGGGAGTATTACTTTACTGAGAGGGTAGTGGATGTATGGAACAGTCTTCCAACACAAGTTTAAACAGGGGAGTAATTTAAGCATGCATGGGAAAGCCATAAGGCCATACTAAATTTAAGATAAGGCTGGATGGTTCTTATCTGCTGACACATTCTATGTTTCTATATATGCCTTAGCTCTGGAAAACATTGATGGCATAATGGCTGAATGCAAAGCTGCAAAATTTTCTCTTAATGAGCAAGGTCTGACATTTGCCCAAAATACATAAGAAATATAGAGTGGATAAGTAACTCTCCAAGGGGACATTTGTTTACACCTGGAAAATATGGATCTAGCAACTGGTTGTTGCTGGATCCACGTTTTTTAAAAAAATTGCATAACATCTCGACTAAACAGCACAGCAATATGCCTGGGGGCAGGATCTGTGGCTCTGGGATTGACACCACATCCTCACTCTCCTAATCTTCACTTAGAATTAGAGTAACTATTGTCATGTTTGGATATATGTGTACATCTGTGTATAGGAATAAGTACATTCCACACTGTTTATCCTGACGCTGCCAGCTGATGCATCTTTCCAAACAACACATTGCTGTGCACAACTGCTGCTTTTGCAGCACCTAGCATTGTGAGGAGGCACATATATATTTCTTTTCTGTTTACTCATGTATAATACCAGACTACCCAAAGATCAATCACATCTGTTCCTGGAGCCCCATGGGAATATATTTACGAAAATAATGAATTGGGCACATCAACACAGCCACGCTCTTCTTGTTTTTTTCTATGTACCCAAATCTGTCAGTGTACTGTGATGTCACTTGTTTACACAGCATACTGATTTCTTTTAGGAACTTAGGGAGCGCAAAACAGTAATAAGAGGTCTGTGCTGAAGAAGGAATTAATACACCTCCTCTTAGCACAGTGAATAAAAAAAAAAAAACTATATATATGTAATCCAAAATATGATGCATTCAGCTTAGCGTGGGTCATGTAGTGTCGGCCCGAGTGCTGTGTTGCTCCATATACACAAATCCAAACAAATACACGCACTCATGGGACTTGGTAGAAAAAAAGTCGATGGTTTAATAACTCAATGGACAGATGAGTTATCACATGAGCTTTATATCAACGTTTCGGTCTGCACTGTGGACCTTTTTCAAGACCATCGACTTTTTTCTACCAAATGCCGTGAGTGCGTGTATTTGTTTGGATTTGTGTATATGGAGCAACAAATTATTTATAGTAATTGATATAAAAACAACAACTGGAAATATGTGTTTTCTAAAGCTTTGTATTAATGTATGTTAAATGGGAGGTATAGTCTTCATCCAATATATGCAAGTGTACAATGGTACTGTATTTTTAATACATCATCAATACAGTATTGCACTCACACTTATCTGAGCAGTTTGCTGCTCTGCATTTCTAGCATGAATCATAGACCTATGGGGTATCTGTAAATCCAAATATTCAGTGGATCATATCACCTTAGTACTTAAACAGACAAAGAGGCAGTAGCAGGTATGTATAATTTATTTAAAAAAAAAAAAGCTCACAAAAGTATGTTACATTCAAATCCACAGTAAGGATCACAAAAGTTCTCCATAGATACTGATATCAAATCAGACAGAGGTTAAAAATATTGAAACCCGATTTCATTTTTTATTAGTGTCTGCAATTAAATGTTAGCATTTTTTTCTGTTTTGCAAATAATAAAACATTACTTAGTTAACATTTTGGGGTGTGGCAATAGTGAGGACTGTTGAAAACATAAAATGTTCCTGAACACTACTGCCTCTCCTGTTTAAATAGAGAGATAATCCGTGTGGTTGTTGGTTCTGCAAAGTTTTGCTTGTACTGTATTTTATAATTAATTCCACTTGTTTGTTAAGTAAGGATTTCTGTCCCAAGACTATACATTATTTAGTCAAGCATTGAGTGCTTTTTTAATCTAGCACCTCATTTTGCCTGACTGTTATATCACTAAAGGGGTAGACTGGAACATAAGGTTGATACTAAAAAGACTTGAAAATGAGACAAAAACAGTACAAAACAGCTTGAACATGTGCAGTTACGGAGCTCTATACATTGTGTACTGAATTTCCATAGCAAACTAAACGAGCCAAAAAGGACCTGAGATGGAGGCCTGGGGAAACGACTGAAATGAAAGCCAAGTGTATCTGCTTTGTCATTTGGGGATTTGGTTTAATAGGCAAAATTACTGCACATCTTGCACATATTTTTTGTTATCATGCTCTTTAAGGAGGCAATGTCACTTTTCCTTTAAGTAGGAGCTATATTGGCCTTCTAGGGTTAACAACATTTTTTTGGAGAGACCTTGAGTGTCCTCTGGGACAGGGAGGAACTGAAACTCTGATATTCTTATCGTGTCAAAGGAAATGCTGGGTGCCGGACTAATGATTGCAAAATGTTAACGGATCGATAAGTAAACGAGCAAATCTATGTAAAAAAATGCTTGTTAACCCGCTAAAGGAAGTCAAAAAGTGCACCAAATAACGGAGCTGTTAAAAAGGAAGAAAACAATCATATCTATAGACACCGGATTTACAGAGCCCAATCAGAATCAGGACACAAAAGAGTGAGACTCACAACCACACCCATTGTTTAACCCCAGTTACAGGGAATATATATATATATATATATATATATATATATATATATATATATATATATATAAAAATAAATAATGCATGCCATTTACCTCTCAGAGGGATGCCAGCATTGCTGGCTGGTCCTGCTGGGCTCAGAGTGCCTAGACACATGCATCATGTATGCCCAGAACACAGCTATGTTCACTGGTAGAACTGCCCATGTCACCTGTGTATTTGAGTTTGCTAGAAATTGTTCAGTGAAAATGACATACACACTAACGATGATGTGAATCAGATTCGCAGCCTTCTATTTGTGTCTGTATCCTCTTTAGCACTTTGCTATCTTCCAACCCTTTGTGCACATAGAGGTTTTACTACTGGGGTATAGCCACCCAGCTAATGAACTACTTATCAAATGCAATCCTATTGGGAACATCTACTGGAAGGGTCAGTGTTGCAACTAACACCGCTAAATCACTACAAATTGTATGGATCTGTCAGGCCGCTGACTAGAATCCATATGTCAGGGACAGGTCCAGGATATTTTGGGACCCTGAGCGCCCGATGCAGGAGTTAAATGCTCTGGAAATGGAGACACAGGGCCTGGTGCTGGGTAACTGCAATCCATCCGTGGTTTGAGACCCCCAAGTTCATGCAGCCACGTTCCCAGGCCCTGTGATGCAGCCGTGGAATCCAGTGATGCCTAGGTATAACTGAAGTGACCCTGCAAACATCCTGCAGCAAGCATGGAGTATAACTGAAACAGGTTAGCAGGATGTAGCAGGATAAAGCAAAGAGATGAAGCCAAGCAGAGCAAAACAAGTACAAAGGAACTGAGGAATAGTAGAGCAGAAATACAGAGTGCAGGGCTGCAGGACAGAGCAAGGTGCAAAGGGAGAACTAAAGCATACAAGAAAAGGCAAAGGATAAGCAATAACTAAAGAGATATACATATATATAACACAGACCAAAATACAGAGAACAGGGTAAGGGCTAAAGGAACACCAGGGATGGAGTGAGGAGCCGAGATCCTCAAACACTTCATAAGGGGAAACAAGCTGGACATGGGGTTAGGGGAGAGGAACCGGGATCCTCAGGTGCTCCAGGGAGTGAGGATAAGGGAATATATATATATATATGTACACACACAAACATACAGGAACTGACCTAAACAGTAAGGATTTGGTTAATTATGGCCATAACATTAAGCTTGCCAACCACGTCAAGATACCTTACAATAAGGCAAGTCCCTACGCTAAAACTAAATAGCAAAGTAATAATACACAGACATACAAAGAGATAAATTACCTGCGGAGCTGAAGGAAGCAAACAGAGTAAATGGGTGTGGTTCCATTTATAGAGGAACTAAGCAAGAGGAAACTAAGCAAACCTGGAAAGGAGCAATAGAATAACAGAGCAAGAAAACCAGAAATGGATCAGAGCAGAAACTAAAGTAACAGGAACGTGAGAGTTTAACAGAGATCTGAGACAGGGCTGAGAAATACAGAGAATCAGGATACAGGGCATAAGAGCAGACTTAGCCTACAATAACATGAGCAACCTCCGGAGGAGACCAGCACTACTGCTTTGCTGGATAAATTCTTAAAGGGAACAGAAGTTATCACACGTACAGATTCCCTGGTCAAATGTCACGGAGTTCTCACAGGCAGGGGCTACTCTGGAACAGGGCAGGATCCAGACTATGGCCAGATTGGGATGGTAGAGAGGGGTGCCACTCTGTGGGGGATACCACTATGTGGCCTAGATAAAGAGGGGTGCCACTTTGTGGGGCATACCACTATGTGGCCGAGCATGGGAAGGGTTACCACTTTGTGGCCAAGCAAGAGAGAGATGTACAAGGTACAGGTATGCAAAACAAAGGAACGAGCATAGGTAATAAGCAAGACAGAGAGGAAATCAAAAGCAGGAGCGAGCAAAGGAAATGAACAAGTGAGCAAAGCAAAAGTATACTGAAGTCACTGGAACAGCTTGGATGAGTCTGCAAACTGGGTGAGGCCTTACAGGATCTCTTGCATGTGGGTTTGGTACGGGATTTGGAGAATGATTTACAGGGGCTGCTTCTGAGTTTGAGTGGTTTCTCTACCATTGTCCTGAACATGGTCATCTCCTGATGTGCCCAGCTGGTCTTCAACATCTAAATACCCTACACTCAGGAAGATGCTGTCTTCTTGTTCCACAGATGCATCTAAAAAACAGGAGATCATGCAAAATGTGCATTCTGCCTTAGTTCATTATCTTGTTGTTGATCATACACATTAAAACCTTACTGAAGTATCTGAACATTTACTTTGCAATTATAGTGTACGTACCTGCTGGTGTATTGAAATCAATGGCCTCTCCACGTGTAGTTGCTGGAAACATGAAGTTGTAGAGCACCAACTCATACTCATTCAGATTGGATGGTGGTTGCTGTGTCACAGCTGTCGGGGTTGGCTTTTTCATCTTCTTCAGCACCTGTCTCTTGATATCTGAGTATGCAATATAACAGCAGAGCAGGATAAGTTCGGTGTGTCATGATGCAGATATGTGGCTTTGTCAGATGAGTTGCGTTAACTTGGGTAGCAATTATGCCTTTTCCTGTTTTGGTAGGTATCCTTGTGTAATCAATTTGCTTATGATTTTGTTCGTAATTGATATGCGGTATATGTTTATTTACTAACATGTATGGTATGGGTTTGAAATTTGATCCAGCATTGCCATTGGTTAAATAAGCGACTGGTTAATTTTGCGTATGTGTGACTTGTTTGGTCTAACTTTACCATGTGCATGAACCTTTTTTTGATCGTGTCATTGATCATCTCAGTTAAGCCATGGTCTACCTGGTGGTTGTTTGGGAAAAATCTCCACTTAACGTACCCGTTAATGATTACCGCTCCTCATTGACTCACTTGTACTGTGATTATTAACATGCATATCCAGCATTTTTCATGGTTTCCTTAACCTTCTAATGATAATGCTCATACATGTACGGGCTCCCAATGCAATGCATTGTTGGCAATGCTCGTACAAGTACGGGCTGCGTTTAAAATAGAACAATAGTGGCATTTTTGCCGCGATTCATGCTATTTTTAGCTTTCCTGGATTCTTTACGAGTGAAAATAGTCACTGACATGTCAATCACACCCCCTAACCCTATGCAAATTGTATAGGGTGTTTCTGTAACGGGTGTGGTAATTTTTGCTGTGTGCTGTGATTTATCAACGTGTCAGGTAGTTTTTGCAAATGATACTAGTGCACCCATTGACCTCATTTGAGGAAGACATAAAAACACAACTGCTGGGTAAATTTCCAATAAGGGTAGATTTCTCATTAACGGGGGCCATAGAATCCAGGTAAATGTTTATTTATTTTTTTAGAAAGTGTTTTACCAGGAAGAATACATTGAGATTTCTTTCGTTTTCAAGTATGTCCTGGGGACCCAGTCCAGAATGGAGAAACATAGAGTTACACATTTAAAAGTAGATTTAAAATAAATATATACATACATATATTTAAACAAGTTGGAACGAGAACATACAGGGTAAATCAGTAAACGAAGGAGTGTGTAAAATAATAACAGGTACAATCTGATTTGAGGATTTGGGAGACACTCATTTTCAGGGATTTTAGACTAGAAGATGATTTGGCAGAAACAGGAAGCCTATTCCACATATGAGTAGCTCTGAAAGAGAACACACCTCAACCGGCTTCCTTTTTGAAGTGAGGCATTGTTAGTGAAGAGTTGGTGCAGGATCTGAGATTGTAGGATGTGCAGGGAGTAAGAGTGAGCATGCCGCTCAGGTAAGGGGGGAGCGTTCCAGAGAAGTGGTTATGCACTAAGCACACTAGATGGAGAGTGCTCCTGGAGGCAAGCGTCAGCCAGTTTAACTCTTTTAGCTTTTTACAGTGATGAGTGTTATAATTGCACTGAAGTGCAAAATGACACAATGTATTGTACAGAGTGTCAAGTTTACCGAGATGAGTCTGCGGGGCAGAAACATACACAACATCTCCATAGTCTAAGATCGGCATTAACATTTGCTGCACAATACGTTTCCTCACTCTAGAATCTGGGTTTGATTTGTTTTTATATAGAAAGCCAATCCTAGGATATAGCTTTGACATGAGCTTATCAATATGGAGACGATAAGTTTGGGTCTAGCCACATGCCAAGATACTTGTATGAATTTACCTGGGTCAGGTTTTCACTGGATTTGGTCTTGATGTTTATTTGAGGATTGTTTGATTTAAGTAGTTTAGCATTTGTCACAAACAACATGGACACAGTTTTTTCTGTGTTGAGGAATAATTTGTTGCTAGCTATCCAATTTTCAACTTTAGAAAACTGACCTTGTAGCATGGATTCCACTTGTGATAGTTTATTAGCACACGTATAAATGACCGTACCATCAGCATACGTATGCACATGAGCCAGGTCACACACTGAGGTTAGATCATTTATAACTAGTGAGAAAAGCAGTGGCCCAAGGACGGATCCTTGAGGCACTCCACACTTGACGATGGGAGGGAGGCAGTATCAGCCATGGACACATATTGAGTTCTATCAGACAAGTATAAACGAAACCAGCAGAGCAACCTCTCATTTATACCGGAACAATTTAGCTTGTTTAGCAGAAGATCATGATCAACCGTATCAAAGGCCTTTGCAAAGTCTAGGAAAACTGCACCTGTGAGTTCACCACTCTCCATACCACTCTGAATGTAATTGCTCACCTTTAAGAGGGCAGTAATCATGGAGTGCTTTGACCGAAACCCAGATTGAAACGAGGTTAGATAGTTGGACCATTGATAATACTTGCACAGTTGATCATGAGCACATTTTTCCAGGATTTTAGAAAGGATGTGTAGCAGTGAGATGGGCCTGTAGTTTGACACTATGTTTACATAACCATTTTTGTGGATGGGATAAATTCGGCTATTTTCCAGGCTTTGGAGACATAAACGTAGGACAGGGACGCATTGATTAAGTAGGCAATGGGTCGCGCAGTAACAGGTGCACTCAGCCTCAGAAGCATTGACGGAAGTAGGTCCAGCCCACATTGTAATTTCATTTATTGATTGAGGAGATACGCTGCTATTTCACTATCTGATATAGGAGCAAATTCAAATTCAACAAGGTGTTTGGCCAGGGGTGATATTGGTGGTGACTCGTCTGTAATAGAAAAAGTGCCATGATCTTCATTGTGGTGTTTCGCTATAAGAGCTGTGGCGCATCCTACAGAGTAGTTATTGCATTTGTTTGCTATTGCTACTGGAGATTTTAGAACTTCATTATGTGTTTTAATTGTTGTTGGTTCTGAACTGCACGGGGGGTGGGTGGGTCATACATGTTTTTTATGACACTCCAAAATTTGGTTGGGTTGGCTAGATTTCTATTCAGCCAATCAGAGAAATAAGTTGCCTTGGCAAGTTTGGTTTGAGTCTTGCATCTATTGCAGATGTGCCGAAAAGCATTGTGATCTTGGTCGGAGCCAGTTTGCTTAAATTTTGACCATAAAGCATCCCTGAAATGGAATAAGTCCAGGAGGTCAGCTGAGACCCAGGGCAGATGGGAAATGTTGTGAGATTATAACCTAAGTCTCAATGAAAGAGAATCTCACACATGACACACAACCATGATTCTTTCTCAGCATGAGGGAAAAAGAAAGTGAACCTTTATATTAAGTAACAAGTTGTCTAGTTTCCATACACAGCATCTTGATAACATTTGAGGGCACCCTTGCAAAAAGAGATCGCTTTAGTTCCTACCTTAACACGTAGGTGGACTTTGGTTAAGCCATTCCAAAATGTGGAGGTTTACATTTTTTATATATCTGCTTCGATGACAACGACCATAACTGTCATTTTTTATAGTCATCCTTATTTGAACAATAATTCAAAAATACTCAGCATTCCAATATTGTAAATGAAGGTGTTTATCAACATCACGTGTGGCAAATGTTTTAACCTGCTAGAGGTCTTCATCACAGTATGATTGACCTACATCCAAAATAGAATTTCTCCCAGCTGCTAGTGTTAGAGCCTGCATCTCTTATCAAATTCATGCAAATGCTCATTGATCACCAATTCCCTATTGTCACCTACTTCAGAAGATTGTGCTCTTTTTGTAAGGTCAGAATAGTATAATTTTGTACACGGCTTTATTTACTGAACTCTGAAATATGCAGGGAAAATACCCAGGCATTTTCTAACATGCAGTCTGGGGGAATTTAAAGGGTGCAGGTTCCTAACCTGCTCGAGCAATCTTAGTCAAAGTACAAATACAAATAATGTTTGCCCAATATAAAGGCTGGACCCTCACGTGTGGTGTGGACTCACTTCTTCAAACACCGCATAATCACCTTCCCATAATCACCTACTGGTGTTTATGCAGTGTTTTGAAGATATGTGTCTGTTTAACTAACAAGTGTAAGTCCAGTCTTCATCAATCTGTTGGGCCAAACAAAAAAAATATCCTTTTTACTTGTGTTAAGTTATTTAACTACCATTTTCAAAGTGCCTAGAGTATTTAGAGTACTTTAGCAGTTGAGAAGGTCATCAATGTTCTAGGAGATCTTACTATGGAAATAAAAGGTCACACTGGGCTAAGAGTATGTAAAGGTGAAAGACAAAAAACATGATTATAGGGTTATCCAACTCTTACATAATGCCTCTGACCTGTGCATAACAGAGATGAGAGAGGCAGTCATGAAGCATGCAGAGATCAAAGGGCAGATAGCAAGCAACAAACGATTAGAGGTAAAGCAAGGGCCTCTAATGAGAATAACAGAAATACCTAATAAGAACAAATATAGTAACAGAAATCTGAGGAAAACCCACTATGACACTAGACTATAGCACTATCAGATTAAAAATTAATATGGCTGCCGCATTGCATGCGTTTGTGGCATGAGAGGCATACTTCACTGCCCATAGTGGTGGACACTTGTCTCCTAGAATAGTGGAGAGTAAATAACCACACCAGAGTAGAAAGTTTTAGTAAATAGTCTCCATGTTCGGTTAGGCAAACCAAATCTTGCTTTTTGCTCTCCTATTGATTAGAAATGGGTTTGGGAATAATCTTTTGCTGTAATATTAAGGGGATGAAATATGAAATCCCCTTTAGAACTATGGGACTTGTATTTAACACAAACATTTCCTCAGTATTGTCCATTTAGGACTCATTATGACAGTTTATATGAAAGCTTGTGTTATTGGATATACACGCATTCTGAGTTGTTGACTAGTGACCCTGAAGTTCTGTAGCATATCATCTACATTTGATCTACCAATGGTTGTAGAAAGAACCAAACTGGCCTACCGAGATACTGGATAATTTCCGCCTGCAATGTGCCTGGCTGATTCCTGCTGATTGCTCCACTTCTACCACTTTACCAGAATGTGGTCTTTAAATATAACCTTACGTTCTTTCTATCCACAAACTCTAATGATGAGGGGGGCTTGACTCCACCAGGTTGGTACACCCACAGGCCAGGGCCCTGTAAGGAACAGGCATTATCCTGCAAAAGAAGGCATGTAACAGAACACTGCTGATGAGATAAGTAGGATGCTGCAGGCTGAGAAAGGACAGACAAGAGGACAAATAAAGACAGAAAGCAAAAGACAAGATACAGCATGCTGGACTAAAGGACAAAACAGGGACAGGACTAAGGCATGGAAGGACAGGAGCATGACAAGGACAAGGACCACAGGTAAAAGACAGACAAGTCATAGACACAGGACATGAGTAACAGTACTAAGGAGACATATAAAACAAGATCAGACATTCCCAGGACAGCGTAGGATGCTAAGATGGTAAGTGTTGAGGGTTCAGTTTCCTCTGATGGACTTGAGATGGTGAGCTTGCCACCAGCATCAAGCTAGTTCACATCAGTTCCTACCACTAACCATACCTACATAAAACTCAAATTATACTAAAATAAGAAGGAAATATACTAATGATAAAGATTTGGAAATAATTGTAGACAATAGAATTAGCAATAGTGCACAATTCCTTCTGGCAGCTGCAAAGGCCCAAAAGATATTGGCATGTATTAAAAGGGGTATTGACTCACAGGCGGAAGATATTATTCTACTTCTTTAGAAGTCCATGGTAAGACCTCACCTTAAATATGCAGTTCAATTGTGGGTGCCTTGTCTAAAAAAAGACATTATAGAACCACAGAATGTGCAAAGGAGGGCTACTACACCTATTAAGGAGAATATAAAGTTTTAGTTATTAAAAAAGACTAGACAAATGTCATTTGTACATAAGATAGAAACAGCATCTTAGAGGGTATATGATAATTTTATATAAATATGTACAGGGCTAATACAAAGAGCTCTCTAATGGCCTACTCATTAACAGAACACTACAAAGGACAAGAGGCTACCCACTAAGACTTGAATAAGGAACATCTAGTCAATGAAAGTTGTTTTTTACAGTAAGGGCAATAAAGGTATGTAATTCACTGCCTAAGGAGGTGGAGCTAGCAAATACATCAGATGCCTTTAAAAGGGGCCTGGGTACATTTTTTAATGAAACAGAACATAGAGGCCTATGTATGTTAGTGTAGACATTAATATTTATTTAGTGCGTGTTGATCCAAGGAGAAATCTGATTTCTTCATTTGAAGTCAAGAAGGAATTGTTTCCCCATTGAGATTTTAAATTGCTGGAATATGTTTTTTTTTGCCTTCTTTTGGATAATCTTGAACTACAATGTAAAAACACAAGCAGGTGAGGCACATATAAACAAAATGGAGAAATAAGCTAGGAGAAAACAAGGAAAACCAGCAATAGAACAGGACAAGATACCAGGGTAAGAAACCAAGCAAGGCAAGGAAAGGGTCGAAACAAGCATAAACCATAACAAAGAAAGGAAGGCAAGAAAGGAAAAAGGAAGGACTGAATACAGCTTGGATGAGTCTGCATGAGGTAACATGACATAAACAGTGTATTTAAAAATATAGGTTTTTCCCTATTACAAATAATGAAATAATGGTGCACTGCTATGGGGCAGGTGTAATGATGTGATACTGTGTGGCAGGTATACAACTTTTTCTAGGGCTAGTTTTTATTCTTAGTCCAGCACTGGTGGTAGGAAATCATAGGTCAAAAATATTGCAAATATATAAAGAATACTCTAGTCATATTCATGTTTTCTTTAGACTAATAAACAATCTTGTTTTGCCTATAATTGCCTTTCTCCTCCTGTCTAGCTTTGGGTAATATTTAGTTTATAATAACATAGGAAGGAGATGTTTTATTATCTATGGACTGGAAGGCACAGTTGGATAAAAAAAATCATAGTCTCTGTAGGCAACAATATATCTGGTGAAAGTTATATATGCATACGGAAGGGAAAGAAATTCTTCTTGGAAAAAGTGCATACTCATTTACAATTCAAAGGTTGAATGAAATTGGTTGACAAATAGTGAATAGGAAAGCATGTTTCCAAAGGAAAAGAAAATCAAAGGAATAACTAAAGGTTTAATTTCCAGCCAGAATACAGTGTAGTTGCCAGAATTGATTCACTATGGTCTGAAAGACTACAGCTGAATAGCATTGTGTACTAATATAGCAAGTTCCAAATTAAATAGAAACTCAATTCTCAAAATACAAGAAATTGACTCATGCATACATTTTCTTTTCCATTTTTAACTATTTCTCCAATTCATACCTTCAAAACATATCTTTTGTCGGTTTTCTTGAACAACTGCACCTTTCCCTTTTGTTATGTCATTGAATGGGGTTCCCGAATCTTGAATTTAGTGCCAAACACATTGCTTTTGTTGGTTACTGTTCACTAAAAGAGAGAACAATGGTGAATTTCCAATGGCATAATAAAAAGAAGGCATTAATATCAGTTCCCTTGTTAGTTTACCACAGCCTACATAGAGGTCACAGAAGGTCTGTGTTTCTCCCATTGTTGTAAATGGGCATGTGCTGAATATCTGCAAGTCTAAGCATTCAGCGAGACTGTTGGGGCAATTCACTAAAAGGTGAGTTGAGGTGAAATTAACATTTCATCTCACCATTTTATCTGTACATTGTGCAGGGACAAAGATGGTCAATTTCCCCTGCTAAGCAAACTCACTAGGATTGTCCCTGCACAATATATAGCTAATTTGGCAAGATGAAATGTTAATCTCACCTCAGTTCACCTACAACTCACATTTTAGTGAATGGCCCTCTACGGTAATTTCTTAAAAATGTGGACATTTTTTAAGCAGTTCAAAATACATTATTTAACACACAAATAAATCCATTCCAATCCATCTGTCTGTAAAATCGAAATGTTAAGGAATGCATTTGTCTCAGAACAATGGTGGTCATACCAAATATTGACAGTGTTTGAATTTTCAGTTTGTGCAAACAAGTATAATTTTTTTTACTCAAATCACTGTCATCAGTTAAGGGATCCTGAATGTACAGGAGTAAGGTCAGTTAGGTTACCACACAATGACTTATATTCCACCAGCAGAGCAACAGAGTGACTAAATGAAACAAAACTGATACATGCTCAATGCCTACACACAATCAGTGCGGCAGTACCTATAGGAAAGGATGCAGGGGACGGGTTAAGTTGAATACTAAAAATGTGATTTATGCAGGATGCCTGTATTAAATCACACTGGAATAAAATTCAGGCAGTAGTCTTCCACTTGCACCAACCCAAAGTCCCTTTAATGAGGACTCTAATTGTGCATGTGTGCAATGTCACAAACTGAAGACAAACTGAGCACTTGCACATTTATATATATATATACACACACACACACACACACACAAAATGGAAAAATTTAATTGCAGTAACAACATTTATTTAAGAAAGAATTTGAAAGGATAGAGTAACTGGCCTAGTAAAGTCGTCACATTTCATCAGCTTTACCAAAGATCGCATTTTTGGATAATTTTCTAGAGAATTTAGAAAATATTTTGAAGATGCAATAAATAATAATAATAATTGTAATTATTATTATCATGAACTGTTCAAAATTTATAAGACAAAATTAAACCAGGAGAGTGCCTACTTCTGGTGTAACTGCTGCCTTTTAGCAATGTCTCTTTACAACTTAAAAGCACTGTAAACAAACTCCTAGTATGTGAGGCCTTGTGTAATTAGGTAATGTCCACAGCAGCTGGATAGTCACCTACATTTGTGTAGGTATTTTCATGCAAAAACCTGGGCATTTATGTACCCGATGCCATAGATATCCTCTGTTTGTCTGGTGCATTTTTTTATTATCAACTCATTTCATTTGATATAACCATAAAACCGTGCCCCAGCTGTGAATCAGTTGTAAAGGAAATTACCCCCTCCGACTATCTCCTTTTGACTTGCTTCAATGCTTTTTACAAATATGCCCATAAAAACCATGAAAGAATCAGAGAATCCAACGTGTGGTTAGATTAATTAAACCTACATTATTAACAATGATTTTCAATTATTTCTAAATACTTTTTTTGTTTTCTATTGTGTGACTTTACAAACATGCAATAGTTAACTTAATGTATTTTTTAAGATCTGCTCAGAGTTTAATGGATGCTTTTTGTCGTTTCATTCAAAATCAAACAATTTAATACCATCATAATAAGCATAACAACATGATCACTGCTTTTCTGTAACCCATTGTTGATTAATCCACAGGAAACTTAAACTGCATCTTTCCTACATAGCACTTAGTTTGTCATTTTTATGAATAACACCCTCATTATTATTTTTTTAAACAGAAATGTAATGTTTCTTTTTTTCTCTTTTACTTAATAATCCCTCACTATATCTGCAGGTGGGATTATGAGGGGGAATGCATTTTGTGAACACTTCTTAGTTTAATGTGCACTTATCTGCAGAACCACAGCTAGCCTGCTTTATAATAAACTCTTAAATTAATAAATAATAACCAAAACTGATGATGATTATAAAGGTGGTGTATTTAGAAATTGTGCCTAATGGTGGTGCAATCTCACTGTGTGTCAATGTAGAACATAAACTCAAAAAAAGTTATGAGTTTGTGCTGGTCCAGAACTTCTGGGTCCTCCTGGTACTATGTGTGCTGGTACAACACATCTATTGAAAAACGGCGCAGACGTAGCACTGTAAATCTCTGCCAAAAATGGGTTGTGGAGCAATTTCTGGTGCAAAAAATTGTCTAAAAATGTCTAAAAGTGCTGGTGTAAATAGGATCACAGCAAGTGCACCTTTTTATACTTTCCTGGCACTAGTGACTGAGCCTCTGTTATAAATCATCCCTAATATCAATAACATACAAGAGATAATTTGAGGTTAATATTAAAAAATCCACCCACCCCATACTGTAATGTAATTATCTAACAATGCTTTGCTTTCTAGGCATTATGGGATGCCAACCATACTACAAGGGGTACGACTGATATTCTGCTGTTTTGTTGGAGAAGAAGAAAGTTGCAGGTAAATATATCTTTGCATGTGTGTATTTGCTGGCCATATGTCTATACATCAGAAGCTCAAGTTCACATCATGGGGTAGATTCAATGGCCCCAGTTAATGTGAAAAGAGACATTAGCGGTAAATTAATGGGAATTTTTTATTCAATGCCCGCTGATAACAGGGTTAACGTGTGTGCTACAATCAATTAAAAATATTACCGAACCCCTTCAAATTTACCACACCCGTTAGAAAAACGCACCATACTTACAATGGATATTACCGCACCCAGCTACAATTCCATAATCTATAGATGCAATTCCAATGTTTCACAAGAGGGAGTGCATACATTAGCAGATGATGTAGAATACATCATTCTATATCATGTACTAATGTATGTGGGGGTTCTGGACATCTGTCAATTACATATAGCTGTTATTCAGCCTGGTCTAAGTAACTTCCATGATTATCAGTCAACAATAATTAAAAAACATGTATACTGTTCTAAGCCTGTTTCTGCACAGATTATCTCCCATTAACATATCTGCTGCTTGGGTTACGTACGTCAGTCATGACACACAAGTGGTGATGGAGTAGCACTCACGGGGCGTAACATGGGGCCTCGGATTCATAACATCAGTGCCTTCTGGGATATCAGGCACTAACTTGGGGAGATGTATCTCCGGATAATCTCCTGCCAACCATTGTAAACAAGTGTCAGTGATGGGCCACCCTCAGTGGCATGGAGGGAACGGTGTTCAAGGGCCATCATGGCACCAAGGCCATGATGCCCATGAACACCGTTCTACCATTTTTTAATGGCCGTCTTGGTCTGAAGGTGCTGCCCCATAGCATTGACGCACACCTCAATATGCTGCCAGATGCGTCTCCCCCTCTGAGTCGTTGTCTTGCTTGCATGGTTCCAAAAAGGGCACTGCTGTGCTGCGCAATCAGGGTTACCTATTGAAGGTTCTCCTCATATGTGAACCTGTGTGACTTTTGCCTATGCTTACTTTGCTGCTGTTCAGCCTCCTCGTCATCACTGCTGCTGGTCTGAACAAAACATTACTCCTCCTCCTCCACCATTGAAGTGCCATGTGCAGTGACACTGCTATGGAATGATAACTGCGCTTGCCTACTGGTGAATGTCCCTTCCCTTGTCCCCTCACTATGTCCTGTCACTGCCCTCCCCTCTTCTCCCTACCTCCACCCTCCCAACACTAATATCCTCACCCCAACACTCCCATCCTTCTCCTCTCCTTCCTACGGCCTCTCCTCTCTACCTCCTCTCCCCTCTACCTCCTCCTACATAATGTATTAGCATGACTGTGCCCCCATAACTGTGCCTCCCTTCACGCCCCCCCCCCCCAGCAGGATGACCCTGCCTCCCTGGCCTCCTCCCCCCTCTACTCTCCTCACTACCACCTCTTCTCTTCTCACTACATCCACCCTCCCAACACTAATCTCCTCAACCCAACACTCCCCTCCTCCCCCCTCCTCTGCATATACCTCCTACACCCTCACCTTTCTACCTTGTATCCCCACTACCTCATTCTTCATAATGGAATAGCAAGCGTTTCAGTAAAAGGCACGGATGCAATGATTACCAGTGGCCATTGAATCCACCACCATAAGTTTTTTGATGACAGGATCATGTTAATGTTCTAAAAAGCATGGAATATCCTTTTAGCAGAGGAGATGGCAGAGCTGTGTAATGTGACCCTGTAAAATGGCAGCCATCAAACTATTGCTAATACATAATTTGAATAATACCAAGCTGGCTATTTTGTTCTGTTAGCATCATGAGGATTGTAGTTTAGCAACAGCTGAAGGTCCTCATATAAGCAGATCAAGAATTATTAGGTCTTTTTAGGGGGTTTTCCCCCCAACATGCCCTGAGCAAAACATAAAATCAGCTTATAATTTTTAAAAGATGGACAAGCTCATTGATTGTTACCTGACAGTGACACTCTTGTATGTACGTTTTTTACATGTATGTAAGGCATGTTGGGGGGAAAGGCAGCTTGGAAAGACAGTTTAATTTGAACCAGCTGGATAATACATTTCTTAGTCAATCAATGGTGGCTCTTTTTTTTTATTATTATTTTTATTTAGGGCTGTTGAATCTCCGTGAAGAAGTGAGAGGAGGGGTGAGGAAGGAGGGCTGACGTTTCCTCTGCAGGTTATTGGAGCTGAACATTACCAAAACAGATTTCCAAGCCATTGCCTCCAAGGCTGATTAAAGGGCTTTGCTGACAGCGTCAGAGGGCAGTTCTATTTTACTCTCTGGGACTATGTTCTGCTTTGACACACTTCAATATGTTTGTGCACTGGGGAGATGAAAGGTGCTGAAATTGTATATCTACCATTTATTTGGTTCTGATTAGTCATGCAGTCTTTAAAAAGCATTTGGAATAATTCTAGGTGGTAATATATCCATAACATACATGGATGATAACAAAGAAACATATTTGCAGCTATTCTTATGTAGAATATGTTCACATACCATACCTGCATCCATGCTGCCTTTGTCACTTACATAAATCATCATATACCTGTTTCCCGTAGATCACTGCTGACCCTTCATTTCCTGGATCTTCAAAATAAGCTTAGTAATTCATTATATGGTCAACATCCAGCTAAACTTTATTCAATCACTAAGAAATAAGAAATGGTTATGGTTTACCCATTTTTTGGGTTTCCTTTATTGGGACAGTGACAACACTTCCTTAGAGTATCTAAGAGCAACTGATACAGCTGCTGACAAATGTAATTCACCCTTAGTCCACCACCATCCTCTTAGCTGAGTGCATGTTAAATAGTATGGTACATAGGTTGGAGAAGCTGGACAATGGGGCATACTTTTCACTGTCTGAAATGTCCCTTCCACATTGGGATTGCTGGCATGTGCACATTTTTCCTGTGTTTTGACTGCGTATGTGAATGAACTTATACATTTTAAGGGTTAAACATTTTATATTCATATTGGGCAGACACAGAAAACTAACTTCTCAATTATTTGGGGGTCAACACTCAGATTGCATTGATCCTCGTATGCTCTTTCCGATGCAGAAAAGGTGCCGCTACACTCTTATCAACCACCTTACTTATATATTCATGGAATAATAAATTAATTCCTGCAGCAGTGGGTCAGAAGTGCTATTTGTACTTTCAGTGTAAGTTTACATTGACAAATTGTGGACTATTTTTAAGACCATTGATGCTATAAGTATTAACTGGATCTGTGGATGCTATGCAGTAATATCCAAGAATAGTACAAGGAGGTTGAATTAGTTGGTTGATTTTGACTTTAAAAGTTGACCTCCCAATTAGACCTACTAACTGGTCAACTTCCAGTACCACGCCAAAGTCTATTTCGTTCTCCCATTTTGAAAAATAAAAATTGCTATTCACTAAAAAATGAAGTGTGAATTGGGAGGAAGTTGGGCTGTCCAACCCCCTCACTAGAGGTGGTGAGTTGCATAAAATAATTAAATGGCCCCTGGAACACATGTGGGAGCCAGGTCTACAGATGCTTCAGTGTCCAAATGCTCTGAAGAAACATTTCGGACCCTAATTCAGGGATATTGAGTAGCTACATTTCGGAGATTTGTGAATATTGTCTGAAGTGCCTGGCCTGAATGCAATTCGGGAGAAATCAGTATATATTGAGTTATTTTATTATTTGTAATTCCCCAGGTTACCATAGCAAACTTAGATACTGGGATCCTAAAAATAGATTTTTATAGAATGCTAGAATGCAATATACAGGTAATACTCAAAAAATTAGAATATCATGCAAAAGTTCATTTATTTCAGTAATGCAATGTAAAATGGGAAACTAATATATAAAATAGACGCATTACATGCAAAGCAACATAGTTCAAGCCGTGATTTGTCATAAGTGCGATGATTATGGCTTACAGCTCATGAAAACCCCAAATCCACAATCTCAGTAAATTAGAATATTGTGAAAAGGTGCAATATTCTAGGCTCACAGTGTCCCACTCTAATCAGCTAAGTAAGCCATAACACCTGCAAAGGATTTCTGAGCCTTTAAATGGTCTCTCAGTCTGGTTCAGTAGGAATCACAATCATGGGGACGACTGCTGACCTGACAGTTTTGCAGAAAACCATCACTGACCCCCTCCATGCTTCCTTCCACAGATGAGCCAAAAGCACCAAAGCCTGGTTCAATGACCATGGGATTACTATGCTTGATTGGCCAGCAAACTCACCTGACCTGAACCCCCTAGCGAATCTATGGGGCATTGCCAAGAGAAAGATGAGAGACATGAGACCAAACAATGCAGAAGAGCTTAAGGGCGCTATTGAAGCATCCTGGTCTTCCATTACACCTCAGCAGTGCCACAGGCTGATAGCTTCCATGCCACGCCGCATTGAGGTAGTAATTGCTGCAAAAGGGACCCAAACCAACTACTGAGTCCATATGCATGCTTATATTTTTTAGAGGTCCGATATTGTTCTATGTACACTCCTTGTTTTATTGAATGCATGTAATATTCTAATTTACTGAGATTGTGGATTTGGGGTTTTCATAAGCTGTAAGCCATAATCATCGCACTTATGACAAATCATGGCTTGAATTATCTTGCTTTGCATGTAATGCATCTATCTCATATATTAGTTTCCCCTTTTACATTGCATGACTGAAATAAATGAACTTTTCACGATATTCGAATTTTTCGAGGATCACCTATATATATAAATATATATACATATATATATATATATGCTTATACACATACACATTGGTAATCTATGCACATGAGAGCTTGAACCAGTAACCCATTAACATGCTCTGCTATAACTCCAACTCTCATACAGTGCTTTTCTGTCTCCTGGTTCTCTTCTATTACATTGTATCAGCTCCAACTCAGTGAGCTTGCTGCTTTGCTTTGAGACCTTTGATTAAACAGCATTGATTTAGTTGGGAGAGAGTTTTCCTGTGCTGCATGTGGCATTTCACAAAAAGGCCTTTGCATTTACAGAGCATTAAGATGTCAGTAATAGCTTTTTCTGGAGAATAAACTTATTGATCTTGTACATTGTAACTTTGCGCAGATTTGGAGTTTCATTTAAAGCATTGATTAATTGGGATCCCATGAAACCACAAGACTTTTATTTTTTCCTGTCAGAATATGTAATACAAATGTATTTTCATTACCCAGTTTTTTTTTTTTTATTAAGCCTGGAATTACTTGTTGATAAATTATTATTAGTATAGCAATGTAATTAAAGAATAGAACCTTCAGAGTACCAACATTGTTATTGATAACTAACTTATTGCTATTAACAGTAATTTTTATTTATAAAGTGCCAACTTATTCCGCAGTACAGTTCATTTATTATTCATAATAACGTACAATGAATGGTACACTAGTGCCACTAAGCTATTAAATTCACTTGTAAATCCCTTATTTAATACCCATTTCATTGGGAAAATGTCCAATTCTTTCCCTGTTTTGATTTAGTAACTCAGGGTCAAGTGACCATTTTCGCATTTTTCTCATCATTTAAAAGATTTGTGATTTCTCTTTCCCAAACTTAGAAACAAAATATATATTTCTGCCCAGTATAAAACAACATTATCAGTGCAAATGCAGAAAGAAAAGTCCTGCGCTCGCTCCCATCGCTGGGCGGCTGCAACGACGAGAGTACACATCAGCCCCAATATATAGTAAAAACCAAAGAAAAACAAGTTACCTGCGCTCTCTCCTTTATTCCTATGTATTTTTAAAACAAATGGAGGTTTTTTAGTTACCTCCAATGGCCATGAGAGGATGAGCCCACCTGCCAACGTCAAGGCAGACCCCCCTAGGTAACCCTTAATAGGGAACACATGGGATGGGCGGCTGCATTGTAACAAGGCTGAGTAATACAAAAAATGGATACAAATGCAGAAAGAAAAGTCCTGCGCTCACTCCCATCACTGGGCGGCTGCAACGACTACAGTACACATCAGCCCCAATATATAGTAAAAACCAAAAAAGTGCAACTTCTTGTTGAAATTGTGATGTCACTGCTATCACTGTTGGCAAGACCTGAGTGAAGCAGAGGTTTCTGGGACAAGAGATTACAGACTTAGGCCTCTGGGAATGCTTTGATACACTGAATAATGTTCTCTTTCTATGGGGTCGTATCTGACAAAGTACTGCTCAATATAACCAATTTGGGCCAGAAGTTGGTTCAGGGAGTTCAGCCCTGGGAATCCTGCCCTTCTCAATATGGGCCAAAATCCCTGAAATTTACCCTAACATCAGCTAAAATAGCAGAATTTTAAAAACTGGAGAACTGTAATAAAAACAATAAAAAATGAATAAATAGCACTGTGGCCCCTGTGGCCATAAACAGATTTCCATCAGGCCATAAAAGTTAGCAATCATACTTCTCTGCTGGCCCCATATAATTATATATAGGCCCTTTAGACCCCCATAATTCTCACTGGGGGCTAGGAGTTGACAAATATAATACATTAGGGGCTAAGGGAACATGTATGGGGGCCAAGGGGCTTATTTATTATGATTATTATTTTTTGCGGGAGGACTTTGGCATTTTTTTCTGAACTTTTCTGAATCTGAACTTTTGAGAAAATTTGGCAGGTAGTTTCTTTTTTATTAAGAGGCAGATAATGGGTTTTGCCTTTTTATTAAGGCCAGGACTTTGCTGGGCATCATGGTATTTTAGCAATAGGCATACTCTTCATATGTTTCTATGCTTTCTTTCTTTGTGTATTATAAAATCCATTTAAGTGGATTCTTATTGTAGCCACACATTATACCACATTCACATGTATTTGTATAGAACCAATTTATGCAGCATTTGTTACGGAGTGTAAAAGGGCATTACAAATAAAGACAGACTGATGTATGAGGGAGAGAGCCGTGCTCATAAACTTGTATAAAGTAAATAGTCTTATTTAGCAAGACAGAGAAGGAATGGTTCTTGGAAATGATATATAGCTATGTTAGATACGCAAAATAACCTTCCCAGCAGATAACATTGTGTAACTTTATTTATAACAATAGGACATATTAAGCAGAATGTTGTAAGCAGTGCATTGTGTAACTTTATTTATAACAAAAGGACATATTAAACAGAATGTAAGCAGTGCAATGTGTAACTATATTTATAACATTAGGACATATTAAACAGAATGTTATAAGCAGTGCATTGTGTAACTTTATTTATAACAAAAGAACATATTAAGCAGAATGTTGTAAGCAGTGCATTGTGTAACTTTATTTATAACAAAAGGACATATTAAACAGAATGTAAGCAGTGCAATGTGTAACTATATTTATAACATTAGGACATATTAAACAGAATGTTGTAAGCAGTGCAATGTGTAACTTTATTTATAACAATAGGAAATATTAAACAGAATGTTGTAAGCAGTGCATTGTGTAACTTTATTTATAACAATAGGACATATTAAACAGAATGTAAGCAGTGCATTGTGTAACTTTATTTATAAAAAAAAAGACATATTAAACAGAATGTTGTAAGCAGTGCTTTGGTGGATCCTTAATAAATAAAGCACAATCAATGGGCCAGATGGCCTCCATCTAATTACGGTCCCTTAATATGTGCATATTTTCTTACTTACTATCTAACCCCAGCCTGTAGCCAAATTAAAATGAAGCTGCTGCAACATCTTCAATTCAGTTATAGCCAGACCTCTCTCTTTTGACTGCAGATAAATGAGCTACTTTAAAGATTTTATTAGGAGTTTTATTACAGCATGATGCAGTCCAGAACTAATGTTCTTTTGTTTTCCTGGGACAATAGTTCATTTTGGTGTGATTAAGTGATTGAGGATGCCGAGAGACTGGCAGAGTACCCTTGGGACGAATGCTTCTTGTTTGGATACAGTTAATGCTTAGTAGGGCAGGATTAATGGAATGTGCTGTGCCCTTCACTGCAGGTTCCAGTCTTTACATCCTGCACCATGATGAATATTATTCTACAACCATGGCTAGTGTTACTAGGCAGCCCAGTTTTCGTTGCATCGAACGTATTGCTCACAATAGTTCTATGACTTGAGTTTGCTCAGATGAGTGGGACTATAATATCAAAGGTGTATAGATATAGAGCAAAGCTGCAAGGAATATAGTGACAGGGGAATTAAGTAGGCTCACTTTGAGTCATGAAAAGCAAGATGATCGTATAAATGAAATAGGAAGCAGTTTTATTGGGCCATGAAAGGAGAAAACAATCAATTCTATGGGGAGAAGCCATATAGGGAAAAAAGAAAAAAATATTTTAGGTAGGAAAAGAGAAGTGTATATTTTTGCTCATGAGTTCTTGTGGCTCTTCCTTGCCACAAAAAAAAATAATCAAATTTAATCATACAACACATTGTCTAAATTGCCACGATCTCAAAAACCAGAGAAAATCATAGAAATATGTACAAATTGGTCTGCTTATGTACAGTGGGGCAAAAAAGTATTTAGTCAGCCACCAATTGTGCAAGTTCTCCCACTTAAAAAGATGAGAGAGGCCTGTAATTTTCATCATAGGTACACTTCAACTATGAGAGACAGAATAGGGGGAAAGAATTCAGGAAATCACATTGTAGGACTTTTAATGAATTAATTGGTAAATTCCTCTGTAAAATAAGTATTTGGTCACCTACAAACAAGCACAGACCTTTAACTTCTTCTTTAAGAGGCTCCTCTGTCCTCCACTCGTTACCTGTATTAATGGCACCTGTTTGAACTTGTTATCAGTATAAAAGACACCTGTCCACAACCTCAAACAGTCACACTCCAAACTCCACTATGGCCAAGACCAAAGAGCTGTCGAAGGACACCAGAAACAAAATTGTAGACCTGCACTAGGCTGGGAAGGCTGAATCTGCAATAGGCAAACAGCTTGGTGTGATAAAATCAACTGTGGGAGCAATTATTAGAAAATGGAAGAAATACAAGACCACTGATAATCTCCCAAGATCTGGAGCTCCACGCAAGATCTCACCCCGTGGGGTCAAAATGATCCCAAGAAGAAAAATCCCAGAACCACATGGGGGGACATAATGAATGACCTGCAGAGAGCTGGGACCAAAGTAACAAAGGCTACCATCAGTAACACACTACGCCGCCCCCTGCTTAAGCCAGTACATGTCCGGGCCCATCTGAATATTACTAGAGATCATTTGGATGATCCAGAAGAGGATTGGGAGAATGTCATATAGTCAGATGAAACCAAAGTAGAACCTTTTGGTAAAAACTCAACTCGTCGTGAGATTTTTTTTTTTTATTTTTTTTATTTTAACCTTTTTTTTATTTTCAAGCATATAAAAGTACATCACATACATACATTAAGGTGCATAGAAGACATACAAAAGGGTTCAATTCCGGATTGTGTAGCCTATCAATAAGTGGTACATTCCCAAATAATGAATTTATTTCCAACTTTATGTATTCTGTAGAAATAGGAAAACCTAACCTGCAGCTCTCATTCATATCATATGGAGAAGGAAAAAAATAGAAGAAAAAAAAAGAAAAAACGGAAGAGGGAAAATACTTGAGCTGTAGAAATTGACTATATGGGTTATTGAACACTACATTAGATTCATACAGGGGTAAAGAGAGAAAAGAGAAAAGGAGAGAAAAGAAAGGGAAAAAAGAGAGAGAGGAAAAAGAGAGGGGAAGAGGAAAAGAACTCCCATGAAGACACCAGGGCCACCGGACCCAACCGCATCCCGCCGGTCGGGGGGACGACAGAAACCCATCGGGTTAGAAGAGCGGCTAACGCAGAAGTCTGTCTAAACTTTTTTATAGTAATAGGTCTACAGCTCCACATGCGGTCACCCAAAGCCTCTGGATCTCCTCAAAGAGATCATGATGTAAACTAGTTTCCAAGCCTTTTTCCATAGTGAGCTGATAGTCCATCTGGGCCCTGATCTCCCGCAGAGGTGGGATAGTTTTTTGTTTCCAACCTCTAGCTAAACATAATTTTGTGGCCAGAAAAAGATGGATGAGCAAAACTCTGGTTGTTTTTTTACTTTTAGGGATTTCCAGGTGGAACAGAAATGTTTGAGCTTTAACATCTTTCATTGTTGGGATTAAATGGATAAAGATTAAGTTTATAAAGTTTTTGATTATTTTTAAGGTAGGGCAGGTCCACCACATGTGGAGCAGAGATCCGTCTTCAACCTCACATCTCCAACAGGTTTTCTGATTTGGAGGGGAGAATTTATGCATTTTTATTGGAGACATGTACCATCTTAGGCAGACTTTATAGAATACTTCCTGTAGGGATACGTTGTGTACTGATTTTTTAAGTTGTTCGAAGGATTTTATCCAATCTTGAAGGGTAGCTGAAAAACCAATGTCATTTTCCCATTTAAGCCAGGAGGGATCTTTTCCCATTGGAAGGGTATCATCTAGAAATTTAGAAATTTTACTTATAGGTTTTTTCCCCCTGGACAATAGAGTGAAAACATCGATTTCAGGACTAACAGTTATATTTTTTGAGTTGAGCAGATTTCTTATTCTAAGGTAAGTAAATCTTTCTGTAGAAGGTAGATTGTAACTAATTTGGAGTTCATTGAAGGAAAGTATTGACTCAGAAGATTGGATTTGAGAAAGTGTCAAAATTCCATTTCTCTTCCAAATTTTTAGGTCTAAGTTCTCAATGTATAGACCGAGTATTTCCAAAGGTGATGAGTAAAGCAATCCTTTTGGTATTTTTATTAGAGATTTAAACTTCTTAACGGAAATAGATATATTTAACACAATACTATTAGAAAGTTTTGTATTTACATTACTAAAGTTGTCTATGTATAAAATATGAAAAGGATTCAATTTCCCGCAGGAAAGCTTTTCAATGTTATACCAGTCTGTTGCCCAAGAGGAGTTTTTATTCCATTTTAAAAAGTGTGATAGCATCGTAATTTGATGGATCATTTCGATATTGGGAAGAGAAAGGCCCCCATATTTTCTCTTGCGAGTCAAAGAGTTATAAGCTATTCTGGGGTTTCTGTTATGCCACACAAATTCAGAGATCGCGCTTTTAAATAGGGACAAATATTTCTGAGGAACTTGTAAAGGGATGGATCTAAACAAATACAATAGATTCGGAATCAGATATGCATTAATTGTATTAATTCTGCCTAACCATGAGATTTCTAGTCCCTTCCATTTTGTTAATTTGTTTTTAAAGTACGCTAGCATGGGTATATAATTGGCTTGGATAAGGAGGTCGGGATTTATTCTTAATTTAATTCCGAGGTAATCTATTTCGTTGTTTAGAGATTTCCAGCCATATATTTGGTGAAAAGTTTCATGTGTTTTATTATCAAGGTTTGCTGTTAATATCTGGGTTTTCTTTAGATTTAGTTTGTAATTTGAAAAATGACTGTATATGTTGATCACTTTCATTGCTGCTGCTACTGATAAGACTGGATTTTCAAAGGTAAGGAGAATATCATCGGCAAAAAGAGAAATCTTCATATTTTGGTTTGCCAGCCTTATTCCCTGGATTTCTAGGTTTTGCCTGATGAGGACTGCTAAAGGTTCTATAGATAGTAGGTACAGAAGAGGGGCCAAAGGGCAACCTTGTCTTGTACCATTTCTGATATCGAACCAGGTGGAATCTAGGTTGGCACTCATTACTTTGGCTTGAGGAACTGTATAGAGAGACATTGTATTTACTTTAAAGGCGCCTTTAATCCCAAAGGCATTCAGTACCTCTTCCAGGAATGTCCAGCTCACCCTATCAAAAGCTTTTTCCGCGTCCAAAGCTATAATAATAGCAGGGGTATTTCGATCTCTAATATTATAGAGAATATTAATAATTTTACGAATATTATCGGCAGATTCTCTGTTTTCAATAAAGCCCGTCTGGTCCAAATGAATTAACTTGGATATTACCACTTTTAAACGATCTGCTAGAATTTTTGAAAATTTTTTTAAATCGATATTTATTAGTGATATTGGACGGTAATTTGATAGGGTGGCTGGATCCTTACCTGGCTTAAGTAAAGGGGAGATCGAGGCCTGCAACATCTCGATGGGGAGGGATTTACCAGCAGATATCTCCTCAAATGATCTTAATAGTAATGGAGAAATGGTTGAGGAAAAGGCTTGATAGAATCTAGATGTGTAACCATCGGGACCTGGCGCTTTATCTTGTTTAAGGTTTTGAATGGTTCGTTGGATTTCCTCGAGTCGAATTGGAGCATTCAGCCCTTCCAGGTCTTCCACAGAGATTCTAGGGAGATTTAAATTTTGTAGAAAGGCGGCGGTTTCGGTCTGGGGTTTATCACAGTCGTGTAGATTATATAGCGAACTATAGTAATCTTTAAAAGCTTTTGAGATATCTTTAGGGGATATCGATGTCTGTGCTCCTGTGATAATCTTTTTGATACGTACTTGTGTATTTGGATCTTTTAATTTGTTAGTCAGTGATTTATTAACCTTATTTGCCCCGGAGTACCATTTTTTTTTTAAACGATTCAGTGCATAATTAGTTCTATTTTCTAATCTAGTTTTAATAAGTTTTTGTAATCTAATTATCTTGATTGTTTCTACCTGGTTAGGGGTGTTTTTGTTGGACCTTTCTGCCCTAGCTAATTCTATGTATAGATCAGCCAGGGGTTTCTCATTTTTTATTTTTTTTTCACTACCAAATTTAATCAAAAGTCCTCTTATGAAACATTTTAATGTGCACCATAATGTCAAATCAGAAACTTCCCCGTTATCGTTGTGTTTGAGGAAAGAAGTAATATGCGTTGTAAGGTTTTTTATATCATGATCTTTACTTATTAATAATTCATTTAATTTCCATCTGTTTCTAACTCGGTAATCAAGGTTATTTTGAATTGAAAAGAGAAGTGGGGCATGATCGGACCAGGAAATAGGACCTATAGCGGAAGCAGTGTATTGTTCCAAGTCACGAGCCCTAGCGAGGATCATGTCTATCCTCGAGTAGGATCCGTGAACCTTGGAAAAAAAGGTATAGTCCCGGTCCAAAGGATGTTGTATTCTCCAGATATCGCATAATGAGTTATTATGCAGAAAATCTGAGAAGGCCAGAGCAGTTGATTTAATTGAGGGAGCCACCGTTGTACCTGTTGGCTGACTTTTGTCTAATCTAATGTTACTCACACAGTTCATATCACCAGCGCAAATCATTGTGCCCTTAGAAATCTGCTCAACTCTACGGTAAAGTTTACGAAAGAATTGCATTTGAGATTGATTTGGGGCGTATATATTCACAAGGGTATATATAATGTCGTTTATCATACAAATTAGAATTATATATCTACCACTGGGGTCGCATTCTTCATATATCAATTCATATTTTAGTTTGTTAGATATAAATATAGCTACGCCTCTTTTCTTTCTCCCTCCATGAATATTGGCTTTGGAAATCAGAAGATATTTAGGAAAATTCCAAAGGGATCTAGCTGAATTTATCCAATGCGTTTCCTGAGTATAGGCCACATCAATATTATGACGAATTAAACAATCAAAAAGATTACCTCTTTTTTGGGGGGAGTTAAGACCCTGTACATTCAGGGATAGAAATTTAAGGGACATTCTATCCGAGAGGAACCCGTCCTGCCGACCCCCGATATGGCACGGAATTACGGAGGGATCCAGTGGCCATGGTACTCAAACATAGGAGAGAGAAGGAGAACAAATAGGAAAAGAGAAAGAGGGAGAGGGGAGGGAGAAAAGGAAAAGGAAAAGGAAAAAAGAGTATTAAGAATTACATTCATAACTACTTCTTCACATTCATACTGGGTTGAGGAAATAAAAAAAGAAATCCTCAAAAACTGTTCTGCTGGAGTTGCAGAAACCGTGTTATGCTGGCTGACAGCAGGAGTCCTATAGGGTTTAACAATAACTTGTCTTAAAAGGAGAGGAGGCGAGAGGGAGGGGGAGGGGAGGAAGAGGAGGAGAAGGAAAAACAAACGGGAGTCCGAGTGGAGTCATTAGATAGAAAAATGAACAGGAGGGAGACACAGTACTTCCTCCCCTCTTCCCCCCTCCCTCCCCCCCTCCCCCCCCCCCCTGGGACCATACATCGAGAACAGTGCCCGATTATACTTTCCCTTTTGATGGTAGATGATAATCGGAGAATAAGTCAAAGTGATACTTTCAAAAAAAATAAATAATAAGAATTAGGAAGACAAAGGTCCTATTGTCCAAGGTTGTATATCGTCTAACATTAGCCACTTACACTTTCTCTCTCTTCAGCACATAGTATTACAGAAACAAGTTTTTCTCTCTATTCATAGCGGGGGAGAGAAAGGAAGAAGAAAAATGAGAAATGTGATATGAAAAATTTGTTGTGAGATTTTGAGTGAAAACCTCCTTCCTTCAGCAAGGGCATTGAAGATGAAACATGGCTGGGTCTTTCAGCATGACAATGATCCCAAACACACCACCCGGGCAACGAAGGAGTGGCTTCGTAAGAAGCTTACAAGGTCCTGCAGTGGCCTAGCCAGTCTCCAGATCTCAACCCCATAGAAAATCTTTGGAGGGAGTTGACAGTCCATGTTGCCCAGCGACAGCCCCAAAACATCACTGCTCTAGAGGAGATCTGCATGGAGGAATAGGCCAAAATACCAGCAACAGTGTGTGAAAACCTTGTGAAGACTTACAGAAAATGTTTGACCTCTGTCATTGCCAACAAAGGGTATATAACAAACTATTACGATTAACTTTTGTTATTGACCAAATACTTATTTTCCACCATAATTTGCAAATAAATTCTTTAAAAATCAGACAATGATTTTCTGGATTTTTTTTTCTCATTTTGTCTCTCATAGTTGAAGTGTACCTATGATGAAAATTACAGGCCTCTCTCATCTTTTTACGTGGGAGAACTTGCACAATTGGTGGCTGACTAAATACTTTTTTGTCCCACTATATATATCAGACTCAAAGTAAGGCCTAACTGTGGAAAACTGAAGAAGGCCATTGAGTAGGCCTGGGATGAAACTTAATTATATCTTCATGTTTTATATATTGAGTTGCAAGTACATAATTCACTACATAAAAGTATTGATCAATCTAAAAAAGGAACTTAGTGTAAATCTAATTTGAACTACCCCAAGAAAACAATGAATAGGAGGCTGCCATCTTATGGAGCAGGAGTACCACAAGTAGCTTTATTGGCATATTGGCGATTTCTAGTATGGCCAAATCAATCATATCTGGACTCGCCCCCCCACACAACCCATAGGCTGCTAGGCTATGAGCATCTCCTCCCAACCAGACCATGTTTTCAGTATGTCATATAACAGTCATTGTAATAATGTCATGCACTGTAGCTACACAACAAGGGCCGCATGGAAAGTCTTCATTTGACTTCAGAGTCAATATAAATATCATTAAACTAGGAGCACAATTGACAAGGCATTTAAATCAGGAACATGTGACTTTTACTCTTTTACCTCTTTAATCATTCATGTCAACCCAGCAACATTACAAAATATGTATATGTAATACACCAAATAAGTTAGTTAGGAACATATGTTAATATTTATTATTCTAGGGAGGCTAACAATTACTTTACTAATAAGCGAAAACAGCTGTTTTGTTCACATTTTTCTTTAGCTAAAATGTGGTTGATGACACCCCATGGCGGTGCACCCTCCATAATGTCAGGTGGAACACATTTTTCTAGCATTGTACTTTCCTTAACATGTGGTCTCGGATTGAACTATACATATGGGAACCATGTACTACACCATGTAGACAGAAAACCCCCACAACGCTAACACATAAAGTGAATAAGTATTATCTCATTATAAAGTAATCTACATTTTTTTCCACTGAACTTTTTATTTTACATAATATATATATGCTCAGTCACGCAAAGAGCCATACAGTGAATTACCTGCATCCCAATAGATAAAACCTGGTCAAAGACTATAGGATCTACGCAATAAAGAGATAATTGCAGGGAATTGAGGACAATGCTAAACTTTAGGTCAATGTAGCTGAGTTAGAAAAAATCTCCAATGCAGCTGGGTAGGATAATTTTTCCAACTCAACTACTTTGGTCTTAAGTTTCAAATAACCATCTTAATTCTCTGCAATTCTCTATTTGTTGAGTAGAACCTCTAGTCAAAGACATGGTCAATGTTTTTTTTTTCTATTTGTGTAGAATGGGAAAGTCATATGATCTAACTGAAGGTTTACATCATGACTATTGGAAATAAAAACCTTCAGCCAACTAAATGTGATTATCAGATCAGCAGGGACAAAAATGTCTATGGGATATTTCAGCACCTTTTCCCATCCTGTGAAACACTCTATGCAAGCACCTGCCTGCTCTGAATGACATCATTGGGGCTGTCATAGACATTCGCAGTCATCTTCCTTGTGATTTACCTCTATACCTTAAGCATAGCAGGCATAGCTGTAAAACTCAATATCTAAATAAAATATGTTCTATACGTTTCCTAGTATTTTGGCTAACACAATGCATTTACTTTTGTATTCCCCATAAAATGATACCTTGCCTATTTTTACTTGAACACTGTAAGAATAATTATTATTCCGCTTGCACAAATTCCCCAAGTTTATAGAAAGTTTATAAATAAAAACAATTATTCACAAGATGCTTGCGTTCAGGTATATATCTATATCTAGCAACCAATCTTTAAATATATTGCAAATAAAGCAAACAGCAAAAAGTATGCTAAAAACATTTTGCATATAAATTTGATTTAATAGTTTTATTGTTCTCTCTCAGTTTACTATTTATTATCAAGAATCCTCACAGTAAAATCATGGATTAAAACAAAATTGTGGATTCACTACCACATTGGATATTGGTATCAACAAGCAAGGAAAATTGATCTTTCATTCTTCTGAAACTTAAAGTAGAATTGTCATCCACAAATAAATACCTTTTCTTAATGAATAAATATTTTTGTTGTACCTATTTTCCATTGAAAATTACTACCCAACATATTTTGAGCTAAACTAGTCAGTACTATGTGCAAAGCATTCTGGGACTGCATGCTATGCATTATGGGTTTAGCTCATGGGTCAAGAACCTTTTTCCAATTATTTAACATCTGTCTTGTTTGGCAGAAGAAAGGTTAAAGGGACCAAAAATATGAATTAAACCACTGCTTTAAAAATGCTATTTATTTCTGGTCTAGTAAACACACAGTGAAGTGCTCTTTTTTTTTGAGATTGGAGCTCTTGAGTGTGCTGGAGAGCCCTCTTTAACGTAAGCGAAAAATATACAAGTGCCATTGCTGCACACAACCCATAAGGCATGAAAAGCAGATGTATAAGAGCTGTGAGACATATGAAATCAACAGCTGTCATGGCAACCTGTATTGAGAAGGCTAGTGATTTGCTCAAGACACAGAAATAACTTTGCCAACTTAGACACACGATGTCCTAATATCAGAGCATAGAGCACCATGCCTTTCACTGTGCTGTTCTTCAATTGAACAGAAGAAAACAAAAATGAATAGTCATATTTTCTTGGAATACTTGATGTGATATGACACATATGCAGCCATGTAAAAAGCAGACTCCCGTCAATGTTCAGGGGTCTGCACAAACTCCACCACAAACGCGCTTCCATGTTTTGCCGGTGCTAATTGCGCTGCCGCAACTAATGTTAAAAAAAAAATCAGGTACTTAAAGGCACCTGAATATTGTCAGAGATCCTTCACCAAACCCTGAGGTCTAGCAGTGTCGGGAGTTATAAAAAAAAAGTTAAAATCGCCATTATACAAAAGGGGATTGTGCCTCTTGATAAAACTTTTGACACTTTGCAATACAGGAGTTTTTATATTTAACCCCCATAGGGTCTATTCATGTAGCACTGAATTTCCATGAGAAATTTTAGCACCTGTATTTGGTTCAATTTCTGTCAATTTGGTGATGAGAATTGTTCAAATTCTCAGAAATTGTCAAAAATATAGTCACAAAATCCCAAATTGACTCAATTTGACCCTAGCCAAGTTGACACAAATTGTACCAAAATGCACCAACTTGCCACAAAATTAACCTCAGGGCCTAGTTAAATAAATTGAAACTAAATTATATCTATCTATCTATCTATCTATCTATCTATCTATCTATCTATAATATAAAAATGTATAAATATGTATTATATATATATACTACAATAACACATACTATCATACAATAAAATATATAAAATACATAATAATATAGAAACTATATACATATATATATATATCTAAATATAAATAACACTTATTAACAGATTTATTACATGTAAATACAACAATATACAATAATTACAAAAATAAATATACATATATCATATATACTTCTTTGTTCGAAAATATACTGCATAAAAGGAACATATTTGGAAATAAAATCTCTAAACCAACAGTGTGCATAGAAGACTTCTTGTGCTCAGAAGAAGTTATATTCCTTTGTTAAATTACCGGTAATTTCATTATTTGGTGAGATGCCTGGTAACTTAATAGGTTAATTGTTTTGTTTGGGTCGCCTGCCATTGAAGCCCTCATTGAAGGGCAGCATCCTGCTCAGCTAATATTCCTCCATCAGCAAAAATGGTTTAAAGTCACAGTGATAATAATGATGAGGCCAGTAGGTTGCCTAGCTCTCCATCCTCCTCCTCATTCTCCTCGTCTGAATATAAAATCTGACTGGAGATAACTCTCTTGTTCCTACATCACTCCTATAACCAGGTTGTTTTCTCCTCTCCTGGCAAACTCACCATGGCATACTTTCTGGCCCTAGTGTATATGTGCCTACTTCCCCTCTAAATGCCCCCTCCATGTCTAATCTTCTTATCATTGATTTCAAAATGAAACAAATTCTTTAATCTCACCCTTTGTGTGTCTGTGATTATTTCTAACACTTTCACCCTTCACTCACTCACATGTTAAGGTACCCTTTAATTTCCACAATGCAGAATTCTGCAAAACAAATCAATATTTGCATCCTCAATTTGCAAATGAAATGGTACATGATGGAGGGAGGGTACAAATATCCTAACAGCTGACATGAGATTACTTGTATTGTTATACAATAGAGCTGTCGGTTTGTAAAATAATCTATGTTAATTTATATTCATACATATTTGTGAATTCCCAAACTTCCTATTAGCATATAGGACTCAATTGGGTTTTAATATAGGAAATTACAAACAACAGGTTGATTGATGAAGGAGTTGCAACATTCTGGTAAAAATTAAATAGTTTGAAAAAATATTCCAATGATTATTTATATTTTCAAATGTGTTATTTTGGCCCATATTTAGCAATTTCTTTGCCAATTTACCAAATTTCAATATTTTAAAAATGTACTTTTTTGGTCAGATATGTGCAATTCTCTAATTCAAACCTGGAGAATTGTAATCCTTGAAATGAAAGTAAAATAGCTGAATTTGAGTGCAATTCAAAACTACATGAATAGGGAAATCCTATCCTTTCTACTGACACTTTCTACTAACATTTATAGTGGTCACAATTGCCTTGAATTGACAGCATGAATTCGAGTAAAAAAGTCAACATGCATGTGAAATGCATTATATTTGAATAGCTAAATTGAAGGTTTTTCTTGAATTGTCAGAAGAAATTCTGGTATAAAAGTATTGCATGCTAAATGCACTATATTGAATAGCTAAATTGCATGTGTTTCTGCATAAGCTGGACTGTATGTGCGAAATGCGTTAACCATTCTGCAAAGCACATGCATCTGTTTTAATGATAAACTAAATAGAAGAAATACATTTTTGGGGGAGTGTAAACACTAATTATTGAATCAATAACTTGACAGTTAAGTTACTAAAATAATCTTTATACTACCTGCATTTCTGTTTCATATGTAGGCACAGTTTCCAAAAGATCGAAATCTTACTTTTTTCGTTGATGGTGAAATAAAATTCTCAGCCCACGTAGTTTTTGATGTGGGTATCTCTTTGTTTGCACAATTTGTTGAAATACTTGTTCCAACGCTTATCCACCTGCTTAAAAAAAACTTTGAACAAATATGTCTTAATGCATTTGATATTTCTTCTAAAATGTCAGGTGCACATCTTGCATTTTACCAAGTGTTCTAAAATATATTCAGGTTTAAATATCCAATGAAACATTTCCTTTGTATGATAAAGCATTGACTCTCAGGACACTAAATTTCAAATTAGAGACATTTATAAGGCACATGTGGTTTTCAAATGCTAGAATGTTAAACATCCCATTACATTACTTGTCCCAGCAAAATGACCTGGTATTGCTTGTAGTCTATTTTCAGTCTATAAGTGAATAAATCCATGTCTCCTTGTGGCCATGTCTTCCCCTGCCACAGTCCTGCTGATCATCCCTGTTGAAAAAGATTACACTTGATCCCGACATGACCATAGTCTTAGATGGTAATTTGTAATTCATGCCACAGTTTTGGTTAGTGTACCGTATGCTATGCAATGTCTACCCCTCAAAAAGTCTGTTCACTAAAAGGTGGATTGCAGATGAGTTGAGATGAGGTGAGTTGAGGTGGGATGAACATTTCATCTCACTAATTTATCTATACATTGTGCAGGGACAAGCATGATGAGATTCTCCTGCTAAGTAAACTCGCCAGGTTTGTCCCTGCACAATGTATAGAAATACTGGTGAGATGAAATTTTATTTCACTTCACTTCAACTCACCTCATCTCACCTACATCTCACATTCTAGTGAATAGTCCCATCTGGTTTACTAAATATCTGATGTATAAATTACATTACTCATGTACCAGTCTTGCTGTTCACATGTAGCATTTATCATCTCAGCAATTGCCACTAGAACTTTAGAACGGACAGCTCTTTTCTATAAACGTCTCTAGACTCAACATATTCCCTCTTGTGTGGCTCAGTTTTCATACTCCTGGCTTTGGGAAAAATGAATAGTGATGCCTAAAGCTCTGAATCCTAAGCACTCCAATTGGTAATCATAAAGAGCAACTTGGTAGAAGAGAGGCAACATAGATTCAGATGTCTTGTTGAGATTTTCTGGTCCATTTAAGGTATATTAAAATTGGTAGAGCAGGCACCTGGTGATTTAATCAGAGTTGAACAATGATTTTCCTTTATTCATATTATACTGTGGTAATGAGTAGAGCCTGTTGCTATAAAATATAAGCAGATGTTATCACTTCTAGAGGAATAACATTATCTAATAATTGCATTATGAGGAAAAGAGGGAAGTTCTGGACTAGTGAATGGACCAGTGAAAGGTCATAATGGGCAGCATCAAAGGAAATGTAATCCAAAACTAGTAATGCTGGTTGTGGACTACTATTCACAGGCTATCCAGGCAGATCAAAAAACATGGCTCAGCGTCATGTGAAATCTAATCAAAATCGGCTATGCCTAACTTTTAGCAGTCTACATGCTATTTACTACATTTCCCATGTGGTTCAGCAGGCCAAATGCTGCATGGGATGGCAGAACACTATGAATTAGTATATATACCTGGCAACCTGCTTAGACACAGGTCACAGAAAAAAAGGCCCGGAAGAGATACAGGACACATATGTACAAGCAAGAGTGAAACAAAGGATAGAGACAAACACACCTAGCACAGAAACCAGAGCTACAAGACATAAACAGAAAAACAGAACAGAGAGATGTGTCTCAGAGCGAGAGGGCAATGAGATACAGTTTTGCTCCATGGATAAATGGTTTAGATAAAGGCAGATTGAGATAGGGCAGAGTAGAGAGAGACAGCACAGAGAGACAGATGGACAGGTCATAAAGAAAAAGTCTCACCAAGAAACATAGCACAAAGGAGATATAGACTGACGCAGAGAGAAAAAAATCCAAAGCCGCAGGCACAGAAAGGATGTACAGATACATGGAGCTGAAGAAAGAATCATATAGAGGGAAGGAGAGATGTGAGAGAAAGGAAGCTAAACTTCCCAAGAGTACCATGCTGCAGTCAGCAGCAAACTTCCTAATTCCATCTTTTAACATGATGGGCTGGCTATCACTCCATACTCTAGGAATTAGTGCAGGACCATGGACAGCACTGCACTGAGCAGGCCACCAACCCAGCACAATGCCTCGTGGCTGCCTTAAAACATAATCCCTCTAGCCACAGACCTGTGGACTAAGGAACGCCTGTCTGGGGGCATTTGATCTCTTTCTTCACAGGCGAACCTGCCCCTGATTATTACCAAAATATTAAAAATATATATTTTTATCAATCTCAGAAAGATGAATGACCCTGCTGAGAATCAAAACGATAACCTGTTTAAACCCACTACAGTGGGTACATGAACCAACTGAGTCATCTCATTTTACATTGTTTATAGTAAATGCTTTCATTCTACCAGCATATTATATACATGCACTTTTAAAGGTCATTATGCTGGGGGAAATGTATCCATCCCCTTGTGTCATCAAGATATACTATTCATCTGTGGTGTGTCCATAGCAGATTCAATAAAAATCTACATATTAGCTTTCTTATTCTGATGCATTTTCATAGCTACAAGGGAAAAGTGCTTAGTTATTAATCCCAGGCAGTCCTGCGACGGAATCTCCAACCTCAGTATACTTTTCTCTTGAAAGAATCAACATACCAAATATTTTCTTTTGTTTTCTGTAAATCTATTCTATAACACTGTGGGATGTTTGGCATGTTATAAAGTAATGATAACAATGATATTAAAATAAGGAAAGCTGCTGAACCAAGATTGTTAGAATATATGTATCACGCAGACAGAAATCTGTATGGAGTGAGGATCATATTGTGAATTGGAAACACGTTATGCAAATTTTTTATATTTGACAAAGATTGTTAACCAGGGGAACTAATTCCAACTCAGACCTTGCAGATATTTTTTTTTTTTATGAAGGATAGAAAATGCATAATTCATAGAAGTATCTAATTTTCTATTTCTCTTATAATCAGCACCAGACTTTCCCTTAAGTGATGAAGACGTGCCTAAGGTGGTTCAAGTCTAGGGGTGCCTTGCTACCAGCAGCCGGTTAGAAAGTTAAAAATTAAATCTTTCCCATTATATTGCTTTTGATAAATGCTCCGAACTAAACACTTTAGTTCTATGATTTTCAGAAACAAATGATGTTACACAGTAATGCTTGTAATGAACTCACTACGGCTTTATGCTTATGGTGCATTCAAATAGAGGCTAGTATATATGAAATATTCTCAGTTACAGTAGCTATCCAAGGTTGCAAGGGCTCCTGCATATGAAAGTACACCAATCAGCCATAACATTATGACCCCCTACCTAATATGGTAAAGGTCCACTACTGATGGTGTGCTGTGGAATCTGACATCAAGACTTTAGCAGCAGATCCTTTAAGTCCTGTAAGTTATGAGGTGGGGACTCCTATGGATCAGACTTGTTTGTTCAGCACCTCCCACAGATGCTCAACTGGAGAGAGATCTTGGGGATACACAGGCCAAAACCTTGAAATAGTTGTTGTGTTCCTCAAACTATTCTGGAACCATTTTTGTTTCAGGGTGCATTATCCTGCTTAAAGAGGACAATGCCATCAGGCAATACCGCTTCCATGAAATGGTGGACATGGTCTGCAATAATGTTTAGATAGGTGGTACTGGTCAAGGTAACATCCACAAGAATGGCAGGACCTGAGGTTTCCCAGCCGAACATTGTCTAAAGCAACACACTGCCTTCACCAACTTGCCACCTGTTAGTGGTCACAGTGTTATTACAAACTGAATTCTGATTGTAGATCTGGCACTCAAATGAGGTAATCACTCAATCATGTTCAAGTGGAAAAGTCCACAAACTTCATAATGTTTCAAATCAATGCAACTGTAGCAAAGCCATTATACAGTAGTTATGATCATATATTTATGTGCCTTGTTTACACAGCGCTTAATACAATCCGTTTGGATATTATTCAAAAAGAAAGACAGAGATGAACTCAAACATGAAGGAGAAATGTATCTATCTGTATATCTGTCTGCGTCCGTTTATCTATCTCCTTTATTTAGATAATAAAGCCTTTTTTATTTCTTTAGTATATTTCTCCTTGAACGGAAAGTGCTCTTTTTAGATTAAAATAAAGCATGCACATTATTCATAATTCCCCGGATTTATTTGTGTTTTCCATTAGAGAAAAGGGAATTGAGTATTAAACATGATATAGTCTAGATCACCCTATTTCTGAATGCAAGTCAAAGAGAAATGATGAGGGAGGCAATTTATTTCAAATGACATTCACTCGATTCCATTTGGAAAATGATTTTTTAATACAATTAAAAATGATTTTCTGTAATATGGAGAAAAAAGTTGAATCTTGATGAACTTTTTCACTGGAATGATCGATCAAATGGGGTGTGAGAGTTTTCATTTGACGTTTGACTCTTTCACTTCTGTATTCTAAATAAACTTGAGGGATAGTTGGTCATATGAACATAGTTAGGGTCGTCTTGAACACAGTTAGGGTCATGATCTATCCAGCTAACAATGCATGCATGACATTACAATTACAGCTATGTGGAATGCAGAATTAAAGAATAAAATGAAGTCATGTTTAATTGAAAAATTGCATCAAGTGTAGCCATTTTAAATAGAAATGCTTTATTGAAAGCTTGTATAGCTCTAACAGGAGACAGACATGTTTAGAATTTTGAGTCTGATGGGTCAGGTGAAGGAAGATCTGACCCATCTGACCTAATATGTCCATCCCCTGATAGAGCTGTATAAGAAGAGGGCTCTATATGTTTTATGGTCTTTTATGAATGCATTTCTTTTCAAAATGCCTACACGTGATATAATCTATCTTTTTTTCCAAAACCCTTTTCTTGAACAAGTGTTAGAATTCAGGTCACTATATAAATGAGAATTTGACAAATTTCCAGAAAAGTATATACTAGTTGAACCATTTTGAGTACGGTAACCCTTCCACCCTCCTTTTCTGCTTTCTTTTCAGATAAAAATTGACTTCCCTGTGGTGGCTGGGATGACAGAAAACTATGAGAGGTTCACTTGTGTCCAGTCATCAGAGATAAAACAATCACAGTTATAATTTAGCAATAAAACATAAACAAAATGTGTCACACGTAATCCAATGAAAAAAACAAAACCATTAACCAATCTAACCATTGCTCTGATATAGTATTATTTACCATCTGCAGTTAGACCCCAAGAAAAAACACATGGAAAATTCCCCTATAATCATAAACATGCACAGAGAAAAATATTTGATTAAATAAAATTGATTGGTGGTTTATTTAGTATCAATCTGTGGAGTACCAATAGGTATGTTGAAAGTTGAATTTAAGTTTATTTTTAGATTTTTATACTATATATATTTAGACATTTTACATATTAATATAATTCCAGATGGAAAATATTTTCTTTTCATTTTGGCCTCTTTGCCTAGTCTGGCCTCCAGCCAGTACATTCTTATAACAGATAGTAATTTGGAGTGTAGCAGCAGGAGTGATGGTGTATCTTCATGGATCCATTGGTGGAGGATTGCTTTTTTGCTGCTTTCAAAAACATTCGTAATTTATCTTTATTATATTTGCATCTTTTATGTCCTATTAAAAACATCCTTGAATTCAAGTTCAGAAATAGTACTACCGTATTTGCTCGATTATAAGACGACCCTGATTATAAGACGACCCCCCAAACTTTGGATATTCCTTTAGGAAAAAAACTAAAAGCCTGAATATAAGACTACCCTATAGGAAAAAAGTTAAACTTGTATATATTCACATGTAAATTGCTTTTTTAATAAAAAATTATGATATCAAAAAATGTATTTCTAGTTTTTATTTCTTTTTATGTGCCAATGCTGCCTTTCTCTTTCCCTTGCCCCCATTTTTCTCTCTCTCCCCCCTCCCCTTGCCTGTCTCTTAACCCCCTCACTCCCCTTGTCTCTGTCTCTTAACCCCTTCCCTCCCCTTGTCTCTGTCTCTTAACCCCTTCCCTCCCCTTGTCTGTCTCTTAATCCCTTCCCTCCCCTTGTCTCTGTCTCTTAACCCCTTCCCTCCCCTTGTCTGTCTCTTAACCCCTTCCCTCCCCTTGTCTCTGTCTCTTAACCCCCTCCCTCCCCTTGACTCTGTCTCTGCCCCCTCCCTCCCCCTGTCTCTCTGTCCCCCCTGTCTCTCTGTCCCCCTCCCTCCCTCCCCCTGTCTCTCTGTCCCCCTCCCTCCCCCTGTCTCTCTGCCCCCCTCCCTCCCCCTGTCTCTCTGCCCCCCCTCCCTCCCTTCCCCTTACCTTGATCCCTGGTGGCTAGTGGGGGCAGCCGGGGGATGTCTGCACGATACTTGCAGACATCCTCCATGCTGCCCGACACGGCAGTCTATTATGACGGACAGCTGTCCGTCATAATAGTCTGCCGTGTCGGGCAGCATGGAGGATATCTGCACGTATCGTGCAGACATCCCCCAGCTGCCCGATTCTCCCTGGTGCCTAGTGGGGCAGCAGAGGATGTCTGCGCGATGAGCGCAGACCTCCCCTGCTGCCGCCCGGCACGCTCGCCGGGACTTCTGTGACGAAAGCGGAAGTATCCGGCTTCTTCACAGAAGCCCCGGCGGTCGTGCCGGGCGGAAGCAGGGAAGTCTGCGCTCGTTGCGCAGACTTCCCCTGCTGCTAGAGAGGGGGATCCAGGTCCCCTGCAGCTCTGCTGGGGACCTGGATCCATGTCTTATAATCTGACCTCAATTTGAGGTCAGATTATAAGAGACTTCGATTATAAGATGAGGGACCTCGATTATAAGACGAGGGGGATTTTTCAGAGCATTTGCTCTGAAAAAAACCTCGTCTTATAATCGAGCAAATACGGTATTATGTATACCCTCTGTGTGCTATATAGTCTAGGAGGACGTGCGACCTGGAGTAATGCTGTGCCTGCTGTGGAATAGTCCAGTTCTACTGTATATAATGTTTAATAGTCCTGTTTAAACATGTCTGTAAGATTTTCAGATGACATATTGTTTGGCAAATTGGGGGGCCTTTGTAAAGGTAGTGAGGGCTGTATCTCCTAACATTATCTTGTTAAAAATGTGTTAAAATATCTATTATATCAGGGTGAATTAATTTATTGAGTTCACCAAAGAAATGATCAGATCCAGAGGTTTGCCATTTCTAAGAGATTTAATAACAGTCTTGACTTCATTTTCAGTAATAATACTGTTAAGTATATCCTTATGTGTTTTAGATAGTTTAGCGACTTGGAGCAGTGCTATGACTACTGTGAAATGGTCAGGTTATGCTGTGTATAATGTTTTATCATACTATTTAAACATGTCTGTAAGGAATTCAGTTTGATGTATTGTTTGGCAAGTTGACTATATTAGTCAAATATTACTACTATAGTGATTTGGTTTATTTTTCCTGGCCATACTGGCCAATAACTTTCCTGTTTTGTTGCCCCATCTATAGAATTTGTTCTTTGTATGTAGAGAGTTGGGTTCTTTCTAAGTAATAGCTTTCCAGCAGATGTTTTGATTATATTTAATTATCCTTATTTCAATCTTAGGCTGCAGTGTGGAATGTTTGATATGTAGTTGTTACCTGTAGTTTTAATTCCTCAAACTTTTTTTTGACAAGATTTGTGAGCATTTGAAGAATAAGAGATTATATGTGCTTGATGGCCACCTTTACTCATGCTCTAGGTTATTATCTAAAAAATCATGTTCCTATGTTCCATATAAAAAGGATCAAAAGTGTGTTTTGATGGAGAGATAAGCTGGGAAAAAATACTAGATCATAGGCTGGCTGCAGCAATCTTCAACTCGTACTTATGGGTCAATGATTGTGATGTTGTCTTTCCGATGACTGGGTCCAGTGTCCTGAGCTTTCCAAGTGTAGGGCTATGACAGCATTAAAATCAATGCCTTGGATAACATTTAAGGCAGTACCAAGTCGGATATTTTTATACAATAAAATGAGTACAATAAAATGAATCATTAGGACCACTGGGAGCATAAGTCTTAACAAGTAGATCATTTTGATTTTTAATTGCTACTTCTGATATAATAAATCTACCATCCAGTTCATTGGTAGTAGAGTGAATATCATAAACTAAACAGTTATATATAAAAAATATAGCTACTACCCTTGCTTTAGATCTATAAGGTGCTGAGATGCATTCTTTAATCCCTTTGCCCTTAAGTGTGATGCAATCTTTCCTAGAAACATGACTTCCTTTTTTTACTTACAGTTGTCATTTAAATATGTCATAATGGATTAAAATGCTCTTATACAGATATGTCACTTGGGGATCTATTCACGTTAGAGGTTACTTGGAGGTGAGTTGAGGTAATTCATCTTACAACTTAATTATACATTGTGCTGGGACTAATTATACTGGTGAGTTTTTCCAGAAACAAAAAGAGAGTTGGTCCAGCATAATGCATTGTAAAAAGAAAAGTGAGATTTTTTTAAAAAAATGATTTTCTCATGTATTATCCATGGCCAGCTCAGCTCTTCTAGCAGTTAAATCTCACTGTTTGGTCCTGCACAATGTATAGTCTATGAGATGAAATGTTCATATAAAATCATTCATAACCCACATCTACAAAATAGGCCTCTTGGGCTTCAAAACTTGCTACAATACGTTAAATGAGGTTTTTATAAAACATACATGTCCCAAACTTGTTTTTCATTAAATCAAGAACCATTTGCAATGCATGCTGGCTGTGTGTACTGATGCACTATACCTGTTCTTGTGGCTTGTGCTGCAACTACAACAGAACCAAAATATATCAATATATATAAATATATATACAGTTTCCTAAAAATAGAAAAAGCATGTTACGTGCAAAGATATACCTATTCGACATGCATCCACAACCAACCACCCACACACTCGACCCTTGGCAGGAGTAAGAACAATCAATGAAAGCTGATTCCAGGGAGACCAACTTTTAAAATACCAATCAAATGTATCCATAAATTTGTACAATGTCTCTTTTCCATAGCAGCCTGAAAATCTAGTTGCAATATTTAATCTTCTTTAATCTGTGGAAATCTGAAGCTTACTAACGAGACAGAAATGCACTATTAGGTGTCTAGATTTCAAATTAAATTGGGACAGTGCAACATGAAAGAATGCCGGTTTAGGATCTAATTGAATTATTTCCTGATTAAACTAGATTATAAATCCAAGACTTGTCTCCAATAATCTCATATTCCCACCGTATGTGACTGTAAGAGCCTAGCCATTTTAAACACCTCCAGCAATAGGATTGCTTTCAGGGAATATATTTTTTTATACTAGTTGGCCTCAGATACCACCTATAAAGTTTTTACAAAAATATCAACTCAACTTAAATCAATCAAAAGCTTTTTTTTCTATCTAATGATAGCTGTGATTTAAGCTACTTGCTACTACTAATAGCAAGAAATTATTTAAAAAAAAATGTATTCTTCCACTGACCACTCAGGAAAGTACGTATTTCTGGATGATCTACATGTAATTTGGAAAGGATCCTTTGTTTAGTAAAACTTATAATTCTTTTATACGGAAACATTTCTTTCATATTTAAGTCATATTGTCTCATTAATTCTGAGAAGGGAATAACACCATCAATAGTTTTTAACTGGTTCATTGAATTAATATTCTTATCCTTCAAAGTCTTTAAATTAATATCCAATATTAATTTCTGCTCCACATCTAGAGGCATCTGCATATTGATTACATCATTTCTTTCTAATCTTTTTCCTCAATGTTTCCAGGTAGATATAAGACCATTTTGTTAAATAAGCAAATGGGTCATAAGCAAATACAGATTGTGTTTTCTGGAAGGTACAAGTCACAAACAACTGTTTCTTAATCTCTACATTAATTTAGCAAAGAATCTGCCAAGGAAGACAGTAAGCATTATGGATTGTATAATTCATGGCCATGATAAAGACTCTCTGGGCAAAATATTTTAAAGCTTTGTTTAAAGTTCTATAATTTATTAAACCCATAGTTGCGACTTGGTAACAAAAAAATGGGTCAAATGAAGCTTAAGTTAGCAGTGGTATGTTGATCTCTATTGTGTATGTTCATTTGAAAAATGTCTATAGAGCTATCTTAAAAACAAAAGTGGGATATTCCTGGGATGGGTTTCAAGTTCACTGCAAAGGCCTGGAGTGGGTGGAGTAGTCTTTGGATATAAAACCACTTCCAGGATTTCTAGTCTCTTTTGGATCTTGTCTGGTAATGTAAATTCTATGACAGAGATTGTAAAATAACACCACCGTACTATAAAACAATGCATTCAAACAAAAGACATTTCTAAATGAATCATAAATAACAGGTGGAAAAAGTGGATTATACGTTTTTTAAAACCTGGCAGAGTCTAGGGCATAGTTACAATTTCAATGGGTTAATATGACTGATGAGAGCTCTATAAAATGAGTTAATGAAGAAAATCCCTCTTCAGCCTGTTTTATTGCAAGTGCAGTTGCTTTATTTTAGCTGCCAACTCCTACACGCCTGTAAAAAAAAAATCTATTTTACAAAGCACAGTAGCTTGACCTTTAGTTACTGTACTTCAGTTTTAATTACATTGCTAGAAGTGGACATCTCACTTTCCTCTAAGAGAGCCTTGTCTGTTATATTTGCATAGTACTGAAAAAGCCTCTAGAAAAAGCTTGAGTCTCCACAGAAGCTCACAATACAGTAAGACTGCAAATGTAAGGATGTACTTTATTCCTGAATGATTCTATAAGTGTGTTTCGCTGCTGTCTAATTAAAAATAGAACCTAGTATTAAAAAGTCTGTATACTAAACAGTGAACTGTATTGAACTAACAAGGCAATAAGAAAAATTAGGCATCAATAAATGTATTCTGAAGTAAGCTATTTATGGCAGATTTATGGTTTATAAAGAAATCCCTGATAGGCATGAACCAAATAAAAGTGTTGTAAAGGTCCACAATGCTTGCTATATAAGTGTGCGTACATATCCTCCACAGTTATTTGCACTATTTACATGACCAAACACCAAAGTTGGAAAGACTTCTTGTGCTGCTACAAAACACTGCTCTGTCAAACTCCCTAGTCTTTGTAGGTGCACAATTTAATATTCCATTTTTAAAATATATTTAATATTTACAAGGTATACATTACTAACTGTTTAGTCATTACTGGTACATCACCTTACATCTTATTATAATAACTTGGGTAACGTTTTTTTTTTTTTTTTTTACGTATTGGCTTATTGTTGTTTTGCCCCTTTCATTTGTGAGTTGTGTTGTAATTTTACACAAGGGGTTGTCAGCCCAAACAAAGTTGGACCAGAGATGCTGGACTTTGGCTGGATAGGTATAGGTATTTTGGCACAATCATTATTTCTAATGTATATATATCTGCCTCATCCAAGAGATATCTAGTTTGGCCCATTTTTCTAGTTCTATCTTAGTTTTGTTGTATAGTGGGAGAAAGTTTAGTTTGAAGTATCTGTGAAATATTATATAAGTTTATGTAATGCTGATAAAAAGGTAAGTGGTCTAGTTAAAGTAAAAAGTACATGGTCTGCAATATGCCTCTCTTGTGTTGCTTTAGTTTGAATCACTTTATATTAGGGTCATGCCTGATTGCATGTGCCAGGGGTTCCATGGCTTATAGGGGCACCCATGATGTGTCCTGATTGTGACTATGAAGGTGCTCAACAGAAACCAGAGTTTAGTACTCGTGCTACATCTGTAACCGTTGCTGGGATTGAACCCTAGACCTCTGTGTTTCTGGTGCCTGTGTCTGTTCCGTGCGCCACCAGAGGGCTTGGTTTTCAGAATTGCTTTGTGTCTGTCTACCTCCTGCCCATACCTAATTCCGCCCAGGTGTTCCCCTTCATTAACTGCCTTGTTATTTAAACCCCCTCCTCCCAGCACTCTTGGCTGGAACATTTTGCCTGCCTGTCTTTTGCTGGTGTTATCGTTTTGTTCTCTGATCTACCGATATCGACTTGGCCTGTACCCTGACTTCTCCATCCTTCTCCACTCCTGACTCGGCTAGATCCTTGGCTTCTCCGTCCTTCCCCAGTCCTGACCTTTTGGCTTGTGACCCCGACTACATTTTCTGATTTGCCCGTTTGTTCCTGTTTTACAAGATGCCCAAAAGAAGACTGCAAAACCCTAATTGTGGCCGCTCAAAGCCTGGGGCTCCACCCTTGGGGGAAAGTGGTCACCCTGCACAGGGTATCACACCTGCTCCGGCCCTTGCATCTGGACTCCAGCCAGAACTGGCAACCATGCCGCTGACAACATCTACACTTTGTATAAGTTGGGTATTTGTTTTAAAAAATTCCTAAGGTGGAATCCTCAGATTGATGTATGTCTACTTATGTTGGTCCCATATATTTAAATAGCCTATCTAGTTTGTTCCACTGTTACCATTTTGCACATATACATGGTTGAGTTGTACTTATAGCAATGAGAGGCTTTATTCTAAATTTAGTATATATACAGTACATCATAAAAATGGTACCACACCATTTTGTGTGGTAGATATATATGAGAAGTGAAGTCTTGTTACATTTCAATATCATATTGCTTTAAACACATATATATTCTCTTATGTGTACTTAGCTAAGGCATTAAGTCATTAAATCATGCACATTCTTGTATGTTGAAACATTTCTCTTTAGTTTGAAACCCCAGGCAAGTTTCTAACAGTTTTCTCATGATTTATGACTTAGTATGACTCGTATTATGACACTGCATATTATTGTAGTTGCCATACTTGCGGAGTGACTTCTTCTAAACGTTCAGTCAAGAGTACTTACAGTTTGAGAATATAGTGTTAGTCCATTCAGGGTAACCATTGGGTGAAGATAATACTGAAAATATAGTGTGGTGTTCAGTCAAGGATTCCTTCAGTCTTTTATATGTGGATTTGCAGGTCCATTCAATTCACTGTTTTGGGGCCAACCATTCTGGGCAGAATGTTTTTTTTTTTAGTTGCTGAACCTTGGAGATCTGGGTAAAAGAGTCCTTATAGAGGCCCCAGTGTTCAAGGCCCTCCCTTTTTCTAGGTTCAACACTTTGGCTTCCAGCCTGAGACTTTTTTTCCTGCTGTAAGTGTTCTTTACCTGTTTTTTTTTTTTAATCTTTGTTAGGCTTTTGGGAGCTCATGATAACCTACGATAAGGTAAGTTTGGAAGTGGTGGTTTCAATTTATAGGGAAAGTCTAACTTATTTAGCCTGTTTCCAGCTTTGGAGCTCCATAAGAACACAGCCCTACTACATTCACTGCTTGGGCATGGACCATTTTAAATATATATTTTTACTGTGAATAATAAATTGCAAGCATAAAAACCGTGCTTCACCTAAGGTTATCAGATATAATTGTAATTAACCAACATAAACAAAAGGTGCCAAGCTACATATTCAACAAAGTAGGCAATATTGTGTTTGAATTGTAAACAATAGACAATGAGACTACTCTTATTATCCAAACATTCCAGGGAACTGCACCGGTGCAGCATTACGGTGTCAGGGACTAGTGCCCCTATTAATTAACAATATACAAATCATTTACATATTCAACAAATTAGGCAACATTGTTTCATTTGTAAAGAATAGACGGTGAAGCTACTCATGTTATCCAAACATTCCCATGAACAGCAGTTTTAATGAGGCAGAAGCATAGACATCTATTCAGATGTTGGTGTAACAGAATATAAGGTAGTCTGGTAGCCCCTCACCATACCTGCTTTGAGGCTGCTTCTGCTCCCCGCACATCAAACGTCTGAGGTCACATGACCTCCTGATGCTCAAACTACATAGAGGTGCGAGCAGCAGGAGCAACATTCATCTGCTTGGGTGAATCCTGGTTCCTGGTCACAATCTGGGTGCTTGGGTAAATCCTGGGTGCGAGCAGGGTGCTGGAGCAAGTCCAGGGTGCCATCTGGGCACTGAAATAAGTCCTAGGTGTCACTTGGGCACTAGGGTAAGTCTTATTTGCCATCTGAATGCTCGGGTAAGTTTTGGGTGCCATCTGGGTGCTGGGTTAAGTCCTGGGTACCATATAGGCAATCTGGAGCAGTAGCAAAGGTATAATCTGTATATGGGAAGGCAATCTAGAGTAGCAGCATAAGTATAATCTGTGTATAGGAATGCAATCTGAAGCTGCAGAATTTATGTAATCTGTGTATAAGAGGGCAATCTGGAGCAGCAGCCAAATTATAATCTTTGTATATGGAGGCAATCTGGAGCAGCACTCTAAGTATAATATGTGTATATGAATGCAATCTGGAGTAGCAGCATAGGTATACATTTTGTAGATGAAGTTCATATGCAAAGATTATACCTTTGCTGCAATGTGGGTGCAGTCTGGGTGGTAAATCAAGTACTGTGGGTGCAATGTGGGTGCTCTGGCAATACCTGTGTGTGCAATGTGGGTGCAACAAGGTGGTGCTGTGGCAAGTTATATGGGTGCAGTCAGGCACTGTGTGTGCAGTGGAAAGGGATGTGGGTGTAATAATGAAAGGAGGGCAAAATAAATGGAGTGAAGGGAGCAGAGGAAGGAAAGAAAAACAAAGAAAACACTTAATTATTTATTTTTATCATTTGATAACTATTCCTTATCAGCACCTTTGACTGGTGGAGGGGGCACGATGATGACCCACACAGGGCTCCTGAATACCTAAGGCCCTCACTGCAAGTTTTTTTCAATCTTTTAGATACATACATGTTGTGACCTGTTTAATCAAATTGTGTGATTCTGTTTGAATCATCTATAATTACGGAATTATCCTATTTTCCTATAACTTCAGATATTATTTTCCATGTGAATTTTTAGAGATGACTTGAAGGTTTACAGCTCTTGTTATCGTAGAACCACCGGTGTAATTATATTTATGCCTTTGAGACAGCAGCATTCTTGCCTTTAAAGTCCACTTGTATAGGTATATTGATTAGCCAATAATCATCACAAGTAAGTCAGATAATTATAGTCTCCCATACGCAGACAATTGTAGCAGGTTTTAGTATTCTGTTGTCACAAAGACAATATTGGCAGCTGATTGCCCAGCCAATCATAAAACAAACCGAAAGAACCACACTGATAACATAATAGATTTATTGTTCCAGGGAGCTGCCTAACATCTCCGTCTCCTACAGCTATAGCATTAGGTGCATTAGTCTCTGAAATTAAAACATACCACTGCATGCCAGGCAAATACCTCCATCATGCTCCAAAATAATAGGACTGCCGATCTATCGTGATAGAGTTCACAGTAAAATGGATATATGTTAACTACAGTAAGCCTATATTGATGGCAATAGACGCGGCCCACACGCTGAAGAATATACACGCCGCTAGGTGATCTAGATCGAGTTGGGTTAGAAATAGATAAATTATTCAGCAGCAGAAATGATTGTTTGAGAATAAAATAACATTAGGTGCTCTATCAGGTTTTTATCAGTGTAGAAGACGTGAACTAGCAAAGGTAATTTAGTTTTCGGTCACTTGGACACAGTTCACAGATATCAATGTTGTGTTGGGATGCATGAGAAATGTGGAAGGATCCTTTGAGAATATTCTGCACTGAAACTGATACCAGATGTCTGCCCCCCTCCCTGTTTATTTTTTCCCTTCTCCATGGGCTTTAGGAGTTTTTTTTATATGTACTGGAAGTGCAGTTACATTTAATTAAATCTCCTTTTTTTGCAGTGAAACATGACATCAGTATAGTTCAAGATCTCTTTGGTTGCAGACGAGTTACAGTCTTTTTATTGAATTGACTTTTAAACAGAATGTGAATTGCCAAAGAATACAACGTTTGTAAATATTGTTTTTTTCTTGGCCTTGTAGCTATAAAATAAATTGTCTAATGGAAGCTAAGCATTCAGAAATAACATAAGGTATAGGGAAAAAAAAAAAACACCATAGGGTATGCTCAATAAAGAGATAATGCCAGGCAATTGCAGGGCTTTGAGATCAGGCCAAAGTATCTGAGTTGGAAAAATGAACTGCAAAGTGGAATTTTTCCAACTTGCTACTGTGACTTGATCTCAATTTCCTGCAATTGTTGTGATTTTATCTTTTTAAAATGATATGACATAAGGGTCTACTCAATAAAGTACATTGAGTACATGATGGTCTACGCAATAAAGAGAGTATGGCAGGGAATTGAGATGGGAATTTCAAACGTAAGGCCAAAGTAGCAGAGTTGGAAATATTCTCTCTTTCAACTGTATTGGATTTTTTTTTCCAACTCAGCTGCTTTGTCTAAAGTTTGAAATTCCCATCTTATCTCATTATTGAGTAGACCCTATAGTAGTTGTAACTAACAGAAAGCCTATTTTCTCTGCTCTCTCAGCTAGTATCTTACCAACAGGCTGGAGGCAATAGCAATTCAAAAAATTTAACCAGAACCTCCCAATCAGGCGGTAGTCTCACACAAGGGGCATGTATAAACATGGCGCACATGCTGTTTGCGCCAAATTCTGGACCTAAAATGGCTCTAGGATAGAGCAGCCTGCCCTGGGGCTGATGTGCACTACAGCATCATTAAGCATTTTGGTGGCTGCAGCCACTGCTTTAACGATTTTGGTGGCCACAGCTGCCACTTTAAAGATTTTGGTGGACATTGGTTTAAGGATTTCGGCCGCTTGCCATTTTAAGTCTTTCATAGGCCACCGCCACTTTAAGCATTTTTGCCAGCTGCTTTAAGATATGTCATATCTGGAACCTCCTGCACAATGAGTGCAGTATGCTATTAGTGTCATAACTTGCCTCACAGCAGATCTCCGGAGTATCCCCTTCTAATCGCGCACCCAGCTGTGTCTGACTGCACACAGCCGGGACGCGCGTTTCTCCACTATCGGAGCTCAGGCGCGCACGACTTGCGGGAACATTTAAAAGTGCTCTTCACAGTAATAAATATGCTTGGCGATTCTCATGTATTCCCTGAACTCCTGGCGTTTTACTATTTTGGATTTCTTGTTACCGATTTGGATTGTTCCCTGGATTACTCTGATCTTCTGGTTTCCCTACTCCTGGTCTGTTACTCGTTTTGCTGTTTTTCTGTGTATGACCCTGGACTGTTTAACGTTTATGAAGTTTGCTGATTCCCCTGATTCTGGACTGTTTAATGTATATGAAGTTTGCCGATTCCCCTGATCTTGGATTTGTCCCCGACTATTCTGCTTTGCATACCCTTGTCTGTACTGAGGAGATCTCTGCTGATTATCCTGATCATACGGAGTTATCATGTTATTTAATCCTGCTGAAACCATCACTGTGTCAACATGATATCTGTGGTTCTCCTTTTATTGGTTTACAAATCGTCTCCTGTTCTTGATAATATATCTCTCTTCAGTCAAGTATCATCTGTGTCAGGTTCGTGCCGAATTCCAATATTAATTTACCTGTGTGTACCATTTCCAATCCTGCACAGCGGTCTCTCCTTCCTCCCTATATCGGTACATCACAATTAGAGGCTGATTGTGGTGGCTTGGAGCAGGTTCTGTGGTGCAATCTCAGTGCTGGTCGGGGGCAAATCATTTAGATCTCAGTTCTGGGGTAAGTCCTGTGAGTGCAAGTTCTGGGGTGGGAGTGGGCAAGTCCTGTGAGTGTAATAAAAGTGCAGGGGTGGGTGCTGGGGAGAGTCCTGTGAGTGCAACATTTTAATGCTAGGGTACGTCCTGGGTGCTGGGGCAAGTCCTTTGAGTGCAAAATGGGTACTGGTATAAATCAATATATCCACCCAGTAGGTACACAAGGTTATATCTCACAGACTTCCCTGATAGTTAACCCATGCACAGTGCAATATATGCCCTGAGTATGCACAAAAAAGTTATGTAACACACATTGCCCTGATCTATACTCCTGCACAGGGCAATTCGTATAACATTGTGTACATATTGGGGCTGATATATTGTCCTGTCAAGGGTATCTATCAGGGCAGTATGTGAGATATAATCTTGTGTACATACTGGGGGTATTTACTGCCCTATGCAAGGGTATATATCAGTCTTATCTATAAATAATACACTTCAAATGTGCTTTAAAATGCATGGTTAGAAAATAATGTTGGTGTACAAGTATTTCCAGGGTTGTTTTTTCTTCCCAGTCTGGCACTGCTGACAGGGCTCTAGGTCAGGGCAGCCCCTAACAGGGCCCTAGGACATGGCAGCCCCTTAACAGGGCTCTAGGACAGGCCAGCCCCATGGCAGGGTGCAGGACACCCCATTAACAGGGCGCAGGATAGGGCAGATGCCAGACAATAGCTAGACTTGGGCAGGTGCCAGTCTGTGGCTAGACTTGGGCAGATCCTGTACAACAGCTAGACTTTTCTTTTTAAATGCTACTCCTCTATTCTGTGCTTTTTTATATTTTCCACACATAATTGCATAGGATCCATGTGACTCAGCTCTACTTCACCTGCATATACCCATTTCAAACTAGTACAGATCCTTCCAAGACTAATCTGTACAATAACATGTAAAGACCAGCAAAAAAAGAGATAAAGAAATGGTGGAAAATACAATTTCTAGAGCAATATTTAAAATTAGGAATGATTCCCAGAGGCCTAAGGTTGCAGAAGGTTCCAGCATATGGAAGAGAGAACAGTGATTTTATGAATAAGTGGAATAGTATGCTAGATAATTGTTAATTTGCCCTTATAAAAATGTCAATTGAATACCAATAAACATCTCTAGTACAAAAAGAGAAAGAAACAAAAGACGCAGAGAAACAATTAAGCAGAATCACAGAAACAAGTGGATTTGATAGGAAAACTGAAAAGATACATCATTTTTTTATTATTATTGGATGAAAAAAAAACATGGGATTTAAGAATAATAGTTTCAAAATTATTTGTCACAATATGCATGTGTGCAGTGTTTATACATGACCCCCAATATATAGGTAATTTAAAAAAATGGTTATGCTCTCCATTCACAGCATAAACAATGTTTACATTGAGTTCATTTAGATATATATGAATAATAAAAACACAATAATTATAGACAACACCAGCGCCTCCACAAAGCACACCCAGTAAATTAAGAGATATAAAACTGTGCATCTCACAAAATTTTATTAATTCAACATTTGTACCAGAAATCCGTAAGAAAAAAATGTGACTGTCCTGGCAATTTCAGGATTTTTGGTAACTATGTATGCATCTTTGGATATCATCTTTGTGTACTTGCTTATGCCATATATACTTCCCATGACTTTTTTTCAAAGAGATCATTGAGACTTCATCGCAGGATACAAGCTAATATCTTCCCGTTTGCGAGTTGCTGCTTTGTTGGCTTTTTAGCCCACGGGTTCTATTAAGCTTTGTCTGTTAAACCGCTGGATTGATGCCTGGATGAAAATTCACATCAAAGAGAGGGGCTGGCCACATGAAAGCTGATGGATATAAAACAAAGCATGGATAAAAATAGCTTAGGGGGCCCTAGGACAACATTATAGGTTTCCGGGGTACTGCAAAAGCCGAGCTGTAGAATGAACATCACAAGGCATGCAGGATTTTTGCAGATACATGCACAGCTATCAGCTGATTCTCATCCACATTCAATTGGAGACAATTCATTCTAATGACTTCCCACAATAAAAATCTACTGCATCCCATGAAAACATTATTGGCAAACAGCCTTTCCAGCTGAGTACATTGAACATGTAGAATTCCGTACTGTCAGATGCATCAGTAATACATTATATAGTGAAAGAGAATTGTTTGATCCATTTCTACCTTGTTTTCTAACCTGATGTAAAATGACTGATTTTTTTCCCCATCAGTGGCCTTATTAGTATCACTGATGCTCCAGCACTATGTTTGTCAGGGGAGGTTACCGATGCTCAGTGCCTAACAAATGATAAAGATATAGTGAATTATCCTTTATTTGCCTTCTTTAATTGTTGTCAGAGTAGAAGATTGAGAGGGAAGAGTAATGATAGATTGTGACTCTGAAATTCAGGGGGCTTATGATACATAACCAGATTGATGCCTTGATTTAGGTTATCTATATACTATATGCACAGGCATTTATTTTTGAGTTCCATAACTTTAAACAATTAAAAGTAATTATCTAAATACAACCGAGTGGAAACTATGTTGTACCACTTTCAATATCTGGCTAACTATATAATGCAGTGGTCCATGCTGTACTTCTTTGTGTGTCTGGCTAGCTATATGAACATGGAAACTATACAGTACATTAAATTAACCATAATACACTGACAGGAACTACTAATTATTAGTCATTACATTTTGGGTTATTTATGTACCTGATTAAATTTTCCTGCAAACAACTTCTATAAAACTATAGGGTCTAACCAACATACACCGATCCATTCCGAAATGGCCAAATCGAAAGGGATCCCCAACATTCGGCTTCATGATATCCCACAATTTATATTCAAATCAGCCATTCTCGACGTTTGGAAACGGAATCTTAAAAAATAAAAAGGTCCTCCCGTGGCCAGTGGCCTTCGGTAGCTTCATAAATAAAAGAAAAACTTGAAAGCCCCCCCCCACCCCCCCCAAAAAAATAGAGGAGACCAGGAATAGGAGCCAGGGGTGGGTCTTGGGATTACAAATGTCAGCATGCATTAGTCATTTGTCTTTGAGGCTGGTCACACTGGAAGCTTGGGATAATAACGGTATAATATGGCTATTACAATAAGTTGGTGCTTGGATGGGACACAATGGGATCACAGTGTGAGCAAGTTTATTTTGGATGGGGACGGTGTCTGTTGCCAGCCTTCTACACAAGAAGTAATGGTCACAGCTAGTACTGGCTCCATGCTCGCTGAGTATAGACAAACAAGAAACATCACAAAATAATAAGAATAAGGAATTCTCCTTCTTATAAGATAGAAAAAACTTTAAAGGTCAGCAGCCTTCAATTTAGAGAAATAAAATGTGTAAGCAATAAGATGTAAAGAGAAATGTATTCAATATCAATGTAGAACTGACTAGGAACAAATGAATCACTCTATTTGATATAGTGAAACCTGCCCAGTGAAATAGAACCAGTATTGTTTCTAATTTATATTGCATATGCTAATAGCTATATTATCAAAACACATTCAAGAAGGAATAGAAGAAAATAAAGATACAATAAAATGAAATGAAATAAAATAAAAGCACATGCAATTAAAAATACATAAATAAACAAGTAACCAAGTGTAAAATCTGCGGCATGGTGATTTTAGTTCAATGTAAATGTCACTTGCATGTGACACCTATATTTTAGAGATTTGATAATTAATTTAAAAGTTCATGGATATAGGTATCAAGAGGTAAAACATTCTTATCTGCAGATCGCTGGATTACGAGTATATCCTACAAAAAGTATGCCGTTTCCTAGTGGTAATACATACAATGCACTGTATTGAAAATCGCTGGTCTGGATCCTTTTTCTTAAATGAAGATAGATCCACTGTACTGTGTACTGTATAAAAAGTGCTGGCTGTGCATTCTTTAATAATACTTACAGGATTCGCACAAAAAGCAGGCACATCAAAAGTTAAAAGGATTTTCCTCTCCGATATTGCTTACCGCTGCTAAGATTGCACGAAAATGCTCTTTTTCCTCCTCTGGCTTGGAGCTCTCGGCTGTTAGCCATGCAAGCCAGATACTATGATAGCTAGATGTTAGGGAGAATCACAGTTCTAGTCCCACCATATGTATTTCGTTAAAGCACTTTCCCTTCATGAGAGGCACACACTTCCTGCGGTTAGCAAACTAAGTCCAAATTAGACATGTGCAAAACTAAAATTTTCGTTTCGTTTTCGTCCATTCGGACGAAAATGTTATTTATTTCGTCTAAAACGAATTTCGTTCATTAGTGCATTCGTTTCAGACGAAATTCGTTCATTATTTTCGTTTCGTTAATTTTTTTCGTTCGTTTTATAGAATACAATGTAATACTATTGGCTTTCTATAAACCGAACGAGAGCCCCATTCATAAGAAATTCTTATGAATGGGGCTCTCGTTCGGTTCATAGAAAGGCAATAGTATTACTTGTATTCTATAAGCCGAAAGTCTATAAACCGAACGACTTTCGGTTTATAGACTTTCGGCTTATGCACTACATGTAATCCTATGGCTATTCTATAAACCGAAAGTCGTTCGGTTTATAGTTTAGCAATAGCATTACATGTATTCTATAAACCGAACGTCGTTCGTTTTAAAGACTTTCGGCTTATAGAATACTATTGGCTTTCTATAAACCGAACTAGAGTCGAGTCCCCATTCATAAGAAATTCTTATGAATGAGGAGGGACTCTAGTTAGGTTTATAGAATGCCAATAGTATTCTATAAGCCGAAAGTCTTTAAAACGAACGACGTTCGGTTTATAGAATGCATGTAATGCTATTGCTGTTCTATAAGCCGAATGTCTTTCGGCTTATAGAACAGCAATAGCATTACATGTATTCTATAAACCGAACGTCGTTTGTTTTAAAGACTTTCGGCTTATAGAATACATGCTGCTATTGGCTTTCTATAAACCGAAAGAGTCCCCATTCATACGAATAGGTCAATTGACCTATTCGTATGAATGGGAACTCAATTTCGGTTTATAGGAAGCTAATAGCATTACATGCATTCCATAAACCGAAAGTCATTCATGTCGGTTTATGGAATGTAGTACAATGCTATTGGTATTGTAAACCGACTCTATTTCGGTTTAGAATGCCAATAGCACGAATGGACGAATGGACGAATGAACGAATGATTTTCGTTTATTAACCATTCGTTCATTCGGATTTTGTTAGTTAAAATTTTCGTTATTCGTTTTTCGGACGAATGGACGAAAATGCTATTTTCGTCCGAAAATGCATTCGTCCGAAAACGAATGCACATGTCTAGTCCAAATATGATATTTGTTGCTAGCTCACACTGTATGTCGCTAGGTCACAGTATCCCACTTGAGCCAGACTATATTTGCAACAAGCATACATTAACTACACTGAAGCAGGGTATCCATTTCTAATACCGCTGTCCTCTTGAGCTCTACCTCTGTCCTGAAAAGTCTTCACTGTCCTGCAGAAATTGGGCCAGTTGCTAGGAATCCATTATTTGATTTTCAATATACTTGAATGCAGCACTGGCAATCAACTAGAGAAGCTGATTAAGCGTTGGACAATTCATTTCAGTGCCCTACACACCCCACTCCCTGCTATTATTAAACATTTAATCAAACAGGATATAAAAACAGCACTCCTAGATGAGAATGATCTGTATAAGTCTCTTGGAGTGTTGGGAAGTCTTATACTTACCTTCCCCAGCAAATGTTGTGTGTCATGTCATGTGAGACACATTGCATGTATATGTATATGCGTGTACACACACACACATATCTATCTATCTATCTATCTATCTATCTATCTATCTATCTATCTATCTATCTATCTATATATATATATGTATAAATACTTGTCCCTGAACGACAGACAGGAAATATGGTCACCCAAGGCCTAGAAGGGATTGCCTTTGCAAATACAATAAAATATAAAAAGCCAGTCAGCTTCAACTTTTACATGTATATGTATAGAACTTTTGAAAGTGTGTTCTTTAAAAAAAAAGAGCTGAACTTTAATATATCTTTAAATCTAAAACTCAAGCTTAACATGGCGGATATAGAAAAATGTTACCCATTGAGTGACTTTGTGGACATGACCTTCTACACATTGTAAGGTGATTTTATTAGTTAATTAGAGCATAAACAAAAATAAAATAGTTGCACAAACATATTTATAAACATAAAACTTCTAGTTTAAATACTCATTATTAGCTGTTTTATTTCTAAAGAGCTCTGTAATACATTTATTCACACCAAATATCCCAAGCGCCTAAAAAGAGTGGCATTAGCATAGGAAGCAAGGACAAGGAGGGATTTTGTTTCAAAAGAGAGATTGTCCCTGCAAAATAGAGTCATTCAGAGGTGTGAATAAAATAGTTCTCTACACATGGGAAGGGAGCAGCCATTTAATTCCATCTGTGGAAGAACCACATGGCACTCTGATGTTCATGCCCATATACTCTATGAATGCCATTTGATTCAGCCAAGGATAATAATAATAATACGGCAATGCCGTGCACTGAGGGGAAATGAAACAGCAGCTGTGTGTGTATCTTTAATGGTTAACATATTAGAGTTGTCCTTTTGTTAGAATACACAACAGACAAAAGGTAATATAATAACTAGTACTGACGCTCTACAAGATGAAATCTCTAATGCTATATTATTAATTACAAACTAAATTTAGAAACACAGAATTTTTTTTAATTAGCATTGCATGCATACAATAAATAAGATTGTACGTCATTCCTAGGTCCTTACAAAGTCTAATTTCCACTTTCATACTGGTAAAGTCTTCAGTTTTTCTTGTAGACTAATGTTTTCAACAAGGACATCTTCGGCATTCATATTTATCATATTTAGTGGGACAAGGAAGGACCATGGAAAAAGAAGGGGGACAATTATAAAACACTAATTTTATATATATATATATATATATATATATATATATATATATATATATATATATATATATATATATATATATATCCCAAGAGACATAAAGGGCAAGGCTGTAATCATCAGTGCCAAATTAACAAGATCATTGAGGCCAGCAGGGAACAAAACAAATGTTCAAAATATGACTTTAAAGCAGAAGAATAATTATTACCACAAACCGATCTGTTTTTAATTTTAAGACTATTTTTTAAGACTATGCAATGTGTCAATTATTTTTTCCTCTTTCTTAAATTGCTTTCACATTTCCTTTTTCATCCTGGTCACAAGCGTCATTAGTCATTCTCTACTAGAATTTGTCTTGTTTTGAGTGAAAAGCTTCTTCTTCTTTTTTTTTATCACCAGTCACGATCAGGGAGTCGAATTTTGTAGAAATTGACTTTTTGAGATTTTTAAATACTGCCGTTATAAGGGCAGCTTTATGGAGAAAAAGATTAAAGGGAGAGTAAGAATAATTTATGCTAAACTACACATGTCTCATTTTTTTCCCTGTAAAATAATTGGCAAAAAATCTGAATATTTTGGAATAATTATTTTTTTTTGATTTGTAACCTGACTCTTCTTTTATTTGATTAAACTATAGGTTATCTAGATCCCTATCTGAATAGGGCTACCACATTTAACCAGGCAACCCTGAGGTGGGTGGACAAGATGCATTGTGTGCAGAAGGCCTTGACAGCAGAGGTGCATTGTACAATGGGCAGCCAATCATTTCTAGGAGTTTGATCTGTGATCATGATGTTATCTCCCTATGCACTGAATGGTCCATTACATGGACAGCAGTTTAGAGATACAGGAGACAGCAGACATGAAGGAGGGTCTTGGAGACATCACACTGACTCTGGATTGCCCAGCTTCCTCTAGAATCATGTTTTTCCCTTCTGTGTCTTCTAAATTTAAACTGCCCATATGGTATGATGGGGTGTAAAGACATTATTGTCTCTATGTCTATATGTATCTTGACATGCACATTTAGAGTAGCAATCACTATTATCTATGTTTGTGTGTAAGTGTGTCCCTATTTTATCTTGTTTGTATATTTGGAAGTTTGAACAAGCTTCCCTGCAACAGATACTTATTTTGGACAGACTAGATGCGACGAATGGATCTTATCTGCCGACACATTCAATTTTTCTATACTTCATTAATGGTGTCCAGAGAAAACAATAAATTGCAGGTGTGTAACATTCAATGCAAAGAACGAAGACCTTCGTTCACATGTGTGTGACAATATTGAGGAGATTAAGCACGACTGGATCCAAAAAGTTAAATGTTGGGGCCTCTGTTGGAAAATACTGAAGTTATCATTATATGAATATAAAATATGACTAACTCTGCACATTTCCATGTTAGATAAGTGTTTTATGGAATGTATATAATCCATATGGAGTTCTAAAAAGTATCCAAAACCTTAAATTAGTCTGGGGATGACCAGGGCCGGTGCAAGGATTTTCGTCTACACAGGCGAAGGTGCATTTTGGTGCCCCCCTCCTCTGACCCGCCATACTACCATACTACCAACCCTCCATATATTTTATATATATAAAAGTATAATGTATAGTGTGGAAAATAAATACATCTAAATATTCAACTCGCATGCTCTAAATTTGTCACACATTGACACCCTAACACACATTGAAACCCTTTAACACAAAGACACCCTTGCAGTCACACACAGAGACACACTTACCACTTACACACACACACCCTTACACAGTCACAGTGACACACTTACACCCTTCTACAGTGACACACTTACACACACACACCCTTACACTGCCACAGTGACACACAACCTTACACAGAAAGTGACACACTTACACACACCCTTACCACTTACATACACAAAGTGACACACAACATGAGACACACTATTTTGCCCCTCAATATGTCAGGATTTTTCCCCTCAATATGCCAGGATTTTGAAACTCAATATGCCAGGATTTTGCCCCTCAGTATGCCAGGATTTTGCCACTCAATATGTCAGGATTTTGCACCTCCATATGCCAGGATTTTGCCACTTTATTGCCACTTAATAGGCCAGGGTATTGCCACTTAATATGCCAGGGTATTGTCAATTAATATGCCAGGGTATGGCCACTTAATATGCCAGGGTATTGCCATTTAATATTCCAAGGTATTGCCAATAATTATGCCAGGGTATTGCCACTTAATATGCCAGGGTATTGCCAATTAATATGCCATGATATTGCCAATTAATATGCCAAGGTATTGCCACTTAATATACCAGGATATTCCCAATATGTCAGGATATTGCCACTTAATATGCCAGGATCTTGCCAATTAAAATGCCAGGGTATTGCCACCTAATATGCCAGGGTATTGCCACTTAATATGCCAGGATAATGCCACTTAATATGCCAGGGTATTGCCAATAATTATGCCAGGGTATTGCCACTTAATATGCCAGGATATTCCCAATATGCCAGGATATTGCCAATTAAAATGCCAGGATATTGCCAATTAATATGCCAGGGTATTGCCAATTAATATGCCAGGGTATTGCCACTTAATATGCCAAGGTATTGCCAATAATTATGCCAGGGTATTGCCAATAATTATGCCAGGATATAGCCACTTAATATGCCAGGGTCTTGCCCCTTAATATGCCAGGGTATAGCCAATAATTTGCCAGGGTATTGCCACTTAATATGCCATGATAATGCCACTTAATATGCCAGGGTATTGCGAATAAATATGCCAGGGTATTGCCACTATATGCCAGGATATTCCCAATATGCCGGGATATTGCCAATTAAAATGCCAGGGTATTGCCACTTAATTGTCAGAGGTATTGAAAAGTAATCTTGGGACTGGTACATATGAATAAAGCAGAAGAAAAGGATAACAAGATGGATGCCAGCAGCCTCCATTTTGTGTCAGTTTTTGGAAATCCTTCTGTGTGTTCAAATCTTATTCTGTGTCCCTGAAGCTAAAAGAAAGTCCTCCACATTCCTAACTCTGTTATCTAGTATCACTGGAACAGATAAGGTGGGCATTGTTAGTCGTTTATGACTCTCATTGTATTTCTAAAGACACAGCTGTGTCTATATACATATTAGAGGAGAAGGGGGGCTTCTCTGCAACTTGCTAGCCCACCCAAACTGGCAGAAACTTACAAACACAGACACACTGAGATTATTGGGATTTTTGACTTGTAGAATCTAATAAGGGTTATTATAAATAAACCTAGTTGATTCAAATCACCCATTAAAATATATAATGATATCACACCTTCACTAATAAATATGTAAAGTATAATTAATCCTACATATTAATTAGAATATTGTTTTTATTGTTTTATTAGTGTGGTATACATTTTATTATACATTTTTATGTAATGTGCAATGATAAGAATATGATAAATATTTACTATAATTTGAAATTGTATTAACACTTTTAGACATTTAAACATATATTGTCTTATATTATACTCACAATCCAGGTGTAGCTATAAACCATGACATCATCTCATTTAAATTAAATACACCCATCCATTCAATTGGCTAGAAGTTACAGAAACAGGGTGTGAATCTGAGATAAGGTTTGGTTGATAAGTGGATACAGGGGGTGTAGAAAGAAAAAGAGCTGGGATACCTGAAAAGACCCGGGGAGACTGATTTTGGGAGAGCTGCCACTAGTGGGGTGAGAGATGGGAATGTTTTAGAAACGGGCTGAGTCTCTCTCCTTTTGGGGAGAACTCAGGAATATGAGGCTTTTAATAGCACATGTTCACTATAACAATAGAAATCTCCATACCCATAGTATTGAGCTAAGTCCCAGGAGTAACTCCCATCACTCAATTCTTCAATGGAAGGAGTCTCAACTGCAAACCAACCTCTGCCGGTAATGTATAAATGTGGTAATTTGTTTCTAGCATAATCTCATTTTTTTATGGATGTCATTAGCATATATATTTGGGTAAATTAAACTTAAATCCCACAATTTCTGGGATCTATATGTTTTAGCCTGGTGTTTATCTGTCATCCTTTCTGCAGAAGGAAGCCAGAGGAATATCCTATAGATATTAACAAAAGAACCATAAGTTCTTATAGTCTAGCTATTTACCCAAATATGTCATATCTAATCTCCAGAGATTATCTAAGATTCTCATTCTTACAGTCTGAGCTAGGATACATACATTATCATTTACCGAGCAGATTCAGAAATAGCCACCTTGAGTAGTGATTGATTTAGTAATATTACCTTACCTAAGCAGAGTATATATTGGTAATTTGTAGGTAATTATGGTGTACTATCATTAACCATTTTAAATACTAATCATAAACATTGTAAATTGTATCTAAATAAAATGCATGGCCATCATACGGTCAGAAATGTACTGCATAATAAAGTATTCTACATGTATGTTGATATAGGTACAGAGCTGCATATTTAATGTTTTGTCCTATTTACTTATGTTATAAGTCATACATGTGAATTATGATTAACATCTAGTGATAGTGTATTTTGTTGTTATGCTATTTTGCTTACCGTTTGATCTTTATTCTATATTCAATAAATTCATTATTATTTTATTAATAATTGTGGCATTGTATTTACTTTTGTAAAAACGTCATCCAAACTCTCACATACATAACGAATTCTTGATATGGGTATTTTTAGTCGGACCCATATATATGAATCATCAATTTTCATATTTTTTATGATACATAATTAATAACTCATATTCATATTTTTATGGTTATTAATAATCCGACATAATATGCCAGGATATTGCCACTTAATATGCCAGGATATTGCCAATTAATATGCCAGGGTATTGCCACTTAATATGCCAGGGTATTGCCAATAATTATGCCAGGGTATTGCCAGTAATTATGCCAGGAAATAGCCACTTAATATGCCAGGGTATTGCCCCTTAATATGACAGGGTATAGCCAATAATTATGCCAGGGTATTGCCACTTAATATGCCAGGATAATGCCTCTTAATATGCCAGGGTATTACGAATAATTATGCCAGGGTATTGCCACTATATGCCAGGATATTCCCAATATGCCAGGATATTGCCAATTAAAATGCCAGGGTACTGCCACTTAATATGCCAGGATAATGCAAATTAATATGCCAGGGTATTGTCAATAATTATGCCAGGGTATTGCCACATAATACGAAAAAAATAAAGATCTCACAGTGCGGTGTGGATAATGATCGCTCTCCCACTAATCTCCGTAACTCCGTTGCTGCTCCGCCCAGCGCTACCGCCAGGCACAAATAATGAAAACGAAACTGGGAGGAAACGAGCAGAACAATCCGGATGGAGAAAAAATAAACAAAATAGCACACAGGGTAGGCTGCAAAACAGAGATTTATTTCTCAGACAAGAGCAGCCAAATTGCCAGCTAGTGTTCCCCTCACCTGGTGAAAAAAGTCATAAAATTACCAATTTATGAATTACAAAAATGCAATATACTTTTTGCAATATATTTGCTAATGAAAGGCTTCTGGCAAGATGGAAGACAGTACACCTATCTGTACAAAAAACACTTAGAGGGGAACTCCAAAACTTTCAACGGGATAATGCAAATAAATTAGCGCACCATGTATCTTGAGGTCCGGTTCCTTTGTTCGGAGTAATCCTTAAGTGGTAAAGGCTGAATCCAAGGAACGAGAAGAAAAAGGAAAACTGCAACGATGTGGAACTCGGTACCTTAAAATTTAACTTTTATTCAAAAAGTAATAAAAAGCAGCTTGTCATAAAAAGGACTGATCCATTTACAAAAATACATACAAAAAACGATCTAATAGCTGACCAAGCTTAATAAGCTTGGTCAGCTATTAGATTGATTTTTGTATGTATTTTTCAGTACATTCTGGGTACTATTCAGTACCCAGAATGCCTTTAGGAATTTGTAGTGTGATACAATAAAGATAAAAAACATACTCCCTAATGAGCGTCTTCCAGTAATGTAATCAGGCTGATAAACACTGATTGCTTATTTTTTCTTCAATAAGAATTTGTGTCTGATTCCATCAAAATGGCCTCCTTAGTCTTTATAGGATGACTAGCCTAATGAGCATTACAGAGCAGTTCCAGCAGGCTAGTTCAGTGTAGGCTCCATATATCAAAGCCTGCATCTGTAAGTACTGTGCTTTTGCCTTGCGTTAATAAAACCCACTTGCTGTTTATCATTGTGTTGTAAACATCAACTACAGACAGAAATGAATGGCTTAACAAGTTATATACATTTGGCAGAATATCCATGCATAAAATAGCAAAGCAGCTCCAAACATAACCTCTGTATTATTTATACGTGCAAATGCATTTGAACTACAATTATAATTGAAAGGTCTTTTACATTTTAATGTAGTCTAGTCCCTGGTAGGTAACAAAAGCATTTCATATTTCAGTGAAATTGAGTCCTTCTGCGTACCTGTCTTAAAAACGGAATAATAGATAACATCTTTTGTTTGCATTTTCGAAATTGTGTTACTGTATTAAAACTAAGAACTGTAAGGTTGCATTATGCATTCACATGTCAAGCCAAGGGTAAGACTGACATTATAAATGGAACACAATAAAGACAGAGTGGGAGATCTTAATGTAAGACTGACAGCAGAGAAAAGGGAATTATTCATGCTCCTCATGTAAAGTACAGGTAGATAGTGTTTCAAGCTGTGCTTAAATAGTGCATATTAGAAAAACTCCATCACTGTTCTGTATGCATTGGTCTTGATGAAGGAATTGCATACAGGCCTAAAGGGTAAAGCTGTCACGAAAACAGGAGAGAACTCTACATGTGTTCTACTACTTGAATTAAGCTGTTGGCAACTGCAGTGGCTGAGAATACATAAAACACCAATTAATTGCAGCAAGATACATTTACTGCCATGCACTAAGGTCCAATAAAGAGGTGTGTAACTAAGTAGTTGATTAAGTAGATATAAGTTTGCTCCATTTGCATACCTGAAAACTATCCTAATTTGGACGTTGGAAGGCTACTGTGTAGTGTCCAGCCTCTAGGGTTTTAATTGACACCCACAGGTTTGTGACTATTATTTTTGACAATTGGCAATAATAAAATAACAAAATAATTTTGGAAATCAAAGCATTATCAACATGGGTGACAAAAAATAAATAAATAGAAATTAGTAGATTCACCCACCAGGTGAAAATGTTTACCTTCAATTGAACCCTACAGGCAACTTATGTTGGGTCATGTATGTTCCTGCCATCCTTTACTTATCTTCTTCTTCTTCTTCTGGTCATCAGAAGCGGAATATCTATAGAGTCTCACCTAGGGATGCCTAGCATTGAATTGAGCGCTGGTAATACATGTTTTCTATTGCAGCAGGTGCAAATAGTCTTTAAGTCGGTTATGATGGTATTTTCTTCTCTGCCAAGTGTAGCAATGCACCCTTGTGCAGACTCATCCAGGCTGTATCCAGGCTTTTCTGTATCCTTCTTGCTTTGCTTTCTTATTAGTTATGCTTATTCTTGCCTTGTATACCTGCCCTGCCTTGCCCTGTATACCTGTCCTACCCAGTATACCTGTCCTGCCCAGTATACCTGTCCTGAGTCCCTTCAGTAAGATGTCCTGTCCCTTTAAATGCCCTGTATACCTGTCCTGCCTTTTATTCCTCTCTGCCTGTCCTTATGTTTCATTTCAGGTTTTCTCTCTATCCCTCTGCTCTGTCAGTTTTATATTTAAACCACACCCGTTGCTTTTCAGTCCTTTGCAGCAGTCTACAGGTATTTTCTCTGTGCACATTTAAATTCAATGTCATTTATGTGTCTTAGATTCTATTTATGCTTTTCCAATATTATGTTTTAGTTAGGGACTTGCCTAATGTGGGGTACCTTGACGTGGTTGGCAAGCTAACATCTAAATTGGCCAATTTGTATGAACCAAACCCCCACCTCTGCCATCTTTAGTGTTAGGCTAGTTCCTGTATTTGTTTGTTCCTTTGTATGGGCCTTTTTGTGTTTCTTAACCTTATATTGCTTATCCTTAGTTTGGTTTCTGCTTTCTTGCTTATGTTATCCCTCTGTCCTGTAGCCCTGCACTCTGTATTTCTGTTCTGCTCTCCCTCAGTTACTTTTATGTTTTTAGCTCTGCTTGGCTATCATCTAGTTCATTTACTCTTAAGCCCTGGTACCTGGATACAGAAGCTGCTTCACAAGAACTGGTTGTGGCTGCAAAGACTTGGGCTCCCAAACCTCCAGGCGATTGCAGTTACCCAGGTCCTGTGTCTCCACCCTGCAATGCAGCTCCTGATCTCGGGCGCTCAGGGTCCTTTTACCATCCTGGACGTTACACATGGCTGTAGGCACACAGCAGGAGTTCACCGAGTGAAGTTTTGCAAGCAGCACCAGCAGCATGTCAGCTGTTCCTGTTTGGAGTCTGCTTTTGATCCATGCCAGTTCCAGGGACTCTCCAGCTTCCTGCTCCAGTCTGATATTGTCAGTATCAGCGTTCCATGTCTGAAGCACTCCTGCAGAGCGGATCTTCATCCTGTCCTGAGTGTTTGGTCGAGATGACTTCACCGGCGAGGATCGTTGCTTCCTGAGGAAGTCAAGAGGAGTTCATTGGCATGGCCCATTGCTTCTTGAAGAAGTCACTCAGAAGATATCTATTGATCTTGTCCAGAGGTCGCTCTGTTGAAAAAGTGAGGATGCTTCTTGAGAATGCTGGTTCCTGGGTCTTTCCTAGTTCAGTGTTTGAACCCCTCCTATGAAGTGGATCTCCATCCAGACCAGGGAATTTGCATGAGACAACTTCCTAGCCCGGTTTTGTCTTGTCGAATTTCCTGAGGAAGTTTGTCTGCTAAGCAGTGCCGCTGGTCGTGCCCGGAGTTCGCTCCTTGAGAAGGGGGTACTGGAACCATGCACCCTTTTTTGCAGGCTTATCCAGGCTTTTCTGTATCCTTCTTGCTTTTCTTATTAGTTATGTATACCTGCCTTGCCCTGTATACCTGACCTGCCTTGTATTCCTCTCTGCCTGTCCTTATGTTCCATTCCAGGTTTTCTCTCTTTCCCTCTGCTTTGTCAGTTTTCTATTTAAACCAGACCTGTTGCTTTTCAGTCCTTTGCAGCAGTCTACAGGTATTTTCTCTGTTTAAGTTCAATGCGTGTTAGATTCTATTTATGCTTTTCTAATATAATGTTTTAGTTGGGGACTTGCCTAATGTGGGGTACCTTGACGTGGTTGGCAAGCTAACATCTAAATTGGCCAATTTGTTTGAACCAAACCCCCACCTTTGCCATCTTTAGTGTTAGGCCAGTTCCTGTATTTATGTTTGTTCCTTTGTATGGGCCTTTTGTGTTCCTTAACCCCATGCCTTGTATCGCTTATCCTTAGTTTGGTTTCTGATTTCTTGCTTATGTTTACCCTCTGTCCTGTAGCCCTGTACGCTGTATTTTAGTTCTGCTCTCCCTCAGTTTCTTTTTATGTTTTACTGCTCTGTTTAGCTATCATCTAGTTCATTTACTCTTAAGTCCTGGTACCTGGATACAGCAACTGCTTCACAGGGCCTGGTTGTGGCTGCAAAGACTTGGGGTCCCAAACCTCCAAGCGATTGCAGTTACCCAGCACCAGGTCCTGTCTCCACCGTGCACTGTTGCTCCTGAATTTGGACGCTCAGGGACCCTTTACCATCCTGGACCCCGTGTGTTACACCAAGAAGTGCAATGCATTTTGAACACCTACATGTTCAGACATCAAGGGGTTAAACTATTAAAGGGCAGATAAAAGAAATACGTTGCTTGCATTTTGATACGCTTTCTATTAAAACATGTTTGACCATGTGATTACATTTTTTTTTTATTTTTTTTTACATAATATATGAATGCATTGAGATACTTGAGAAGGAAAACAGTGGAGATCTGTGCTTCTCCATAAAGGACACATCTCCATAGTATTGCTCCTCTGATGACCTCATATCTTAGCATACTTACAGTGACCTGTGTGCTCACTAACTATAGATTCATTTTACACCGCTAAACCACATGCGATAATGATGCTGTGCCAGGTTACAACCTGGAGAGATACTGGATAGGAAGAATTATGTAATGAAAAGTATCCGGGCCCTCGGATCAAAATGTAAAGGTATTTGGATGGGATCTTAATACAAAAAGAAAAGCTTATTGGGTAAGAGATTTGGGGGAAGAGATGAATGGAAAAGATCAGGGGAAAAGGACTAAAGTGTAGGTTTATCTTGGATTTAAAAAATAAATCTCTGATCAAAACAGTGTTATTGTGGCAAAATTTATAATAAATGTCAGATAATTAGAAAGAATTACAACAAGAAGATTAGCATTCCTTACATGTAATGAAGTCTAATTCATTTGAATGCTCCATTTTGGAAGCATTTTCATTTAAAGCAATTAAATAGAAATGCATTCCACTAACCTTTTTATATACTGTAAGGAAAATGTTAATAAAAAAAAAAGATCTGCCTAAATTTAAATGCTAGACATTAATATATCTATCTGATATACACATTAGTACATGTTTACTGATGGATGTCTTACAATCATTTTCGAGTACTCCATCCTCAATTCTACTCTGCTATTGATTGCTAAGCAGGGCTATGCTTTTAATAAGGAACAGAGATCTCTTTAGTGTTCTCAAGTGTCTGGAACATTGCATCTTGCATCCAGGATATCAATGTGATATTGCAATGCAAGGTAATAATATAAAGGTTAACATCATTCAACCTGACCTGTGACACTTCTGGAACAAAACCATCTAAATAAATGGGGTTTTCTTGTCATGTATAGTGGATCTCATTTCAAAGGCTTACTTTGTGTGTGAGGGGGAAAATGCCTGTTTTGCTCTTTCATTCCATCAGTTTCCTGCTAAATGAATGAGCTCAGGTCCTTCAATATTCTATATCTGCTAATTCTTCAGTGCATGGATGGCAGTATACAAATTATATATTTATCTATTGTAGACCCATAGATGAATGTCCTTTTCTTATCTCATGCTCTAACATATATACTTGCAAAATATACCCAATGGCCATGAGGTAACATCTGTCAGTTGTATAAAGTATCTGGTTTGTAGTGTTCTTTATTATAAGTAAAATGTCACACTGATCCTCATTTTGAGGCCTACTTGCTACTGATGCTCAACAATAAGCCTACCTACTACTTCTAGTAAAACATTACTTTTGTTTGTGAATGTTAAATCGTTAGGGATTCTCCAAATTAGACAAAACCTATTTGTGGTGGGTGATCATGAAGCAATTATCCAAACATTTAAGGCCCTGCAGAAGTGAATGTGAGAACCGGTAATGATGTCACAACTGATGTCTTAATTATAATGAAACAGGGACTGAGGTTATGTGGTCCTTCAAGAAGAGGTCCATACACTGAGAATCAAAGGTCGTATTTGTGTTATGGCAGCCAGCAATTCTTTGTAGTGGTTTAGGCACTCATGGATTAGTCAAAAGGATGGAGATCCAAAGGAGAAGAGAGTAGGGTCTTGAGAGATGATTCAAAGATTTACTGGAAATCTGGAACCAAGACACTTGAACCCTTGTTCTATAGCCTTTATGCACTGTATACGGGAATAGCGCTGTTGTAACTTGGCATAGTTGCCAACATTTGACAAATATTTCCAGGGACACTTTGCAGCTTATCTTCCAATTGGCCACACCTCCTTTAAAAGCTCCACCCACTCGATATGAATAGCATAATGTAACTACACCCACTTGTCACCATGTAGATTATATCACCAAGTTCACACCAACATTACCAGCATCCTTGGTATACATTACATGAAATATAGTAAGACCTTGTGCAGATGTGCTGCAGTCCGAGAGCTGTAGAGTGTAGAGTCTACACCATAAAATATACATTAGTATGAACCTACCACTTCTGCTAGGAGGCCATTCCATGTATCCACTCCCCTATCAGTAAAGTAATACTCCCTGGCCTTATCTTATATCTAGGATAGCCTATACCTATCCCATTAATGCTTAAACTCCTCCTCTACCACTTATGCTGGAAGACTATTCCATGCATCCACCACCCTCTCAGAAACATAGAAACATAGAAACATAGAAACATAGAATGTGTCGGCAGATAAGAACCATTCGGTCCATCTAGTCTGCCCAATTTTTTTTTTTTTGAGTACTTTTATTAGTCCCCCGTTCCCGGTCTTATAGCTAGGATAGCCTTGTGTCTATCCCACGCATGCTTCAAATCCTTGACTGTGTTTACCTCTACCACTTCTGCTGGCAGGCTATTCCATACATCCACTACCCTCTCAGTAAAGTAATACTTCCTGATATTACTTTTAAATCGTTGCCCCTCTAATTTAAGACTATGTCCTCTAGTTGTGGTAGTTTTTCTTCTTTTAAATATACTCTCTTCCTTTACTGTGTTGATTCCCTTTATGTATTTAAATGTTTCTATCATATCCCCCCTGTTACGTCTTTCCTCCAAGCTATACATGTTAAGATGCTTTAACCTTTCCTGGTAAGTTTTATCCTTCAACCCATGAACCAGTTTAGTAGCCCTTCTCTGAACTCTCTCCAAAGTATCAATATCCTTCTGGAGATAAGGTCTCCAGTACTGCGTACAATACTCCAAGTGAGGTCTCACCAGTGCTCTGTACAATGGCATGAGCACTTCCCTCTTCCTACTGCTAATACCTCTCCCTATGCAACCAAGCATTCTGCTAGCATTTCCTGCTGCTCTATTGCATTGCCTACCTACCTTCAAGTCCTCTGAAATTATTACTCCTAAATCCCTTTCCTCAGATGTTGAGGTTAGGACTGTACCAAATAGTCTATATTCTGCTTTTGGGTTTTTACGCCCAAGGTGCATAATCTTGCACTTGTCCACATTAAATGCCAGTTGCCACTGCTCTGACCATTTTTCTAGTTTAGCTAAATCATTTGCCATTTGGCTTATCCCTCCATGAATATCAACCCTGCTGCAAATCTTTGTATCATCAGCAAAAAGACATACTTTACCAACAAGACCTTCTGCAATATCGCTAATAAAAATATTAAAGAGAATGGGTCCAAGAACAGATCCCTGAGGTACCCCACTAGTAACAAGACCTTGCATCGAATATACCCCATTGACTACAACCCTCTGTTGCCTGTCACTCAGCCATTGTCTAATCCATTCAACAATATTGAAATCCAAACTCAAAGATTTCAGTTTATTGATAAGCCTTCTATGTGCGACAGTGTCAAAAGCCTTACTGAAATCTAGGTAAGCAATGTCTACTGCACCACCCTGATCTATTATTTTAGTTACCCAATCAAAAAAATCAATAAGATTAGTTTGGCATGATCTCCCTGAAGTAAACCCATGCTGTCTCTGATCTTGAAATCCAAGCGACTTTAGATGTTCAACAATCCTATTCTTTAACAAGGTTTCCATTATTTTCCCCACTACTGAAGTAAGACTTACTGGTCTATAGTTGCCCGCCTCCTCCTTACTACCTTTCTTGTGAATGGGCACAACATTAGCTAATTTCCAATCTTCTGGAACTACTCCCGTTAACAATGATTGGTTAAATAAATCTGTTAACGGTTTTGCTAGTACACCACTAAGTTCTTTTAATAACTTTGGATGTATCCCATCAGGTCCCATCGACTTATTTGTCTTTACTTTAGACAGGTGAAGTAAAACCTCTTCCTCTGTAAACTTACATGCATCAAAAGACTCATTAGTCTTTTTCCCTAAATGAGGTCCCTTACCCTCATTTTCATTTGTAAAAGTAATATTACATTTCTGACCACAAAAACACATTAAAATATTAAATATTTCCAGCCTTTTAAAAAGTTTGAGGTGAACCCCAAATATATGTATATAACTAGTTGCATTTATACTTTTATGACATTTTTAATATTGTTTTCAACTTTTTTTATATGTAATAACACTTTTATTGAAAAATTGTTAATTTCTTATTTTCATCCCTTCCTCTGCACCCACACTGCATCTAAAGAACATAACACAGCACCCACAGCACTTTGCACCCACACGTTTTGGCATGCCACAATGTCAATTTGCCCCCCTGAACATACCACAATGTAACTTTTCCCCTGCAGAAAACGCCACAGTGACACCCTGCCTCATAGTACAGCATCACCATGGCTAGAGTCAATTTACCCATTAATATGCCACTATTAGCCTGGCCATTAATATGCCACAGCCTGATTTCCTAGTAATATGCCACAGTCTGTTCCCCCAGTAATATGCCACAGTTTAATTGCCCAGTAATATGCCCAGTAATATGCCCAGCATAATTGCCCAGTAAAATGCCACCGTTTAATTGCCCAGTAAAATGCCACAGTTTAAATGCCCAGTAATATGCCATAGTTTGATTGCCCACTAATATGCCACTACCCCCTCCCCCCTTCCTCCCTGCCCCAGTACTCACCTGATCCATGTCTCCTGCTTGCACCGGCAGAAGGTTTGTTTGTTAATTAAAGTTTTTTAAAAAAAAAATAAAAAAACTCACCCGCGCAGTTCAGTCTGTGAGCTGATCTCACATCAGCCTGTTACCGGCCCTGTCACACGCGTCCTGCCTGCTTCCAACAGACGCGTGTGGCAGGGATGGCTAAAGCAGGCTGATGTGAGCTCAGCTCACAGACTGAACTGTGCGGGTGACGTAACACTATGACGTCCCGTGACCCGCGATCGCGCTAAAACAGTGCAATGTAAAAAGAAGAAAGACAGCGCTACAGAGTAATGTTAAATGAAAATGAATGAATATGAATGCAGATAAATACACCATAAAAAACACACAATTTAAGGGTATAAAAAATATATAAATTTAATAAATATAGAAAAATAAAATAGATGAACACAGAAACCACCTGAACTCAGAGGTGGAAACACAATATACAAATGAATTAAATTGCAGCTAGCAATAGGGATATGCTAGTAACAAATGCAAGTAAAACTAAAAGGACAGAACTGAGTAAAATCAATAGCAACAATAGGTAGATAATACACACCCTTAAAGGAGAGCCGCTTGAGACAATGCTGGACTCAGAGCAGTGAATCCGGAGCGAAAAAAGAAGCCTGACCAGGTCTTTTCGCAGAGAGAACAGGACGCCAAAAAATTGCCGGGATTGGGAAACAGTCTTGGGACAGTTGGCAACTATGACTTGGGTTTACACTTTTTCGGCCATAAAAATACCGACCTTGATGTAACCTCCATAAACTTTTCCAGCCTGCTGGTAAAATACCAAATGGGAACAACCCTAGTTGTAACTTCTATGTCACAGCTTATGTTGCCCATACAAATATAATAACAACAACATTATATACAGGCACACATGGAAAACATGGAAGTATATAGTTCCTTGCATTGTATGAAGTATCAAGTATGAAGTTCCTTGCATTGTGTCTGGGATGCATATGAGCATCATCCTTCCCCGAGTTCTTGCAAAGATGCCTGGCGTAAAGACCGCACAAGATGAGGACCAAGATGAGGACCTGTGAGGACAATAAATTGAACTAATCATGATGCGGTGAAAGTCCTGATAGTGTGTATCATTGAAACCTTTGTACAACATAGTTATAATGTAAAGAAAGTGTTAGCTATTCCTTTAACCCTCTTTCAAGGATGCATCATTAGAATCAGCACAAGAGAGAAAGGCAAACATTATATTTTAACATCACAGCTGCTCCAATAAATCAAACAGAGGAGCAAGTTTTTCTGTTAGTTTCCCCTGTCTTCTCGATACATCTTTCATATGCCATGCCGCTTAATGCGGAGGTAATAATCTTCTGGGTGTAGAAAGTGGAATTTCTGTAAAGGATGAGGTGTCTGTCTGAGCAACAGATTGCATCTGTCTTCCAAATCAAGTCTTCTGTTTATAGCAAGCAGCATTATGAGAAAAAAAAATGATATATATAAATAAAATAAACAGTGAAGAAATTCCACTGGGATATTTCTCAGATGTTGTAATAGGCAGCTGCTACAGAACACTGATCAATAAAGGAATTATATCAAAATACGTGAAGGGAACAACATGTTACACTAATCATTGTAAGAACTGTGCAGTCAGTCACTGAATGAAAGGCAATTCAGGGATTAAAGTGATGCTAAGATGATTTTTTTTTTTTTTTGTATTCTGTGCCTCTTAATATTATAGTATTAATGTACTTAGCATTTTTTTTTTGTGTACCCTGTAAGTTGCTATAAAGAATTAAAGTAGCAATATGTTAAACAATGTAATATGGGAAATTGATAAACAAGTTTCAAAAATCAGACAAAATACCTGAGATGGAGAGATTCTCCAGATTGCTTAATATAATGGGGTCGATTCACAAAAATTGAAAATAGCTCAAGGAGGTTGACTTTCAATTTGAGTCATACTCAACCTCCTCGAGGTATGCATTAAAAAAACCTCTCAGCATCCAAGTTGACCCCAGCTTGACACCCCTTGTGAAAGTCTAAATTGCCCTCCCGTGTTGCCCTCCAGATACATAAAAGCATACAGTATTGGTTGGGGAGGTCTGAAATTGAAAGTTGACCCTCCCAAAAAAATCACTTCTTTCAACTTCCCTACTCTAATGTTGCTATGGGGAAATAATGGGAGTTGCCATGTTTTTTTTACTTAGAGGAAGTTGAGTTTGCCTTAGAAGAAAAAAAGGTGTTTTGAATCTTCCCCATTTAAAGTAATTGTAGGAGAACCTACATTTCGGGATAAATATGGCACATAAATGCTGTTGGGAAAACGATTGCATAAGCAAGCGGTTTGGGGGCTAAGAGGATACATACATGCTGTTTGGAGAGAAACACAGCACAGAAAAACTGTTTGAGGGCAACAATGGCACACACATGCTTTTTTGGGGGACAATATGGCACCTTACAGCTGTTTGGGGACACATATAGCAAGTACACATGTTTTGGACAGATAGGGCACACACATGCTGTTTGGGGACACTGTGACACCTATTAGCTATGAGGGGGCACATGTTGCACAGACAATCTTTTTGTGGGCACCATTGGCATTACTAAGCTGTTTGGGAACAACATTGACACTGACACACTGTTTAGGGACAAAGTTGGCACTAGCAAACTGTTTGGTATCATAACAGGCATTAAGTCATGTGGGAAGAGGCTGGCCAAACCTTGCATCAATGCCCTGTGGTTTCTAGTTAGGCCCCTGCATGTACCTATTTTTCTTATATTGTTCCATGTTTTGCTGGCAAGCAGTCCCATTTTGCAAGCACTATGCCATTTTCGTGGCGACATTTGCTCTGTGCATTCACATTTGCTGACTAAAATAGCAAAAAGTGCATGGACATTGTCCAGTTTTGAAAAAAAAAGGGAGTCATGAACCACTGTGCCACCTAATTTGACTGTAGTAGAATCCGTGTATTTCATTGAACTATTTTTTTTATTGTATGCCATAATTGGTATGCTGCAGAAGCAAGATGGCAAGGAATTACTTATACATTATCAAGCTACTTTACAAGCAGGCAAAGGGGAAAAATAAATTGTGTTTAATCATCTGTGAACCAGCAGCTGAGCTAAACATCTTTTTTAACCATTTCAGGTAAGTTCTATGTGCACTCTTTTGGTCTTGCAAGGGTTGACCGACAGCCAGCAGGTATTCTCCAACCAGACTGTTGATCATTTTATTTCTTTCTAGTGCTTCATAGCACACAAAACCCCACTCAAACACTTGTTTGTAGCAAAGGATTTTCCCAGGGGATTATGCACTAAGCAACAAAGATGGTTTAGTACATGTAGTCTGGAATGACAAATTATCTTTTTTGCTGCTTAAAAATAACATTTACCTCTGTTCATCTGGACCATAAATTATGTCAGCAATATACTGACACCTGGAGGAGGATTAAAATTAATAAATAAGTGAAAGATCAATAATTCTGGTGGGATGACCACATACCTTGTGAAAGAAAGAGGTCAATGGTCAGTCACAGATGAAGCAGGTTACATGACAAGCAAGAGCTGTGTACTCAGAGAAACCAAAGAGAGACTGCTCAACACTAGTCATGTGGCAGTAACGCTTATACACAATATAAATTAGGCTCTTATAAGGAATCTATGTCCTAAATGTTGTTTTTACTGTGAATGGCATACATACAAACCAGGAGGGAAGACCTTGAAAAAGGAGACATGCATGTCTACATTGAAACCTTTTCCTTGTAACATTACATTAATATTTATTTATATAGCACCAACAATGTATGTAGCTCTAGGTACAGAGCATAGAAGGGGGCAACCACGGCTGGACTGGGAACAAAAACCAGTCCTGGAAAACATCTGTAAACCAGCCCCATAGCATAACATATTTAAACCAGCCCCATAGTATAATATAATTTTTTTGTTCATAAAAGGGGAAACCATGCATTTTAAAATTTGAAATTAACTTGTGGTAGTGAAGGGTAAGATTTGGTAATGCCTAAATAGAGTAAAAAGTCTTCACTCCAGTCAAATTTATAGGTTTGTGTAAGGGTGTTCACTATGTCATGGGGTAAATTTTATAGGGTTTTAGAGATGCATGAGGGTAGAAATAGAAGTCAGGGGATTAGTCAGGGTTAAAATTATATCATCAGCGAATAGGTTTAGTGTATATGTTTTGAATGGGGATTTTAGACCATGGATATGTCAGTGATTCCTCAATTTATTTGCTAAGGATTCCAAAGCAAGAGCAAAAATTAGCATTAGTGATGAGTATAAACCAGAATAGAAGACTTTACCTGTGGGGACAACATTGGGGGGAGGCAGGGCGGAAGAGAGAGAGAGAGAGGCAACGTTGGGGGAGGGAGGGAGGGGGGAGAGAGAGGCAACTTTGGAGGGAGGGAGGGAGGGGGAGAGAGAGGCAACTTTGGGGGGAGGGAGGGAGGGGGAGAGAGAGGCAACTTTGGGGGGAGGGAGGGAGGGGGAGAGGTAGCATTGGGCAAGTCCCAGGAGAAGTGCCGGGCAGCAGCGGAGGATGTCTCCCTAAATTGTGCAGACATCCTCCGCTGCTGCCCCCACTACCCATCAGGGAGATTTAGGCAGCCGGTGGATGTCTGCACATACATGCAGACATCCTCCGCTGCTGCCCAGCATTTCCATCGATTATGACGGACAGCTGTCCGTCATAATAGATGGACGCATCGGGCAGCATGGAGGATGTCTGCACGTATCGTGCAGACATCCACCGGCTGCCCCCACTAGCCACCAGGGAGAGAGGCAACGGAAGGGGGAGGGAGGGAGAGGGAGGCAACTTTGGGCGGAGGATGGGTAGAGGGAGCATTGGGCAAGTCTGGGGGGTAGGGGCAGCATTGGAATATGTGTGAGGAGTGGTGTACTGGATGGAGACCAAGATGCAGGATACACAATTCAGATAAATAGATAGTATGAATGGAAACGTAGGACTCCCCCAACTGCTACAATCCACACTTGCAGGGGTTAAGATGCCGGAATCTGTTGTATTTGTAATCCACAGTGATGAAGGTTAAATACAGGAACAGACACGGAGACAATCCACAGTAGTAAGTATAATTCACACTTGCAAGGGTTAACTGCAGGATCAGGATACGGATACAATCCACGGCAGTAAGTATAATCCACACTTGCAAGGGTTAAATACAGGAACAGACACGGATACAATCCACAGCAGTATGATAAACAGTCCAGGGTCAGGGGTATCAGAGAGACAGCAAAACGTAAGACAAGCCGGGGTCAGGTTACCAGAGAATCAGCACAACGATGAACAGTCCAGGGGCACAGGCAGGTAGAAGGGTGGTGAGAAATCCAAGGTCAGCAACAATAACAATTATCAGTAGAAAAACGCTAGGCTTCCGAAAAAAACGAGAATCACCAAGCACTGCTTGTTTGGTGATTCTGACTTTTAAATCTTCCCGCGCCTCGCGGGTATGCGACGTGCTTGACGTCATCGGACGCGCGCCTCAATGTAGAAACTGAAAGTGAAGGTGTGAACGCGCTAGCAAGCGCGTGAGACGGATTCTGGCTGTAAGGTAAGACACTGAACACAGGAGAGCTGCTGCGGGGCAGGTCCTGACAATATGAAAGGAAATAAAAACAAGAAAGGCATCTTTTTATACCATAATTTTTATTAAATATGAAAAAACAATTTTCATGTGAATATATATAAATTAAACTTTTTTCCTATAGGGTAGTCTTATATTCATGCTTTGAGTTTTGTTCCTAAAGGAATATCCAAAGTTTGGAGGGTCGTCTTATAATCAGGGTCGTCTTATATTTGAGCAAATACAGTATATATCTTTTAAGGCAGTTAAACCTGCGAATTGCAGGATGACTTTTGGTCTATTTGCTAAGGCAAGAGATTTGAATCTGGGAAACTTTACAATGAAAGGAAATTATCAATAATTTGGGGATTTCGTAGTAAGATTTTGGTTCATTTTAAGGGGAGCTTCTGGAGTATACACTAAATGGGGTCCCAGCTTTTTTACAGTAAACAATAAACATTACTCAGCTATCTCTAACTAATGTCCATGATTCAGGACCAATCTACTGTAGGAGCTTTTAGTGCGTTGAAGCGATCTCCCATATTGTTATGGACTTTGGAAAACTATTCTTTCTTGTCCTCCATGTGAGAGGTTTGTTCCCCAAAGGACATTGCTGAGCAGGTAAGGTATTCTGGGTGGGAGTCTACCCAAATTCAAAACTTTATCAATTCTTTTTGGGCCGTGTGGTGCAGCAACTGCTTCAATGGCCATCTCCTTCGGCAGTCAACCCATTATTTTGTTTTTTAACTTTACTTTTTGAACTATATATTTCCATCTTTTTATTAGCATGGTTGATGTCAAGGGAGACCGTGAATGCCAGCATTGTAAAGTTTGCAGAACTATCATGGGGAATTTTTTTTTTTTAAATATCCGAACACTATTTCCCTGTTTGTGTTTATGCAATATGATAGAATGATTTCAAAAGCTTTACCTCTGAAAATTGTTTACATTTGGGTTGTGTAAAATAATAATAAAAAACCCAAATACAAAATATATCTTAAAAATAACAAAAAGGAATAAGTAATGAATAAAACACCCAGCACAGACACTTTCTGCCAATGGGCTGTTCTGTGTAGTTACAGAGAAAAACTAAACTGCTAAGAAGTAAAGAAAGAAAATCGGATAAATGATATCTCTAAAGTAAATAACAAATGAAACTTGTTGGTAAAAGCCAAAGAAAATAATCTTCAATTAAAGTGCACACTCGATTCCATGGATATATTTGTAATGTAAAAATTAGATTGCTTCAATGTGCAGGATTACTGCCTCAAGGTAAGAAACAGTGTTTTCTGAATCTGCTAGGATGCATCTTTTGATATTTATATTATTATAATTTTTTTTCCTTTATTTCACCGACAATAGGGTGAAGTTTTACTAGTGCTCACAGAAAGCCTTGGTTGACTGTAATATGCCTAGTGTTTATCTTTTCATTCAAATGATCATTTTGTGGACTGTAAGACTATCTAAAATGTGATTTGGAGATTTATTCTACCAAACACCATTGGAGTATTGCTTGAGATCTTATTTTGTACTCTAAATATATTTTTTTCTGTTTTCTATGTTAATGCGTCACTAACATGCTTAATTTAAAAAGTCCTAAAAACTACCTGTCATTGAGTTACCATTTTTTTCATCTGTGTTTCCATTTAATTCGGCATAGTATCTCATATTTAAAATCCACTGGAAAAAACAGAGTTAAGTCCTTCAGTAACCTTTTTGTTTACTGCTGTTATTAAGAGATGATACTTGAATTTATTTAGATATTTTTTTTCCTAACTATAATAAACCCCTCCATTTCTCTTTGTATTGGCAGCCAGGCCACTAAAATGTATTTTGGAACCTTTCCAGAGCTTAAAAAAAAACACGCAAAAGTCTTAATACAATTTACTAAATCAAGACAAGCATTATAAAGAAGAGTGGAGTGATTGTGTTTTTTATCGGTCCTGATGAAGTCCATCCAATCTTCTTCTGTAGCTAGGATGCCATCCATCTCAATCACTTAACACAGGGGCAAATCAATGGTAATGCACACAACTGTAGTGTGGACTCACTGCATCATTTAGATTTAAAGATGCTGTCTGTCTGAACTTGGATAGATATATCACAGTGGTAAAATCTTTCCCAGCCTTTGTATAATATAAATGCAATTTTAAAAAAAACTTTTTTTTTAAGGCAAAAAATACAACACACCAAGTATTTCAATAATGTTAATAGTGGTAACCTTGGGATGTAGACAGGTAAGTTGAGGTGAAATGATCATTTCATTTTACCTACTCAACTACACATTTTGTCAAAAATGTGGTTAGCTGTTTGTCCTAGATACGTTTATCTGGCCATTGACAATGTGTAGTTAAATCTTTGAAATCTCAAATTTTTAACAATGCATTATTTAAAGTCAACTGTGTTTTTGAGGGGTTATGAGCGCGGAGGGGTGCAGTTTGGCACCTCCATGCAATACTTGGAATATAAGAAGGATTATGCTGTCACGGTTCTAGCCCATTTCTCTGGCTCCTATATCTTATATTCAGGTTTTGTGGCTGTTTCCTCTTCAGCCTCTAGTGGCCGCTATTCTAGTGTTTCCATTCTACTCCTGCCTCATTATCCTCAGCCCAACTATATTTAAACCTGCAGCTATTTGCACTAGGTGCCTTTGTATTGCTTTGGTTACTGCCTGTATAGTGCCTCTGTGCTTATTCTAGCCTTCCTGATTCTTTCGTTTTGATATCCTGTTGCCGAATCCTTTCCTGTCCTGGATCAAGCCTGTTTGCCATTGGTTTTGACCTGTTTGCCTGCCTTGTGACTTTGTCTAGCGATATTCCTTTGTTGTCCTTATCCGTGTATGACCCAGCCTGTTGACTACTCTACTTGTGTGTTTTTGCCTGCTTCAGTGTGCGGTATCAGTCAGTGTGCTAAAGTTTTGGGTGGTAATTTGCCTGAGGCTCAAACATAGGGTATAACACCATTCAGTTGAAATTGCACTGTACTGTTTACTACTATGTGCCAGTCTCAGCTACCAGTCCGGTCTCGGCTACCAGTCGCATCATAGTTGCCAGTCTTCACTACCAGTCATGTCACAGTTTCTAGTCTCAGCTTCCAGCCCTTAGTTATGCATCCTGGGGTGTAGACAGGCCCCACACCATGCCCTGCAACGAGGCTCCTCCCTGGTCTGCTATCCCAGGTTGTGACTTATGTCTTTAGGTTTCTATAAAACATTTTCCTTATTCTACTCGTACTTAATTCTAGCAACCCCTTGTGTTGAAAAGCAGTTTCCTGGAAGGCATATGCATATACATTTTCAAAAAAAAAATGCAAAATAAACAAACAAAAGCTGTGGCATTTACTCCTCCTGCAGAGCTCATAATTAATTATCTGGAGGCACAAGTTAATGGTGAAAGACCATCATTTGCACTCAAACTGATATATAACACCTAGCTAAAATCTACTGTTTGCAAAAATACATGTCAGCTCAGTAAGAGTGAGAGACTGTTATTGAATATGCTTCTCCTGTCCTTCTGGTTCAGAGCAGACGAACTGTCGTTTAGTTTGCAACCTTTTAAAAAAAAAATATATATATACTGGCCTACGAGCCAATTTTTTTTTACTGGCCTGCTGGTAAAATACTATCGGAGTGGCAAATAACTGCTGTTATGGGGGCTAGTAGTTTTTAACTTTGAAATTAAAAGTTCTTTATTCCATATTCTATAGGTTTATTAAACATGAATTTAGATAAATAAGTCACGGTTTTATTTGATTTTGAAGTCATCAATTACATAGGCACAGATTATGTATCCTGCCATCAGCTGTCCTGTTTCCAGCTTGCCTAGAGGCCAAACATTCTCAAACAAATAATATTAATAGGGAGGGAGAAGGCATAGCCCGAAGTCTACATAATATAATTACTTTAGTAAAGTAGGATTTGAATATAGTAAACATTTGAGAGCTTCTATATTAATCATCACAAGACTGTTGACAAACTACTAACATTTGTAGTTTGTCAACAGTCTTGTAGGAAAATTTAGGTTTAACACAAAAGCTAGGGTTTGAAGAGTAAGAAATGACAATCCATTGCTTTATATTGCTCTAAATGGAATATTGTCACTAACAGGTGCACACAAGACAAAGTATTTTCACGTTTATAGTGGGATGACAATGTTTCTAAACTGATTTGACACAGTGTGTAAATCTCCAATGGGATATTGTGTTCTAGAGTTAAGGAGATTGAAGCCTCTGATGCAGAAAGGAACCGTAGCTGTCCATGGTGCTGATACTAACAATTTAATTTTACTGAAAGCTGTGCTGATTGAAAAAATGGAAGGGAACACATTCAACTTGAGCAGACAATACAACTATACTAAGGAGGCCAGTTCAAACCTCTCCTGTAATATACATATATTTTATTCTAATTAGGAAGGAAAAAAATATGTATCACTGAGCTGCATGCTAACATTCCTCACATGCAGGTGCTTTCTCCAGCATTCAAATACTGGATTTTGACAAATATGGTATACAGTAAGCACTAGGGATGGACTGACTAGTCTGGCACTCAGTCACTGCAGAATCTGCTGCTCACAGAGGGACTGGCTGGGGAGATCTTTGGATGGTCTTTTGATCATGCTGGGAGTTTGAGAGGCAGCATAGTAGGATGTCTGTTTGTAACTCCTGAGTGTGCAATGTGGGTGATGCGGCATGTACAGGGGTGCAAGGGTAAGTGATAGTCCTGTGTGTGCATTGCGTGTGATGGGACAAGTCCTGGGTGTGCAATGTGGGTGATGGAACATGTCTTGGGTGTGCAATGTAGGTGATTGAGCATGTAATGATTTGCTGGGGCAAGACCTTGGTGTGCTATGTGGACACCCAATGAGGCTGCTGGGGCATGTCCTTGGTGAGCAATGTGGGTGATGGGGCAAGTCTTGGGTGTGCAATGTGGATGCTGTGGCATGTACTGGGTGTGCAGTGTAGGTAATGGGGCATGTCCTGGAGTGCAGGGCAAGTACTAAATGGGCAATGTGATTGCTAAGGGCATGTCCTTCGTGAGCAAGGTGGGTGATGAGTCATGTCTTAGGTGTGGAATGTGGATACTTGGCCATGTTCTGTGGATGAAAACTGGGTGCTGGCTGGTGTGAGTCCTGGATGTTTAAGGTGATGCTATGGCAAGGAATGTGGGGACAATAACAAAAGGGGTGCAGGAGAAAAGGTGTGGGGGAGGTGGCGCCAGACAATTTGTTCTGATAAAGTTTAATACCATGCTGTATTTTTTTTAGAACATTCTATTTATCTACCTTTTCAGCATAGTAGAATTCAAATTTAAAAAGATGAATAAATAGAACCATTTATCGAGGGCTTGCATATCGGCGAGCACAAGGGGGGCTCATGATCTTTTATTGCCTGGTGGAGCTATGAGTTGTCAACATAGGATGTACCTGACACATCCTGCAGTGGAATGAGCAGTTTTTGCAGCACTGAGATTTCTCTGCCAGGGCACCTGCGATTGCTCCACGGAGTGAATCATGGTTACCATATTGGGGATCAACATGCTCCTTCAATATGGCTGCTGCCCTCTTGTAGGAAGTGATTGGAAGTGAAAAAAAATTCTGTTGCTCTGATGTTGCTGTTAGCAACATTGCAATGAAAAAAAAAAGACTTTGCTAAACATCTAGGGTTAAGGTTAGAATAATGGTTAGGGTTACAATTAAACAACATTTTGAATAAATTGAGGGCTAGCATAAGGGTTAGAGTTAAGGTTAAATTTAGGGTTAGGGTTAAATTTAGGGTTCGGGTTGGGTCAAAAGGTCACTGTAGGTCAAAATGGTTGTAAAACAAAAACCACTGTTTTTGGTTATTGCACTATAACATGCATAAAAACGCAGGAAAACATGGAAACAAGCATATTTATAAACTCGGGACAAAATTTAAAAACCATTTAAATTAGGTGTTTTTTACCGATTTAAAGTATTTGTGTAAATTACATTTTAGGTCAAAGTTAGAAAAAGTGTTTATTTTTTTCATCATATTTTATGATTTTGTTTGTAGTAAATTATAAGATATGATGAACATAATGGTATCTAATGAAAGCCCTCCTTATGGTGATAAAAACAATATAGTTTATGTGGGTGCAGTGTGTGAGAAAGAAGAAGATTACAGCTAAACACAAACACCCCAGAAATGTAAAAACAGCCCATGTCAGGGAAAGACAAGTTCAAAAGGTCATGTCAATAAGGGGTTAAAATCAAACCATCAATGAGTTTTTTTTATATATGCCTTTATGGCATATATTTAGCAATTTCCATATTTAGTAATCACTTTAAAATCAGTGTACTTTTTTGCCCTAAAATGATGAATTCTCCAAATAATATTTTGAAAACTTAAATCCTGTATTTCACAAATAATCTCCAAATTTGTGCTAACTGTGGGTCTATAGGAGTATGGGGAATCCTGTGCTTTCTCAGACCAAGTTCCCCAAACCTAAACCCCTAAAATTTGCGATTATGGGCAACGTGGCGCTACAATACTAAGGACCTCTTGGACCTTGTGACACTGTATGCACATGAACAATAATTGTGTATTATTTGACTTTTTATGTATTAACTTTCTGGTTAAGCATCATGCGAGCAATTGTTTATAACTCAGAGAATATAAAGCTATGGTTGGACTATATGTGCCATAATTTACAGCCAAGAGCATCATGTAACATACTAGGTCTGGATGTATCACATGATGCCGAACCACACATGCATCAGACTAGCTGAACATCTTGGGACAAGTAATCTACACATACAGGATGCCCCTTCCTCTTTTTTCTAACTTTCTCAGGTGATTGGGATCCTTATTAGGCTCTAGCGGAAGATGTGATTTTTTTGTGGTGGTGTAGCACGGACTTATTTTATGCTGCCTTGTCTTTCTCTAGCACTTTTCAGCTCTGTTTCATCAGTTGTGTGTACATGAAAGTGCGTGTGCATGAAAGGTGTCTATGGAGCATGCAGTAGACATATATGGTACTGCCTTACTTAGATCTTAGATGTGACCACTTACCGCCTTTTGCATAACATGTGTGGCAAATCTCTTTCTTCCCCTCTCCCCCTGCTATTTATCCATAAACAACATTTAATGGTAAAAGGCTTTTCTGTTAGTCGATGCCCAAGACACTAATACAGCTCTTCAACTAAGAGTCTCATGGAAAAAGACAGATATTACAAGTTTACACTAGATCCAATTCCCCCAGACATCATAATGCCTTGTTTTGGGCACAGTTGTAAAAGCAAATCTCGCGGTGCAGTAATGCCTTACACTGACAATTCCTCTGTTCTTCATATATTTTGTACATTTTTTTTCCTAAATCACTAGCTCCCATGATTCCAGTATAAAGATTTAAATTGGCCTTTTATAACTGAAAAGAATGGCATTTAAAATTTTCAATATCCCTCAGTGTAACACACAACCATAAATCCAAACAATACACACCACGGTCGACAAGCTAATTACATGTCAATTCCTAATTAGACGTCATCATGTCCTTGCAGTAATGAAGCTGACTATTCTGCAGTCGAGAACCTTTCCAGGCACAGCCTGCATTTCCATAACCGTTAACAGGTCATTAGTCAGCTCTCTGATCAGTCTCTTTATCCAGCTAAGACTGATCAAAGGTTAATTGAAAATCTGATGCAGATTCAGCCTTAAAGCCCCTCTACTGCAGAGAGTAATTGGCTGCACCCAAACACTGCCCTGTAGGACATGGCAAAGTGACCTAGTGGGAGTGAATGTGCATCTCACACCAGTGCCTTGTGTCTGGCCATAGAATGAACCAATTAGTAGAGGAGAAGGGGTGCCACATTATGACGGGACACTCTCAGAGAGCAACATTGATTGCAGTTATATAATAATGCGGCCTCTCAAGTTTGTTTAAGGGAAAACATTCCCTACCTAGTTGGAGGAGTAGACCAGACTAGTAAATAAAGCAATATAAAGGGAAAAAAAATACCAAAACCAAATAAAATGAAAAGGACTCTCTCAATTAAACAATGCTATATGTAGAGAATTAAAAAAGATGATCAATGATCTATAAATTGTGTTAGCAGAATTGCAAGCAAGGGCATAAAATAAGAAAGATTTATGTTTTAAACATGTATGTGGTGTCTCCTGTTTATGACATCACCTGTGGCCAGGGTCTTCTTTAATATTGATTTAGACACTAGGCAAGCATTTGCTTGGGCCCCCTGGACCCTGCCCCCCTCCCTAGGATGCAATCACGTCCTCCATCGCAATATTCCCCCACCACAAAAAAACTGTCAAAAATAAGCACACAAACAATTGGACTTGTATTGCAGTGAGTACTTTTATTGCAGTGTATCAAATGTGTATAATAAGTGTATACATGGATCAACATGTGCATATATGGCTGCAATATGTATACATTCTTATTATGCAACACTGCAATAAAACTACTCATTGCCAAAGTTACAAAAGTATACAAGGATATTAGAGCACACTTACATATCTTTATATATATTTATAAATATCTATACACATATCTCTCCCTCTCGTTGCATTTATACTTGAAACTTCTTAATATTATATTCAACTATTTTCATATGTAATAAAAATGTTATTGAAAATTTGCATTTTTTGTTTTTATTCCTTTTTTCTGCACCCATATTGCACCAAAAGATTTAACACAGCCCCATAGCATAGCCACAGCACTTGTCATGCACCTATATTTCACCCGCAGCACTTGGCTTGCACTCATATTTCACCCTCACTTTCCCCTCTTAGTACATGTTATTTTGCCACAGCATCACTTTGCCAATTAAAATAAGCCTTTGTCAGGGACCAGTTAACATGCCACAGTCACTTTGTCATTAACAGATGCAACAACCAGTTTGCCTATTAAAATATGCCACAGTTTGTCAATTAAATATGCCACAGTTTGCCCATTAATATGCAATAGCCAATTTGCCCTCTAATAAGCCATAGCCGATTTGTCCATTAATATTCCAGTAATATTGTGCCATTCAGATGCCAGTATTATTGTGCCATTAAGATGTCACAGCCAATTTGCCCATTAAGATGCCAGTATTATTGTGTCATTAATATGCCACAGCCAATTTGGCCATTAAGCTGCCAGTATTATTGTGCCATTCAGATGCCAGTATTATTGTGCCATTCAGATGCCAGTATTATTGTGCCATTCAGATGCCAGTAATATTACCCATTCAGATGCCAGTATTATTGTGCCATTAAGATGCCAGTAATATTGTGCCATTAAGATACCCCAGCCAATTTGCCCATTAAGATGCCACAGTTAGGTTTTCTATTAAAATGTTAATGTTACAGTGCTCGTTATATACCACCCTCCTCCCCCTTCCCCAGTACTCACCTCCTGGCTGCTCCATGTCCTCAGATGTCTCCCCATGGGGGCAGCTGCTTTGGGCCCCCCAGGAGTAGTTGGGCCCAAAGGAACTGCCCCATTTGCCCCACAGTAAAGACAACCCTGTCTGTGGCTGTATTTGCAAATAAACTAATTTACAGTGAGAAATGTATACTTTGCATGTCAAGTAACAAGGTGTCAAAAGCAGGAGATGCTACATACACAGTTAGAATTTATATTTCTCTAATTTTAAGCATTTTCCTGCCATTCTGCTAACCCCAATGTAAAGATCATTTTTCATATTTTTTCATTGTCTACATTCACAGTAGAGGTGACGTTTAGGTTGACAGAGTCCCTTTAATAATTGCTTGCTGCAATTTGCTTATTCTATCATCAGGTCCACCTCAGGCTTAATGGGATATACTGTGGTTCAATCAATCAGACTAAACACATGTGCTGTGTTGGTAGTGCACTCGAAAACTGAACTATGGGGAATACATGAGGACAGGTGTGTTGTTTACTAGAATTTACACTGCCAACATAAAACCAATAACTGTTCCTTGACAATATCCCTGAATTGTTCCTTAGACATGTGCAAGTGTTTGACACTATAGCTCCTATAGCTATCCAACTAGTCTCTGACAATATTTTGCATTAGTAACTGTTTAACTCACATTTGCCAATTTGGATGTGTCATGTAAGATTATTTCCTGTATGGAAAGAAAATTAAAATGAATGATAATATATATTTATTGATATGGTAATTGAAGAGAGGAGCATTCTGTGGACTTAAAGTCATGACAAAGATCAATGTTTCAGTGCCACACAGGGGACTTTTATCAAGAGAATGGCAGGGAATTGAGAGGGGAATTTCAAATTTAAGTTGTAACGGTTCTCCAATGCAGCTGAATGGGGGAATTTTTCCAACTCAGCTATTTTGGTCTTACGTTTGACATTCCCATCTTAATTCCCTACAGTTCTCTCTTTATTGAGAAGACCCTTTGCTGTGTTGAGAGTAAAGGTTGCAGGTGTAAAAACATCTGAGGTGACTTACTTCCTACTGTTTGTTCACTAAATTATGTGTTGTGCCAAGTACTATACACACATTTTGGAGGACAGTGCATGGTAAATGAAGGGTTTAATCCTGGCAGTGCCCCCTCCCCATACAAGCACCCCCTGCACAAATTATAATACATGCACATTAAAAGAAATTATGAAGGAACAGCCAATCAGAGAGGAGTTGTTGATTGCATGCTGGGAAATATCTCCTCAGCACAATGAGACAGGGCATGTAACTGCAAATGTGTTACTAAACATATCTTCGAAACTGCTGAGCGATTATAAAAATGCTAAGACAGCATATCAACAGTTTTATTTTTACATTGTAGACCAGGGGTCCTCAAACTTTTTAAACAGGGGGCCAGTTCACTGTCCCTCAGACCGTTGGAGGGCCGGACTATAGTAAAAACAAAAACTATGAACAAATTCCAATGCACACTGCATATATCTTATTTTGAAGTGAAGAAACAAAACGGGAACAAATACAATATTTAAAATGAAGTAAAGTTAAATCAACAAACTTACCAGTATTTCAATGGGAATAGTGTGCCTGTCAGATGCCCAGGGATATTATGCCAGTCAGAGTCCAGTAATATGCCATTCAGAGCCCAGTAATATTATGCCAGTCAGAGCCCAGTAATATTGTGCTAGTCAGATGCCCAGGAATATTATGCCAGTCAGATGCCCAGGAATATTATGCCAGTCAGAGCCCAGGAATATTATGCCATTCAGATGCCCAGGAATATTATGCCATTCAGATGCCCAGGAATATTATGCCATTCAGATGCCCAGGAATAGAGTGCCAGTAAGAGCCCAGGAATATTATGCCAGTCAGATGCCCAGGAATATTATGCCAGTCAGAGCCCAAGAAAATTATGCCAGTCAGAGCCCAAGAAAATTATGCCAGTCAGATGCCCAGGAATAGTGTGCCAGTCAGAGCCCAGGAATAGTGCGCCAGTCAGATGCCCAGGAATATTATGCCAGTCAGATGCCCAGGAATAGTGTGCCTGTCAGATGCCCAGGAATATTATGCCATTCAGATGCCCAGGAATAGTGTGCCAGTCAGAGCCCAGGAATAGTGCGCCAGTCAGATGCCCAGGAATATTATGCCAGTCAGATGCCCAGGAATAGTGTGCCTGTCAGATGCCCAGGAATATTATGCCATTCAGATGCCCAGGAATATTATGCCATTCAGATGCCCAGGAATAGTGTGCCAGTCAGATGCCCAGGAATAGTGTGCCTGTCAGATGCCCAGGAATATTATGCCATTCAGATGCCCAGGAATATTATGCCATTCAGATGCCCAGGAATAGTGTGCCAGTCAGATGCCCAGGAATATTGTGCCAGTCAGATGCCCAGGAATATTGTGCCTGTCAGATGCCCAGGAATATTATGCCATTCAGATGCCCAGGTATAGTGTGCCAGTCAGATGCCAAGGAATATTATGCCATTCAGATGCCCAGGAATAGTGTGCCAGTCAGATGCCCAGGAATATTATGCCATTCAGATGCCCAGGAATAGAGTGCCAGTAAGAGCCCAGGAATATTATGCCAGTCAGATGCCCAGGAATAGTGTGCCTGTCAGATGCCCAGGAATATTATGCCATTCATATGTCCAGGAATATTATGCCATTCAGATGCCCAGGAATAGTGTGCCAGTCAGATGCCCAGTAATAGTATGCCAGTCAGATGACCAGGAATATTATGCCAGTCAGATGCCCAGGAATATTATGCCAGTCAGATGCCCAGGAATAGAGTGCCAGTAAGAGCCCAGTAATATTATGCCAGTCAGATGCCCAGGATTATTATGCCAGTCACAGCCCAAGAAAATTATGCCAGTCAGATGCCCAGGAATATTATGCCATTCAGATGCCCAGGAATATTATGCCAGTCAGATGCCCAGGAATATTATGCCAGTCAGATGCCCAGGAATAGAGTGCCAGTAAGAGCCCAGTAATATTATGCCAGTCAGATGCCCAGGATTATTATGCCAGTCACAGCCCAAGAAAATTATGCCAGTCAGATGCCCAGGAATATTATGCCATTCAGATGCCCAGGAATAGTGTGCCAGTCAGATGCCCAGTAATAGTATGCCATTCAGATGCCCAGGAATATTATGCCAGTCAGATGCCCAGGAATAGAGTGCCAGTAAGAGCCCAGTAATATTATGCCAGTCAGATGCCCAGGAATAGAGTGCCAGTAAGAGCCCAGTAATATTATGCCAGTCAGATGCCCAGGAATATTATGCCATTCAGATGCCCAGGAATATTATGCCATTCAGATGCCCAGGATTATTATGCCAGTCAGATGCCCAAGAAAATTATGCCAGTCAGATGCCCAGGAATAGTACAGTGCTCGTTATACCTCCCTCCTCCCCCTCCTTCCCCATCACTTACCTCCAGCTGCTGTGTCCCCGGCTGGACGTATCGCGCAGTGTTCCCTCCTCCCTGCACGGAGGAGGGAAACAGTTACCGGGTCCGGATGTGACGAAACGTCACATCCGGTCGCGGTGATTTATTTTTTTTTTTTTTCGTTTTCCTGCAGCCGCATCTTCTGCGGCTGCAAGGAAAAAAAAAAAAAAAAGGTAATCAGCGGGGAGCGGGGGGTGCCGGCAGCATGTGGCCCGCGGGCCGTAGTTTGAGGACCCCTGTTGTAGACACAGAAGGTTTTAAACAGGCAATCCATGTACATTGAGTCATTGAGATGGAAAATATATTTATGTTTGCATAACCAAAATTGAAATATTTTGTATTCCCCCCCACTAATGCTGGCCCTTCATATGTGAATGAATTCGTACTTCAGCTGATGAGTTGTTTCGCAAGCCTTGGCAATTTGTTTACCCTAATAGCACTAAATGTGTTTAAAGGCTGATTTGGGACAATCAGGAATGCTTATGAATATTTTATTAAGCTACGCTGGATCATTATTTGTGATGGGAATGTGATATTCATGACAATCTACTGTCATCAGAATTGCTTCGTCAGCCAAGCACAGTGTGGAAAAAATTAGTCTAAGCAGGTACTATGATAGGAGACGTCCCAAATTACCTAGCTGTAAAAGGGTATTCCCCATTTTGCTGATTGATAACATATTCAGTGTAAGGGCTTCTTTTGCAATAGCTCTGTAGCGAACTACACTGAGAGGGGTACTTTGATATAAACTAGGAAGTGAAAAATAGAGCATTAAACAATATTTTCCTCATCAAGAGATACATTCAAATAGCAGATAATACAGATGGCTGCAAGTTTTTTGTGACCTAAAATAATGTGCGCTAAATCTTGGATGAGCAATATCCTGCTCTCTACCATACTTTAAAGGAGTATACAATTATAATACGTACTGCATTAAGGTAGTATAAACTTAGAATACAATTAATAGCACAGGTATCCAGCATAGTTAGAGGTATACTTGGTGTGCATTGTGGGTGCTGTGGTAAGTCTTGGGTATACAATGTGGGTGCTGTGGTAAGTCTTGGGTGTACAATGTGGGTGCTAGCTCATGTCCTGGGTGTGTTATGTGGGTGCTCAGACATGTACTGGATGTGCAATGTGAGTGTTGGGACATGTCCTGTGGATACAATGTGAGTGCTGGCTGGAGTAAGTCCCTTGTTTGAAATGTGGGTGCCTGGGAATTTCCTGTGGCTGTAATGTGGGTGCTGGCTGGGGTAAGTCCTGGATGTGTAATGTGGATGCTTGGGCATGTCCTAGGTGTGCAATGTAGGTGCTGCAGCATGTCCTGGGTGTGCAATGTGGGTTCTGACTGGGGTAAGTCTTCCAACTCGCACCTCCAAGACTTCTCCCGAGCTGCCCCCTTTCTCTGGAACTCCCTTCCGCAGAGTATACAGCTCTCTCCCTCCCTTTCAAACTTATAAAAGTCCCTTAAAACTCATCTCCTTAAAGAAGCTTACTACCCAACCCACTAGAATACCAGTCACTTTATCTCTAACTAATCCCACCTAGTTGGAACACGCACAATTAATCTTTGGCCAATCCCGCCTAGGGCCAACCACCCACATTACTGTTACTACAGCTACATTCCCTCTGTCCTTTTGGCTCCTTTATGTGTTTCATGTACCCCATTCCCTCTAGATTGTAATCTTGCGAGCAGGGCTCTCGTCTCATGTAGCAGTCTGTTCTAGTCTGTATAACTTAGTATCTAGTTCTCTTCTAGGCTCTGTACCCAGTGCTACATAAAGTGTTGGTGCTATATAAATGTAATGTCCTGGGTGTGCAGTGTGGGTGCTGGGGCATGTCCTGTGCATGTAATCAGGGTGCTGGTTGGGGTAAGTCCTGGGTATGTAATGTGGATGCTCGGGCATGTCCTGTGGGTGCTGGCTGGGGTAAATCCCTGGATGTGCAATGTGGGTGCTGGGGCATGTCCTCGTTTGCAATCTGGGTGTAGGCAAGGGGCATATCCAAGGTGCTCGCTGGGGATATGTCCTGGATGGCAAGCCCCATGGGTGCAATCTTGGTGATCTGGAAATCTCTGTAAATGTAATCTTTGTGCTCAGTCAAGACCATTAGATTCTCCAACAAGACCTGTGGATGCAATCTAGGTGCTCTGGCAAGACCTGTAAATGCAATATTGAAGCTCTGGCAAGACCTGTAGGTGCCAGTGGTGTGCTGTGTTGTGGATGCTGCAAGGTGGTGCTATGACAAGGGATATGGGGGCAACAGTGAAAGGAGAGGAGAAGAGAGGTTCTGGAAGGGAACCCCACACTTTCTGATGACGGCCATGCCATCAATGTCCAGCATCAGTAACAGTTGTCTTAAATACTGTGCCTTAGGGAACAAGTGCTGTGTTGCCATTGGCCTATCCCACCACTAGTGTGTAAATGTGATAAACCAACATTTTACATTAATTTATCCATATTTCACTGTCACATAAAACCATGAATTGTGACTTTACTTTACTGCTTTTGAGAGGGATTGTCATCTCAATTTCAATTTTTTTGTGTCCTAGACTGTATATGTTTGTGCATGTGCATTTGTGCTGTCAGTTTGAGTGACAGTTTGAGCTATGACTTTCATCCTCACAAGTCTTGCCTCCCGCTATTCCATATTTCCAGGGTAAGAATATGAGAGGTGTGAAGGAATTGTCCCAAAACATCTCACTATTGCCCTCTTTGTCTCAAAACACTTTGCCAGTGCTATCTTTGTGCCCCAACATTTTCACAGTACCATTGTTATGCCGCAAACACCACCCCTTCTTCTGGTTTAGGTTCCTCCATCATTGCCCCAAAGTACCTCTGAGTGCCTTCTTTGTCCCAAAACACCTTGCCAGTGCCATCTTTGTCCCAAAAAACCTTGTCGGTCCCATCTTTGTGCCCCAACACCTTCACGGTGCCATGGTTTTGCGCCAAACCTTACCCCAGTGCCACACATCTTCCCAGTGTCATCTTTGTGTCGCAGCACCATCCTAGTACAATCTCTGTGCCCAAACAACTTCCCAGTACCAACTTAGTGCACAAAAACCTTCCCAGTACCACCTTTGTGCCTAAAACTGTTTCATAGTTACACCTTCTAAGTGTCATATTTGTGCCCAAACACCTTTACAGTGCTATCTTCATGCCCAAACACTATCTCAGTACCATGTTCATGCCCAAACACCTTGACAGTGCAACATTTGTGCCCAAACACCTTCCCAGTGCCACATTTCTATGCAAAACAGATTTCATTACCACCTAAGTGTCCAAACACATTCCCAGTGCCACATTTGTGCCCAAAACAGCTTTCCAGTGCCACCTCTGTTCCTAAAATGCTTTCCTGCTTACCTGGCTGAATATTTCCATTTGTCTGTCAGAATGTGAGTTGCGTAGCCAAAAAATGGAGCAGACAGGCTCTACTGCAGATGAGGGCACCTATTTTTATTCTGCGGGTGGGGGAGTTTAGTGGTTGGCTTTTTATGCCATCAACTTTCCTTCCAAAAAGGAAGTATTTTATAGCTTGTAAAATCTATTTACCAGTAGTCCAGAAGTGTAACTATGCCACACTTCTGGACTACTGGTAAATAGATTTTACAAGCTATAAAATACTTCCTTTTTGGAAGGAAAGTTGATTGTTGTTTGAAATGACTTCAAGTGCTTTTTCCATTCTTGAAATAAACTCAAGATGGAAAAAAACAGCAAAGATCATTATTTAAAAACAAAACAAAATATGGCATGTATGAAACTTAGATGGGTTTAAACATCAAAAGCTTTTATGAAAAGAAAATAGAACCATTTTTTTACTGTCTGGAAATAAAAAAAAAACTCTTGTTAGTACTAAAGAAATGACACAATTGGTTAATCATCTTTATACCGCAGAGCTTCCCAGGACTGTAAATGGCTTCAAGGATTTTAAAACACAAATCACAAATATTTGCCATCAAAATGCTCTTCAGAGACCTATAGAGAGGACCAATAAAAAGCAAAATTCCATGTAAACGTTAACCATAAATATTCTGCATGTATTCTCCTGCTAGAATTAAGCATCCACCTTTTCAGGTACATACATGGTCCATTCAGTGCACAGCCAATAGTACACTGAAATATTGATGTGAATCGAGAATGACTGTAAATATTCTGTTCCCATAACATTGTGCCATTATCAGCAATCACCCTCCCTTGTCTCATTCCTGCTTTCTGCCATTATTAGACATGTTAGTTTGCATAATGTGGATGGCTTCAGTCTTATACCTTCTCTTCCTTCAAATATCACTGTGATCGAAATGTAAATTACATGGCACAGGAGCTGCAATATCACCACTTTTTATAGCTCAGTGGTGTGAATGACATTTAAAACACAAGTTCCATCAGTTATTCTCACGCTGTTGCCATAGAGACACTAGTGGGGAGTCTTCTGTTGTATAAGATGCTCCCCTGGAGAGTAAGATAGTCACTGCCGATCAGACGTATGTCTCTCTGTGTCAGCACAGTGCTCTGAACACTGACTCCAGAATGGCTGGGAGGGAACATGAATCTCACCATCAAATGCTAGGAGCAGAGGAAGTGAAATATCATGTACTGAAAAAGATATCAGTGAGAAGCATAGCCCTCTTTCATACAAACACAGAATTTTAATAGCTTCCTGGTGACACAGCTCAGTTGGCTAATGTACCAACTGCAGATGTAGGTTGAAATGTAGTATCTGTTCAATCCTCAGGGTTCAACCTTTAGGATCCTGGCAGGATTTAACTCTGTGTTCAAGATGAAACAATAATTTCATGTTTTGCAAAACATTTAGATAATCTTAATGTTTAATGTTAATAACTGCAAACAAGAGAAGATGTGAAAGTGATACTTAGTCTTTTTTATACTGTCCCTAGACAGAAAACTCAGCGAACTGTTGATATACAGTATGCTGCATATATATGCTGCATACATTCACAACAGTTTGGGATTTGATAGGATAGTCCATTTTGTTTACAGCTGTCCCATCAATTTCACCTATGTCTGCTGCTCTTTAAGACAAATAAATAACAAAAGCCCATAAATTGTAGTACGGTGCATAACCTGGGAGAAACAATTTAAAATCTCTGGTACAAAGGAGCGGTTAGCATGTGTACACTACAGCACTTACATTTAGTTCATGGCTATAAGCATATTTTTACAAATTGTGTACACTACTTTATTGTTCCTGTAACATATGCATACCTGCCAACATTTGGCAAAAGGACCCAGTCCAGAGCATGGTTGTGTAAAAGAAAATGAATAAAACTGAGAATATAAAAAGCAAATGGGGTAATCTATATATAAAATGAGCTGCTTGTAGACTGTGTCATTCTGACATTTAGTTTCCCTGTACTGAGTCAATACAACCAACTGTAATGTAACGGGTATATGATCCCCCAATAATATCAACTTGGGTGCTGACAGTTTTATTTTTTTATTTCGTCCAAATGCATTCACAATGCATCGTCCCATTGACGCATTTGATGTGGACATAATTCATCCATTTTTTTTGTTTTGGGAATTGCATTTGGAATTTTTGTTCATTCTATAAGAAAATCAGCGCTCTGGGTTTTGGACCCAATCGGATCAGTTTGGGGATCCAAATAGCCCTTAAATTTGTGCTACTCAGAGACCATCAAAGTAATCTCTAATCAACAGGAAAATCAACCAATGTGATGTGGCAACAGCTGAGATTCCTTGACGCAACCATAAAAGCAGATGTCTACATTTCTAAATACTGCATATCTGAGGATTAGAACATATAGAGACATCATCTTGCCGACTATAACCGTATTTCTCAGCTTCATAATCATTATGTAGTAGGCCTTCTAGGCCTTGCCTAACAATGAACGGGTTAAAGATGCAATCTGCAGCACCTTATTTTAAAGCACTGAAGCGAAGTGTCAGGTTTTATCTGCTCTCCGCAGCTGCATCGTCTCGGAGCGACGTTGTGCAAGCTGTCAATAAGGTTTCCCATTAAATTAAATGGCTTATTGACCGACTGGAGCCTGTGCAGGCAGGATGATAGTGAGGAAGTTGTAATGCAGCCTTTCCTTGCTGAAAACATTCTCCTGCTCACTGCTCACTAAATCAGTCTATAATGGAGTTTGAAATCCCACTACTAGGTTTGTGTTCCTTTTTTATTTGTTTTTAATTTGTATCAATGGTAATTCTGTCTCCTTCAATTTATGTCATGGCTGGACATGTGCGAACCCTTCTCTCTTCTCTGCTTGTGTTGGGCCTACAAGGACTACAAATCAGTTTTATTTTATTTCCTGTGCTGCTTTTGGTATTGGACATGAGTTGCTATAGGGAATGTGTAATTAAGCAGCTTGTAAAAAAGATAAATTAATTAATGATCACCTAAAAACTGCTCTGAAAAAATCTTAAATGTAGTAGACAATAGTTAAATGTTAAACAATAGTCGATTGTTAAAAATACTTCCTTTTATTTCGTTTTTCATAATTTTGCTTGTTACATGTATATAACATTTTAACCATATTAATAAAAACATAATTTATACAATCCTTTGCATACAAAAAAAATTATAAAAACAAACTAATGTAGAAGACAAAATCACTTCTCCCTTTAGATTTTTTTTGTGCCGGTTGACTTTGTTAAACAGCATATCAGTAATTCACAACTATACATTTTGAAAGGAATAGTGACAGGAACAACTTAGCATTTATTAAGCTAATTAATCTCTGCTTGCATTGTTTGGTTTAATTTGTATTGTAGAAATTCTCTGTAATAAAAATAAAAATACAAAGGCTGGCAGGCTAGAAATTAAGCAAATTTTCGGAAAAAAAATAAAAGCATTGTAAAAGTAAGAAGTCATGCTCTGAATTTTTATTAAATATTTGGTATAATTAAATACTAGTTTGAAGAGTTACATAGTTACATAGTAGTTTAGGTTGAAAAAAGACTTGTGTCCACCAAGTTCAACCCTTTTCCTATTCCATGTTTACCACTGTTGATTCAAAAGAAGGCAAGAAAAAAACCCTCAAAAAGTTGTTGATGTGCCACATAGCTATGGCTGAGAAATCTGCTGGACTGGGGGTTTCTCCTATCTGCTGCCATGGGTCTAAGAAGAAAGTAGCACCATCCGGGGAGGCCAAAACATTTTTTTTCATCAGAGATATACACCAATATACAATAAAGACAGATATATTGACAGATAGGGTAGAAAGGTTGGTACCAGGGGCGTTGCTAGGTCTTCGGATGATCTGGGGCTAGAGCCCAGATGAACTCAGTCACACACAGGGGCGTACCTAGAGCATTTGGCACCCGGGGCGGACCCTGAGTGTTGCACCCCCCCCCCCCCCACCCCATAATAAAAATGTAAGAAAACACCCACAAATTTTTCAGTGTTTGAAAATTGTACAATTATAGATACCAGGAATATTGTGCCACTCAGAACCCAGTAATATTGTGCCAGTCAGATACCAGTAATATTGTGCCTTTCAGATACCAGTAATATTGTGCCAGTCAGATACCAGGAATAGTGTGCCATTCAGAGCCCAGTAATATTGTGCCAGTAAGATACCAGTAATATTGTGCCACTCAGAGCCCAGTAATATTGTGCCAGTCAGATACCAGGAATATTGTGTCATTCAGAGCCCAGTAATAGTGTGCCAGTCAGATGCCTGTAATATTTTGCCAGTCAGAGCCCAGTAATAGTGTGCCAGTCAGAACCCAGTAATATTGTGCCACTCAGAACCCAGGAATATTGTGCCACTCAGAGCCCAGGAATATTGTGCCACTCAGAGCCCAGGAATATTGTGCCAATCATAGCCCAGTAATATTGTGCCACTCAGAACCCAGGAATATTGTGCCACTCAGAACCCAGGAATATTGTGCCAATCATAGCCCAGTAATATTGTGCCACTCAGAACCCAGTAATATTGTGCCACTCAGAGCCCAGGAATATTGTACCATTCAGAGCCCAGTAATATTGTGCCACTCAGAACCCAGTAATATTGTGGCAATCATAGCCCAGTAATATTGTGCCAATCATAGCCCAAGAATATTGTGCCACTCAGAACCCAGTAATATTGTGCCAATCATAGCCCAAGAATATTGTGCCACTCAGAACCCAGTAATATTGTGCCAATCATAGCCCAAGAATATTGTGCCACTCAGAACCCAGTAATATTGTGCCAATCATAGCCCAAGAATATTGTGCCACTCAGAACCCAGTAATATTGTGCCAATCATAGCCCAAGAATATTGTGCCACTCAGAACCCAGTAATATTGTGCCAATCATAGCCCAGTAATATTGTGTCACTCAGAGCCCAGTAATATTGTGCCACTCAGAACCCAGTAATATTGTGCCAATCATAGCCCAAGAATATTGTGCCACTCAGAACCCAGTAATATTGTGCCAATCATAGCCCAGTAATATTGTGTCACTCAGAGCCCAGTAATATTGTGCCACTCAGAGCCCAGTAATATTGTGCCACTCAGAACCCAGTAATATTGTGCCAATCATAGCCCAAGAATATTGTGCCACTCAGAACCCAGTAATACCCACACACACCTAGACACCCTGACACACACATACACACCTAGACACCCATACACAGTCACACTTTTTTTTTTTTACTTACCTTACACTTGGTCCATCATCCAGGACCTTCTGCCGGATGTCCGTCCACCTGACATCCGGCAAGCAGCTGACACAGCGCGACGGGGGCGGAGCTTGCACCCGTCGCGCTGTGATCTCTATGGCCAGGAGGAGAGGCTAGGGAGCGAGCTCCCTATAGCAGCCTCTCCTCCCGATCGGCCCTCACCCCCGCGTGAGGTTAATCCTCTGATTCTGGGACTATGTCCCAGACGGAGGAAAGCTCACCGGGGGATTTTTTTTATATTTATAGCCCTGGAGTCTCGGGGCTAAAGAATACTTTAGCCCCAGAGTCTCCATTCGGGGCTATGAAGGGGGGACTCGGGGCTATAGCCCCAGTAGCCCACCCCTAGCGACGCCTCTGGTTGGTACACATGAGAGACAGGAGAGATAGAGCAGTGGTTGGATCCCAATGCTGTTTCCACTGTCTCCACTACTTCAGATCCACTTATGCAGCAGGGAGAGAGACTGTAAAGGTGGAGACATAACATAACTCTATTTTCATGCAAGTGCATGCCTATGGGATCTGTGTGAAAGGCCAAAATACAGAACAAACCTGACCTTGGAGCTTTCTATATTAACCTATCGATCCCAATCAAAGCCACATCTGTGTAAGATCGCTGTGCTGCTTTGGAAAGAAAATGTATACATAACAAAACACTAATTTGTTATTTGATCTTATTACTCCCAGGATCATCCACACTTTCCTAGATTAACTTTACCATTAACATACTGTGGCATCAAAAAGTTGCGGTCGATGACATAAGGTAAAACCAGCTGCAGAGCTACTATATAAGCAATTAAAGCTGCTGATTATAGCCCCCACTTCCATTTGGGGCCCCGAGGAATTTCACACGTTGTATTGATGAAGCGAGCAGTACTCCTTGTCTTGGGACTCTTTAATGTAGGAGACCTGGCTGCAAGATTGTATAGTATGTGATGTCAGTGCGACCGTTCTCTGACTACTCTCCAACACTTGACTTTGTGTTGTTGTTCTTGAACTGCAAAGTCTTCAAAGGGACAAGAACTAATACCCATTGATAGGAAGGGGCACAAAATGATGGAAATAAAGGGAGTGCTGAATTATGGGAGTGATTACTGAATCATCTCTCAGGGGTCTTTTAGTGAGGGATTATGTGTGATGGAAGTGGGGAGTGCTGTAGTAAAGGTTGCTGACTGATGATGGTAATCTGATGAGAAGTTGCAAGTGCTGTGGAAAGGGATGCTGTGTGAGGGACAGAGTGATGATGTAGAGTGTGGTGTTGAGTGATGGGGCATGCTGTTTAGAGGGGTGATTACTGATCAATGGGAGGGGTGAAGTGGAAAGTGGTGCTGAGATATAGGAGTGCAGGGGTTCTGGCTTCTGGGAGTGTGAGGTTGTGACAGATGTGGGTTGCCGAGTGCAGTGATGAGGTATGTGGAGTGATGGGGCTCTCTAGTGAGGGGTATGGAATGCAGCACTGAGGTGTGCGGAATGCTATGCTGAATGATGACAGGAGCAGGGTTTTGAGGTAAGGAATGATGGGAGGCAGACTGCAAAATGATATGTTGATAACTACTCTTTATAATTATACTTTACTAATGTTTAGATGGCAGACAGCTTTTTTGTTCCCAATTGCTCTGTTTTGTTCCTGAAATCTATCATCATTATACATGGTCTGAGGATAAGTCTGGGGTAGTCCCTGGTTTGGGCAAGGTTATTATATGAGCCCCCAACATGTCTGCTGAAATAAGGTCTGTGGTCTTCACATGGATAAAATGGGCAGTTAGAATTGATGATAACCTATTTTTAAAGTGACGTTAGTATGAATTGACAAAGCTGTCAGGGACGGGGGGCTTTTGCGGGTTATAGGGACTTAATGGACACTTCTATCTCTGCGTTTGTTAAGGTGGATTTCAGGTATTCTGTGTCCTAAAGAGACAATTTAGGGAGATGTAGACCTTCCAAAAATGTATCTGGTTCTTCTGGTTGTGGCGTTTGTTAATCATTCTCTAAATTTTATCATTTTTCATAGCGATTGGCTAGTGGGTTGAAAAGATTATGGCCTGATTTTGTTACATGGCCTCTTTACTTTTGACAGTAAAGCTACTGTTTTCCCCATAAGTATGATGGGGAACATATGAACATATGCTACTTTATCTGTTCAGCATCATCAGTTAGCATCACAGGATCAGATTGTCTGGCTGGACCTCATTGAAAACTGTACTCCTATGGGAACCATACTATATTAAAGTTGCCACCTTTTCTTCCAAAAAATACTGGACATGGCTTGACTCGAGCTTAAAGTCTATGGAGACAATAGCAAGTTTATATGTCTGGCAAAAACGTTTAAAACAACTGTGTGTTAAGTGGTGTGTATGAGAAACACTCACAAACATATGGAATAACAGGCCTTTAGGAGCAGTGAGATTCCAAGAAGTAGTAGTTTTAATCTGCACAATGGGGATAAAACAGATACAAAACATAGAGCAGTAAAAGTGATTTTAAAAAGTGGCCTGCACTTGTCCGTTTTATGTACATTTCTACTCGAATTGTGGAGCTTGTAAGTGAAATATTTTGTCTCTGTTTTTATCCCCATTATGCAGATTAAAACTACTACTCCTTGGAATCTCACTGCTCCTAAAGGCCTGTTATTCCGTATGTTTGTGAGTGTTTCTCATACACACCACTTAACACACAGTTGTTTTAAATGTTTTTGCACTATATATGTTTTCTGTTTATATTTTATGTATGACATTCTGCACCCTCAAACCTTTCCAAACTACTTAAGTTATATGTACAGCACATTGAGGAGTGCTGAGAGTGACAGCGTCTGTCTAAAGAAGGGTCTTTATTGTTCATTTGACTGTTTTTTGGTGATACACTAATCTTTTCAAATGTAGTGAGTCCCTGACATCAGCTGCCATCTTTAAAAATGCCACTGCATTGCAACTATTCCAAACAGCTAGATCTCTCATGAGATCAGCACAGGAAAAAGGAAATGCCTTGCTTCTGTAGAGTTTTGAAATAAAAAATATCATCATAAGATGATATTGTCCAATTTCTTGGTGTGTTTTAATTACCATATAACTAATCCTGATAAACAATCATGAGCCGTAGTTGGTCGAAATGGGAAAAGAAAATGAGAGGAAAGAGTGATTAATCAAATAGTTTTCTTCTTGATAATCTTCCCACACATGCTTTTATGAAGTAAATTATTGAACTGTGAAAGGACCTTTTATTTAGAAACATTGAACACGGGTGACACTCACCTATACATCATAACAATTACTGTATATATTACATGCACAAAGAACACCGAACTCACAGCAAATAAATCAAAATCTGCATTTGATTCATTTATCAATTATATTAAGATGTCATGATTAACTGTTCCTTTATAAACCAAGGCAGTTTAACTGACTGTATTGAATGTATTAAATCATATATACATTTTTGTCATAGTACAATGCATATGGTGGAACAAAACATATTCCAACATATAGTTCAAACTTCTGTAAAATGTAAAAATGAAATGATGTTTGAACGCCCTTATTCACCATCTAGTTCTGCATTGGTTGGATGAGATAATGTCAGCGTGATTCAGGGCACAAAGAGGCAATATTGAAGGAAAATATCTGTACCACTAATATAAATACACACAGTGCTATACAGAGCAAAGTCTAACTCTAGCTGTCACTCTGCATACAAGAAACATGAGATTTTGTTCTGTTGTCTAACACACAGTATTCCTCAAGTGACCACAGGTCAGCATACTGTAAATCACCGGTTAATGCATTCAGAACTACCTGCACAAACCCTCTGTACATTTTTTTATTTGCTTTTAATTTGTATTGATTTTTTTTCTTCAGCCTCAATCTCCTGAGTGTCAGCGGGTTGCAGAGAGCTCTGTATTTCTATAGGAAAATTGTAGGAGAACACAATGTCCCTTTACAGATTTAATCGAGTCCTTGTCAGGTCTTAAGATCCTACAAAACAGCTAGGACTTGGTGGCAGAAAATCCAGCAAATTGCAGCAGTCTAATGCAGTCTGTCTCATACATCTCTCACATCAATGTCTTCGAGAGATCGGTAGTCTCACTGATTATTGTGATCCTCATAATTGTTTTTTTCTACTTCATTTTACCAAACTGTAAATGGTTTTAGTTCTTTGACATGACATGTTGGTCATTTGGATTCCATCAAGAGAATGACAGGTAATACATACATCTGTCTGTAATACATATTGTTCTATAGATAAAATCAACAACACAGACAGAATTTCAAAAATAAAAACAATGCAGTGTACAAAAAACAAGCATGCAGGTAATCATTTAAAGGGAATTAAGAGTGTGCATCAAAAAGTGTCACCAACTAGGTAAGGCTATTGGTATAATAAAGCTGGAATTATCATACAGAATTGGGTGACTAGTCTACTTTCTGTCAGCAAAAAAACTGCATGCTTACCTGAATGCTATTCAAAGGATAGCTTTTAGTCCATGGCTGATGGGCCAAAAACAATAGTGGCCGATAGGTAGACACAGGTGTCATAGGTAGACACAGGTAGACAGGCATGACTGATAACCTGACAGAGAAATTGATAGATGGATAAGACAGTTGAAAAAGCAGATGGTTGGAGGCACAAATTATTTACCCTGCATCCACTAGCCTTGTATCAACTCTTGTCTTGGTCAGATCCATATGTGTGGAGAGGAAGGTTGTAAAGATGGAGACAGCAAGAAAGGCCTCTTCTCTCAGAAATGTATATGATCCCAGCCACAGCTTCATCTGAGGAGGATGGCTGCCTAGCCTACAAACTTCTGTCAGGGTGCAATGAGAAGTGAAAAGTGGCGCATCCCTGTCCCATTGTGGAAAGGGCTTTGGGGCAGTGGTATTAAGCCCTCCCCTTAATAAATTCCCTTCTTACCGAAAACGGATCTGAATATCATTTTGTTGCAGACTCCCCTGAGTTAAGGGAATGGAAATGAATGCACATACTCACTGGCCAAATTACATGATCTGATGTTATTCAGCCTTTTGTACACATTTGAGCTCCCTTGAATAGATCCCATATATATGTAAACAAAGTACCGTATTTGCTCGATTATAAGACGACCCTGATTATAAGACGACCCCCCAAACTTTGGATATTCCATTAGGAAAAAAACTAAAAGCCTGAATATAAGACTACCCTATAGGAAAAAAGTTCAACTTGTATATATTCACATGTAAATAGCTTTTTTAATAAAAAATTATGATATCAAAAAATGCATTTCTTGTTTTTATTTCCTTTTATGTGCCAATGTTGCCTCTCTCTTTCCCTTGCCCCCAGCTCTCTCTCTCCCCCCTTAGTGTTGTCTCTCTCTCCCCCTCCCTTTGTCTCACCCCTCGCTCCCATTGTCTCTGTGTCCCCCCCTTGTTTCTCTCTGCCCCCCTCCCTCCCCTTGTCTCTGTCTCTTCCCCCCTCCCTCCCCTTGTCTCTGTCTCTTCCCCCTCCCTCCTCTTGTTGTTCCCCCCTCTCTGTCCCCGTCCCCCCTTGTATTTCTACCCCCCTCCCCCTCGTTTATCTGCCTCCACCCTCCCTCTCTCCCTCCCTCCCCCTCACCTGTTTCTTGGTCCCTGGTGGCTAGAGGGGGCAGCCGTGGGATGTCTGCACGATACGTGCAGACATCCTCCATGCTGCCCGACACCTCCGTCTATTATGACGGACAGCTGGTCCATCATAATAGACAGAAGTGTCAGGCAGCATGGAGGATGTCTGCACGTATCGTGCAGACATCCCCCGGCTGCCCGATTCTCCCTGGTTGCTAGCGGAGCAGCAGAGGATGTCTGCGCAATGAGCGCAGACCTCCCCTGCTGCCGCCCGGCACGACTGCCGGGACTTTTATGACGAAGCCGGAAGTACCCGGCTTCATCATAGAAGTTCCGGCGGTCATGCCGGGCGGCAACAGGGGGAGTCTGCGCTCATCGCGCAGACATCCCCTGCTGTTAGAGAGGGGGATCCAGGTCCCCTGCAGCTCTGCGCAGGACCTGGATCCCAGTCTTATAGTCTGACCTCAATTTGAGGTCAGATTATAAGACGACCTCAATTATAAGAACCAAAACCTCGTCTTATAATCAAGCAAATACGGTATTCAAACTTTATTTAGTGTAGTGAATAGTTCTGCTGTCATTTACATTAAAAGTTTAAAGTATTTGATTACATTTTTTATTCCTCATAGCGTTCTTCTAATCCATGCGTAAGACTTAAGGGTTAATTGGAACAAGACAAGTCCTCGAATGAAGGCTACAGTCCAGACAGCCCCAGACTTTTTGTAACCTGTCAAGACAAGATGAAAATGTGTCCCGTGCTGATAACTCTAATGAAATTACTTTATTGGCTGGCATGGTTCCAGCTGACAGGTTTATTAGACCAGCACAAACGAAGGGTGGAATTATCAACACGTTTATCTCAAGCGTCATCCCTTATCAGACCTGGACCACCATCCTGGAGATTGGAGAAATTAATTATCGGCTTTAATCTGTACTTCGTAGGAAATGACTGTAGGAAACAGTGCTATCTTCCTCAACCTCTCACAAAGAAATAACCTTTAATAGCAACAGAGCAAAAGGAAAGAAAATGCTTCTAGGTCTCTTAATATGATCATTAAAATGATTGTTTATAAAAACAATCAGAATTGTCAGATTATACCTTTTTTAAAGAATTATATTCATATAAATATGTAGTAATCATTTTAAACCATCAATAACCACTAAACAGTTCTAAAATATTATATTTATAAAATACAGAATCCTGCATGAGTATTGTGTATTTTTGACTAGATTCTAATATGATTTGTCTATTTTTTTTAAACAAAACAATGTTTGGAATAATATTAACTTAAAGCCTTAAAGGACAATTGTTGTCAAAAAATTAAGTTATGTTTGATTGAAAGATTGGATCAAGTGTAGGCATTTTGAATAGAAATGCTATAATAAAAGAAACAGAAATAAACTACCGTATTTATCGGCGTATAACACACACTTTTCTCCCTGAAAATAGGGGGAAAATGGTGTGTGCGTGTAATACGCCGAAAAAAAAAATTAATCTAAAACTTACCTCGTTCCTGCTCTGTCCCCCGGTGCTCTGAAGCTGCGTGGCTGTAAGGGAAGCGTTGTGAGCTTCCCTCCAGCCGCGCGGTCAATAAAGTGTGTTTTTTTTTTTAAACAAACTTTATTGACCGCACGGCTGGAGGGGAGCTTACAACGCTTCCCTCACAGCCACGCAGCTTCAGAGCACCGGGGGACAGAGCAGGAACGAGGTTAGTACTGGGGTCTGGGGGAGGAGGGTGGCATAACGAGCATACTAAGGGGCAATATCCTGGCATATTGGGGGCAATATCATGGCATATTAAATGGCATATTGGGGGCAATATCATGGCATATTAAATGGCATATTGGGGGCAATATCTGGCATATTAAAATGGCATATTGGGGGAAATATCTGGCATATTAAAATGGCATATTGGGGGCAATATCCTGGCATATTGGGGGCAATATCCTGGCATATTAAAATGGCATATTGGGGGCAATATCCTGGCATATTAAAATGGCATATTGGGGGCAATATCTGGCATATTAAAATGGCATATTGGGGGCAATATCTGGCATATTAAAATGGCATATTGGGGGCAATATCCTGCATATTAAATGGCATATTGGGGGCAATATCCTGGCATATTAAAATGGCATATTGGGCTTCAAAGTTCTTTATTTGAAATGTAAGTTTTTTTTCCTAAAATTTCCTTCTTAAAATGAGGTGCGTGTTATACGCCGGCGCGTGTTATACGCCGATAAATACGGTAGTTTATTCAGTCATTTTTGCTTCAGGGGGCAGATATGTTGTTTAAAATTTCGGGTCAGCACTTCCTTCGGGTGACCAAAGATGTCAGCCCTTTGATAGAGCTATACAAGCAAAGAGGACTACGTAAAATATGTTTTGCGTATTCTTTCATTAAAACATGAACATTTCTATTTAAAGTGCCTATACTTGATGAAATCTTTCAAAATAGCTTACTTTTTTGCCAAAAATTCTCCTTTAGGTAGAAATCAAAGAAAGTCTTTATTTTTGGGGGGTTCATGTGCAATGCGTCTGTGTAATTTTATAATTAAGAGGACTATTATTATAAATGTTAGAGCAAGCTGTGCTGGCGTCAAAACTAAATTAGGTAACTACAATGGTTGTAAATCATGACCCACATTACCTGGAAGATTTTTTAGCCTAGACTAATTAATGAGCTCCTCTGATTCCTTGGGCCACATCTCAGACTTTACCCAAACAAATCTGCAGGTGTGTTTTGCAGATTTATGCACATTTTATCTTTCTATCATGTTTGGTTACAAGATATCAGCATGTTGGATGTCCCTCTCTTAGAGACAGACTATGCTTTCTTTGACAGATTCCAAAAACAGATCTTTGGAATTCAAGTGTCATCACTACTACGCTTGTGCGGAAGCACTGTCACAAACAGACAACTGCACTGCACATACACCGTATTCATTCTTTGGTTTCCTAGACACCGGAGAATAGAAACCGGGCTGTGGGATTTGGTCTCGAATTGGGACTGTCCAATGTAATGCAAGACAGTTGGGGAGCATGAAACTCTTACTGCAAGTGATATTGGCAAAACGAGACATGCATTCAAAATGTAATTAAATAAGCAGAATATGGACAATTTATTTGTTTTACAATTTTGGAATGATCCCTTCTTTATATTACACTTCTTTATATTACACACAACTTTATGGTAAGCACTGGTTGGGAGAAGACAAAGAGAAACCTCACCATATAAAGCAGAAATTAGTAGAAACTGTTTGTGAGCTCACATAGTCATGGCTGAATAAAGACAAAGAGAAGGTCTACCACGGTCTAAAATAGTCAGTGGAACACTGTTCGACATATCTACACACCAACATGCTTGGTTAACGACATGTAAATAATGCTTTGTATGTGTATTCTTACCCAGAACCTCTTGCAGATGTGTTAGAAATGTACACTGGGAATTATTGTGGGTAAAACAAGTCTGCTGGTTTGTTTGGGATGTATAGATGTGCTCAGTGGTGCTCTACTGACTTATGTGCTGGTGGGTTTTACCATTATTTTTAACTCCACTATAAATTACCTTGTGCGGTCCTGAGTATTGAGTGTGAGGCGGTCCTGAGTATTGAGTGTGAGTAGACACTGTTTCTGGATCCCTGCAAGTATATTCCTAAAAGAAGTGTTGATATTTAATATATCTTCAATATTGACAATAGGAAACCAAGCTAACTGCCTTAAGACAAATACCAGTTGCTCATCATTGGAGAAGCAGCACAAATGTTAATTGCATATAGTTTTCTTTCATCTCAATGTTCTTTTCTTTCTGCTGTGGTAATTGTTCAATATTGGTTGTGGAAAACAATTCTAGTGAACTGGGGGAGCAGAGAAGATTCTGTATAGTTCAGACACAGCAAAAACAAATGAAGCTGATCTTTTTTTTTCTTTCCAAGTTGCAGATATTGTTGTTTTATCACAGCATCTGCTGTCAGACAATCCCAGGGCGTATTATGTGACATGGATTTTACTCAGTTCTGTGATTCCTTTGCTGGCTGTTAGGTCATTTGGCTGGCTTTGCTTGCCATCCCCTCAGGATTACAACAGATCTCCCTTCTGGCCAAAGTCATGATTTCCTATGCTTCTGAGATATCTGCCACTTACAGGAAAAGGTAAAAGAGCATTATCTTGTCAAAGCTCAATTTCCTTCAACCCCTTCCTTTGGGGCAATAGTCACTTTATCTCCATGGCAACAAAAGAAGACAACTATGGCATTTGCAGGCACCACCACCAACCAAGCTAATGATGATAACATTATGCTTTTTAGAAGAAAAACACAATTTAAAAAAAATAAAAATCCATGGAATTGAGTTGAGTTGAGTTAATCCTGTCTTTTTTCTGTATTTTGTTAAATTATATTAACCTATAAGGTTAACACAATGGATATGCCTTTGAATGGTTTTGGGAAGGAAAAATATAATAATATATTATTTATATTATTATATAATGTATTGGATATGTTATTTTAGCTATTTAAGTATTTTTGTTTTCTGTTTACTTAATGTAAACAGGTTGCATTATTTTGGTAATGTTTAGATTTTATAAATATCATGGAGCAGAAAGCTCGCTAAAATCACATCTCTTTAATTTCTTAATTGAGTAAGGGGGTATGTGATATGCTACGCAGTCAAAGGGGAAAGTCACAGATTTACACATGTGAGGACTAAACATTACACAAGTTCCACTTGACTTCTATTTCATCCTGGTTTATTTGTGATCTGTTAAATTACCAAAAATGTGTTTGAAGTTGTTTGGAACAATTATCCCCTCCATTACTTTGTTCTTTTTTAAAAAAAAAAATACATTTGAAAACACTGGATTATTAAATTGTGTCTGAAAAATATAATGGACACCTTTTTTAAAAGGTCATGTTTTAGTACCTTCTAGGAGCACTGGCCTCACCTGCCAGCGCTACCACAATGTGAATTCACATGAATCGAATAACTGATAATCTGACCCAAGCCTTTTGAACTCCCGCTCACTTGTACCCAATCTCGCATGTTGTTGCACGCTTCACAAAGCTTCTATACTGGTTACAGAGCTGCAGGAAGATATATCAGTTATCTGACCCAAGTGAAGGGGAGGCCAGCACTGCTAAAATTTACTAAAACATGAGATTTTACATAGTCATCCATTATTGTTCAGACACTATTTTCTAGTCCAGTGTTAGCATATAAACAAACACAGTAGGGTGACATTAACGCCTTGATGACAGGACTGTTTGAAATGTTTGTACCCTTTGTGACAATGGCAGTTTTAACATTTCTGCAGTGTCTGTATTTAGCTCTAATTTTCCTCCTTACCATTTAATGTACCCACATAAGAGCTTTCTTTAAATACAATTTATTTTCATCATATCATATAATTTATTTTAAAAATACTTAAAATATGATGAAAAAAAACAACAATACTTTTTCTAACTTTTATATGAAAAATCTCTTACACAGCTACAAACGCAAATAAAAAAAAATCTGCAACATACTTTCCACTATAGATCACATGAATCCTAACACAAACCATCACCCTAATACCAACCCATCTATAACCTTAACCCGATCCAGTGGCGAGACAATTGCCCCCCCCCCCAAGCAGACCTGGGGTTGGGTGGGCGCCGCCTGTCTCCATAGCGATGCTCAGCAGAGAGTGGGGGACCCGACGTGGGGGACCCGACGGCTGGGGATGTGGGAGATACTAGGTTCCGATTGCGGGACCCGTCTGCCACCAGGTCTTGCAAGTGGGTGGCGGAGGGTAGCCCTGCGGTCCTTACAGAGCGCCCTCCCCAGGCGTGAACTCCGGGCGCAAAAAGGCGAAGGGCGAGAGGGGCATCTCCGATGACAGGCGCGCAAGCAAGCCGGAGCGTGAATATGAGATACCGGTTCCCATGACCGTTCCTCGTGGCTGTAACCATGCCAATGAACGAGGTATTCGCGAAGCCCCCTACGCCAACAAGAGTCCAGAATCTGTTGAACCACATACTCCTCGTTATCATCCACTATAACCGGGGCCGGAGGTACTGGAACCCGACCCGCGAAGGGTTTAGCCATGTAGGGTTTTAGGAGAGAAACATGGAACACTGGGTGGATCCGCAGCAAGGAAGGGAGCTTCAGGCGCACAGTTACGGGACTGAGAACTTTCACAACTGGATAAGGGCCGAGGAAACGGGGACCCAATTTTCTTGAAGGACATGCCAATCGGATGTGAGAGGCCGAAAGCCATACCTTGTCTCCTGGTGCATAGTTTGGAGGAGGAGCGCGTCTACGGTCTGCGTAACGTTTTTGGGTTGCATGAGCCTTCTTGAGATTCTTGCGTAGAATTGTCATTTGAGAAGACATACGAGACAACCTATCTTTGACTTCAGGAACAGAGTGGTCTACTACCAACCCAGGAACCGAAACAGGGTGATATCTGTAAGAAGCAAAAAACGGGGACATCCGGATGGAGGATTGGTAATGGTTTTTTTAAGCAAACTCCGCGGTGGGAAGCAGAGTGAGTCAATCGTCTTGTAAGTGGGTGCACTGTCTGTCCATTAATTCGTTGGTGAAATGCGGTGGACAAAGCCGGGTTGATTCGAAGGTTACGGCAAAAGGACTTCCAAAAATGAGAAGTGAATTGGCCTCCTCGGTCGGAGGTGATGGTCTGTGGTAACCCATGTAATCGAAATACAGAGGATAGAAACAAGGAAGCTGTGGTGGCGGCTACAGGTATTCCGATGATGGGGATGAAATGAGCCATTTTTGTACAACGGTCTACTACTACCATTATGGTGTCATGCTTCTGAGAGAGAGGAAGGTCAACGATGAAGTCCATCGAGATAGAGGTCCAGGGTTTGGAGGGCACTGGGAGGGGGCACTATAAGCCAGCAGGCCTTGTTCGGTTAACCTTGCATCTGGCACAAACGTCGTAAGTGACATCCTTCCTCAGAGAGGGCCACCAAAAGTGACGGCGAATGAGTTCTGCATTCTTGGTGATTCCGCCATGTCCGGATAACAGGGAATCATGACCAGATTGCAGCACTGCAACACGGACTGGTTTGGGCACATCGTTTTTATTTTGGTAGCGATGGTACCCCCCCCCCCCGGGACCTGATAGGAGGTTGGGTGCGGGGGAGCACGGTATTTCTCGAATGGGTCTGAATTTCTTTCATCAGATCGATCGGTATGAGTGGACAGAAAGATGTATGAGGGTAGAATCGTGTCAGGCGTATTGTCGTCCTTAGGGGGTATGTCTTGGAGGTGTGATAGAGCATCGGACTTGGTGTTGCGAGATCCTGGTCTGAAGGTAATATGAAGGTTGAATCTGGTGAAGAAGAGGGACCATCTCGCTTGTCGGGGATGGAGATGTTTAGCCCTCTTCAGATATTCAAGGTTACGGTGATCCGTGTAAATAGTGACTGGATGTACTGATCCTTCCAACAGATGCCTCCATTCTACCAATGCGTGTTTGATGGCTAACAGTTCTCTATCTCCTACATCATAATGTGATTCGGTTGTGGTGAGGCGATGGGAGTAAAAGGCCATGGGGTGTAAGAGAGCCTTTTCTCCTGGTCTTTGGGACAACACCTCCCCTATGGCAGTTTCGGAAGCATCCACTTCCACAAAAAAGGGGACAGATGCGTCAGGCTGGATGAGAATAGGGGCAGAGGTGAAGCGTTGTTTGAGGAGGTCGAAGGCTTTTTGTGCGGCTGGAGACCAGAAAAAGGAAACATGTAGTCTGGCCAGTTCCGTAATAGGGGCGACAATCTGAGAAAAACCCCTTAAAAATTTACGATAGTAGTTGGCAAACCCTATACAACGATGGACAGCCTTTTTGCAGTTGGGTGTCGGCCAATTCAAGACTGCTGTGATTTTCTTTTTGTCCATTTGTATATTTCCCGGAGTGAGGACGTATCCAAGAAATTCAACCTTGGAACATTCGAATGAACATTTCTCAAGCTTGGCATACAATTGGTGAGTCCGAAGACGATGGAGACGATGTTCTTGGAGTTTTTTGGAAAAGACAAGAAGATCATCTAGATATATTACCCAAAAGACGTCTAAAAAGTCTCGAAAAACATAGTTCAAGAAGTGCTGGAATGTGGCTGGGGGCATTACACAGCCTGAACGGCATTACCAGATATTCAAAATGCCCATACCAGGTGCGGAAAGCTGTCTTCCATTCATCCCCTTTGCGAATCTGGACTAAATTGTATGCCCCATGTAGATCTATCTTGGTAAAAACGGTAGCACCTCTCACTCGGTCCAGAAGTTCCGTAATAAGTGGGAGTGGATACCGGTTCTTGACAGTGATATCGTTGAGTTCTCGGTAGTCGATGCATGGTCTGAGGCCACCATCCTTCTTCCCAATGAAAAATATGGCAGCACCGGCCGGAGAGGTAGACGGTTGGATAAAACCTTTCTTTAAGTTTTCCTCGATATAGTTCTTTAGGTGGATTAATTCAGGTTCTGACAATGGGTAAATTCTCCCTAAGGGGACTGATGAACCGGGCAATACGTCGATGGGACAATCATCAGGGTGTCTCGGAGGCAAAACGTCAGCAACCTTTTTGTCGAACACGTCAGCATAATCGCCATAAGGATCCGGAATACCAGGACTAGAGTCTGTAAAGCAAGAGTCTATGGTGGTCAGTAGAGGGGATGGGGTGACCAAACAATGGTGCTGGCAAAATTCAGAGATGAATGTGAGGGAATCTTTTCCCCAGTCAATGAGAGGGTTGTATTGCCGTAGCCAGGGGATCCCCAAAATAACTGGATAGAGAAGCGAGGTCACGATCTAGAAGCAAAGAGATTCCGTATTGGATGAGCCTATAGTGACTTGTAGAAGGAGGATCTCCAATGTAACTGGTCCAGAGTTGAGGGGTGTCCCGTCCACCACCCGTATATATAATGGTCTTTCTCTTTTGTAAGTAGGGATACGGAGGAGCTTTGCTGTAGGGTGATCAAGGAAACAGCAACTTGCTCCCGAGTCGATGATAGCTTGGAGTGTAGCAGAGTTAGTGGCCCACTGTAGAAACAAGGAAAGGAACAGATGAGGGGACCCAAGCGATAGCACAGAACTGAGACAAGTGTGGAATTGGAGTTTCTTACCTCCCGATGGTCTAGGTAGTCGAGGACAGGCACGAATAAGATGGCCAGGTTTACCATAGTACAGGCATAGATTGTTCACTTGACGATGGGTTATTTTGGCCTCAGTGAGGGGGCCCCTGGCAATGCCTACTTGCATAGGCTCTTCCTGAGGGTTGGTGGCTGTGGAACTTGAACTATGAGGCTCGAAGAATGCAGTAGAATGTCTAGGTGGGGGTGCTAGAGTGGAGGTACGTTCCATTCTTCTCTCCCTTAGTCGCGAGTAACCAATGCCATGCGCGCGCCGAGTGGGGGACCCGATGGCTGGGGATGTGGGAGATACTAGGTCCCGATCGCGGAACCCGTCTGGCACCAGGTCTTGCAGGTGGGTGGCGGAGGGTAGCCCTGCGGTCCTTACAAGAGGGACAGAAGGACATGGGGATAGGAAAAGACAGACGGACATGGGGAGAGGAAAAGACAGATGGACATGTGCCCCTCCCGTGATCAGACTCTGGATCCACCCCTGCCCTGATCCTAGATATAGTTAATTTAGATCTAGGGAATGTTTGGGCTTTTTTTTAAATTGCAATGTTGCTGACGTCCTCTTGGTGCAGTCTAGCATCAGATCTCTGATCACTTCTGGAGCCCTCATCAGTTACAGGGCGACACCAAAATGGAGGGGCATGCTGCCATCCAAAAGGTGCACATGATCGCTCTGTGGATTGATCACAGTGCCCCGGGTGGCCAAATTTTGATGTTGCTTGATGTCTCAAAATCGAGGCATCATAACAACACCATCTTAGCATAGGCAGGGACCATTGCTTGCTGCCTATGCGTACCAGGTACGTCAGCTGTTACTTAGTGATATATTTTGTAACATACCTGGTATGTACATTATCCCAAAGTGGTTAAGATTAAGAGTATCAAGCAGACTTTTTAAAAAGGTACTAAACCCTCCCAGTGAACTATTAATTGTACTTGTGGAGCTCATGTGGACCAACATTTAGAAGTGATTCTCCTCCTTCCCTTGCCGGCAGCCAAGATACTTCCCTCGGAGTCCCCATGCTGATTGGCTGAGCATGTGCTGACAGAGCTAAGAGGCACAACTCTCTGCAAATATACACATAGATGTTTACTCAAGTCAGATGGCACCAGGTTTTCAACTTTTGTTTCTATTAAAGGGTTTAAGAAAACTTTAACACTTCTCTCTATGCACCCTGTCAGATAATGGCATTGGCCACAGGAAGGCCAAAAGCATCAAGACTTTTAAGTTACTTGAATTGTTGTGGTCTATTTGGCAGTGAACATCAGTTCAATTCTTAGATGGGCTTAGTCACTGCAAGTGAGCAGCAGATTAGTTGCAGGTATTAATATTTAATCTCACGACTTAACTATGCATTATAAAGAGCCAAATCTGAGTTTCTGAGTTTCTTCTGTAAAAACAGGGTGGCCCCAATGAATGCGTATTTACATTTTCATAGATTGTGGTATATTAGCAGGAGAAACTCACTATGTAAAGTATATAAATACAAAAGCTTATGACAGAGTCATGGAAGTACAATACTTATCTGAGGGAAGCAGCAAAGAAAGAGGAAGTGGATTGAAAGTTACGGACTGTTATAGGAGGGGAGGGCAGGGTTACTATGCTGATTGGTTAATTTTTTCCATGTTATTGTAAACTGTTTTTTCTTGCTGCTGAGGGAATTAAAAAAAAGGGATAGAATAATACTCGCCTTTATAAATCATGACTTTACGTCATAACTTAGCAAAATCTGTCAATTTGCATTCATGCCGCTATTTAAAGAATGAAAGAAAGAGTTATGTCAACATTTAAAAATTATTTTTTATATTTAATTGGCCTTGTTTTGGAGATTACTTAAATTATCATCTTTTGTTTACAAGATGCCACTGGTTATGTAGGGTAAAAACCAAGTAGTAGGATAATTGGTTCCTGGATTCTTTAAATAGGTCATGGGTTATCGCTGACCGATATGCCTCATTATTTTTCTGTTAACCGGTCTGCCAGGATATCAGTTCTATAAACACCGGAGAAAAGCAAGTGCCAAAGTGCTTGATTTGTAACGTGCAATATCAGTGATATCTTCTAAACAAAACAAGATGGAAAGAAAATGTAAAGTAAAGAAGAAAAAAAAAACACAAAACAAGGTCAATATATATTAAGTTTTAACATTTCATCTTTACTCCCTGTTTAAGAAAACAATAAATAATCCTAATGACCATTCCCTTAAGACATCTAACAATCTTAGGAAGCACTGTGAACAGAAAGAATCTCAATATGAATGCAGAGATATATTGTAAGCACTGTTAATATCTGGAGAAGATAGATTATTTCAAATGAATCCCAGGTTTCAGATCATTAGTTCTTGGAGCTGAGGTGAGTTCAAGATTCCTTTGTTTTTATTTATTTAATTGTTCAATACAGTTGTTTAACTCTTCATAATTCATGTTTACATGTTAAATATTTATGGGTTTGTTTTCCTGACTAACTGAAACAGTAGTGGTGTGTATTTAGAGAAAGTTCAAAGTAAGAATTAAATGTTCTTAACATGGGCAACACCCAACACCTAAGCCAGGGGTCCTCAAACTACGGCCCGCGGGCCACATGCGGCCCGCCGAGCACATTTGCTGCCGGCACCCCCCGCTCCCCGCTGTTTACCTTTTTTTTTTCTTGCAGCCGCAGAAGATGCGGCTGCAGGAAAACGGAAAAAAAAAAAAATCTCCGCGACCGGATGTGACGTTTCGTCACATCCGGACCCGGTAACTGTTTCCCTCCTCCGTGCAGGGAGGAGGGAACACTGCGCGAGACGTCCGGCCCGGGGACACAGCAGCTGGAGGTAAGTGATGGGGAAGGAGGGGGAGGAGGGAGGTATAACGAGCACTCTACTATTCCTGGGCATCTGACTGGCATAATTTTCTTGGGCTCTGACTGGCATTATATTCCTGGGCATCTGACTGGCATAATTTTCTTGGGCTCTGACTGGCATTATATTCCTGGGCATCTGACTGGCATAATATTACTGGGCTCTTACTGGCACTCTATTCCTGGGCATCTGAATGGCATAATATTCCTGGGCATCTGACTGGCATAATATTCCTGGGCATCTGACTGGCACACTATTACTGGGCATCTGACTGGCACACTATTCCTGGGCATCTGAATGGCATAATATTCCTGGACATATGAATGGCATAATATTCCTGGGCATCTGACAGGCACACTATTCCTGGGCATCTGACTGGCACACTATTCCTGGGCATCTGACTGGCATAATATTCCTGGGCTCTTACTGGCACTCTATTCCTGGGCATCTGAATGGCATAATATTCCTGGGCATCTGACTGGCATAATATTCCTGGGCATCTGAATGGCATAATATTCCTGGGCATCTGACTGGCACACTATTCCTGGGCATCTGACTGGCATAATATTCCTGGGCATCTGACTGGCACACTATTCCTGGGCTCTGACTGGCACACTATTCCTGGGCTCTGACTGGCACACTATTCCTGGGCATCTGAATGGCATAATATTCCTTGGCATCTGACTGGCACACTATTCCTGGGCATCTGAATGGCATAATATTCCTGGGCATCTGACAGGCACACTAATCCTGGGCATCTGACTGGCACACTATTCCTGGGCATCTGAATGGCATAATATTCCTGGGCATCTGAATGGCATAATATTCCTGGGCATCTGACAGGCACACTATTCCTGAGCATCTGACAGGCACACTATTCCTGAGCATCTGACTGGCATAATATTCCTGGGCATCTGACTGGCACACTATTCCTGGGCATCTGACTGGCACACTATTCCTGGGCATCTGAATGGCATAATATTCCTGGGCATCTGACTGGCATAATATTCCTAGGCATCTGACTGGCACACTATTCCTGGGCATCTGATTGGCACACTATTCCTGGGCATCTGAATGGCATAATATTCCTGGGCATCTGACTGGCATACTATTCCTAGGCATCTGACTGGCACACTATTCCTGGGCATCTGACTGGCACACTATTCCTGGGCATCTGACTGGCATAATTTTCTTGGGCTCTGACTGGCATAATATTCCTGGGCTCTTACTGGCACTCTATTCCTGGGCATCTGAATGGCATAATATTCCTGGGCATCTGAATGGCATAATATTCCTGGGCATCTGACTGGCACACTATTCCTGGGCATCTGAATGGCATAATATTCCTGGGCATCTGAATGGCACAATATTCCTGGGCATCTGACTGGCATAATATTCCTGGGCATCTGACTGGCATAATATTCCTGAGCATCTGACAGGAACACTATTCCTGAGCATCTGACTGGCATAATATTCCTGGGCATCTGACTGGCACACTATTCCTGGGCATCTGACTGGCACACTATTCCTGGGCATCTGAATGGCATAATATTCCTGGGCATCTGACTGGCATAATATTCCTGGGCATCTGACTGGCATAATATTCCTGGGCTCTGACTGGCATAATATTCCTGGGCATCTGACTGGCATAATATTACTGGGCTCTGAATGGCATAATATTACTGGACTCTGACTGGCATAATATCCCTGGGCATCTGACTGGCACACTATTCCCATTGAAATACTGGTAAGTTTGTTGATTTAACTTTACTTCATTTTAAATATTGTATTTGTTCCCGTTTTGTTTCTTCACTTCAAAATAAGATATATGCAGTGTGCATAGGAATTTGTTCATAGTTTTTGTTTTTACTATAGTCCGGCCCTCCAACGGTCTGAGGGACAGTGAACTGGCCCCCTGTTTAAAAAGTTTGAGGACCCCTGACCTAAGCCAAGTTAAAAATACAGCACATAATTACTTATCAGTACAATTAAAATACATTATTACATTAAAGGGACACTCTGTAATAAAAAAAACGTACCTGCCGCCACGAGGTCCGTACCTCCGCTGCCGCTACTTCTGCAAACAAGGTAGACGGGCAACGAAGGCTCCTTTCAGCGTCTCAGCCCTCCAGGGCTGCAGACGCGCTCACCACTTCCCCTCGACGAACGTGCAACAAACAGAAACTGTGCGCATGCGCAGTACCGCTTCACACAGAAAATTAGCATAGCCTTAAAGGGCTATACTTATACTTTTTTGGCGACCTATTAGAGGCTGGTTTTACCGCCTAAACTGTATTTAAACCCTCAGTTGCTACTCAGACCTTGCCTGAGATAGTTCCTTGTGGCTTGATCTAGCGTTTATTCCTGATTATTGATACTTCGTTTTTTTGAGTCCTGCTGTGATTTCTGACTCCTCTGTTTGCTGCCTGCCCCGATCTATTTGCCTGTTTGTAACCTTGCCTCCTCCATACCGTCTTTGTACCGTTGCTCCTGTTGTGTTTGACCCGGCCTGCTGACCATCCATTTGTCCTGTACTCCCTGCCTATCCCTGCTACAGTGTGCGGTTGCAGCCAGTGTTCCAAGTCCTGGGTGGTCATTTACCTGAGGCCCAACCGTAGGGTATAATACCATTAAGGTGAACAGACACTGTTCTGCCTCCAAGCCTGTTGCAGTAAGATACCAGGTCTTCACATTGCGGATCCAATCTTCAGATTCTACCCAGTCCGTGACACACTCCCACAAAATAATGAAAAGGTTTTTTCAGTTATGTCTTTTGTTTTTGTTATGTGAGTCTATTTAATAAGCTATTTCACTAAACAAGTGTGACTGGATGCCTCCATTTTGTGAAATATAGTGTTTTTGGCTGCCACTCCCCAGGGACTTTATAGCACTAGTATCTCACTATTGGGCTGTGGACACCGACTGCAGTCTACATGGAATTAATTCAAACATAGAACAAAACAAACAGTGACATATCTCTTATATATGAGTTTGTTTTAAATGCATAAGTCTATCTACTTACATACTTATTATATATATGAAGTGAAAAAACACGCACTCACGGACCTTAATATATCAAAATTCTTAGTCGAACATTTATATATAAGTGCATTCGTACATACTGTTGCGTTTCTGTAGTCTTTGACTTGTAGTGTTTAATAAAGCTGTTGTCACTATTAATTCCAGTTCTTTTCATTCTTTATTGCCCCATATTACTTTCTACAGGAACCAGATTCCCTGCATCATTTCCACAGCATCAGAAAGCCACCACATCCCTTTCCACAGCACTATATTCTGCAAACATCCCTTTCAACAGCATCAGCATGTCCTAAATCCCTTTTCACAGCACCAGATTGTCCCACAGCCCTTTCCACAACCCCATTTAGCTTCCAAAGCAGCAGATTACCACTACATAGCACCAGATTGCTCTCACACAGCACAAGATTCTCCCTCCATTTCCTTTCTATAGCACTGGATTGCCCTGATACCAGTGGCGTCGCTAGGTGGTGGCTACTGGGGCTGAAGCCCCGAATCTTGCATCAATAGCCCCGAGTCTCCGAACCTGTCTAACAGCCATCCGATATTTTCTTTTTTTAATTTTCTTGACCCACGTGCGGAGATCTCCTCCTTCCGGGGGTGAGACAAGTGAGTTGTCCTGCATGCTGCTGCGCTGTGCGCAGCCAACGGCAAAGAAGGCAAACGCAGGCTTAGTGTAAGTCGCGCAAGTATAGGGGTCGCTACTCTAGGGGATCCTGGCTGCCGCTACCATAACAAGTCCCATCGTCGTATATAAAGAAGCAGGCTGCCACCTCCTTACCAGCATATGCAACGCTCGGGTCCGGCTTCTGTATGTCAGATCCTCAGTGAGGGTGTATCATGCAACACCTTCCCTGCAGTAAGTGATCACTTATCAGGAAGATCACAGCATGGGTAAGAGAAACTGGTGATGGGGCTGACTGGTTTGAGTGATGGGGAGAAAGGGGGGTGGGAATAAGTGTCTGTAGAGTTGAGAGGGGACTGTGTAGTAGGGCAGCAAGGTCTGGGTGATGGGAGGCTGTGTAAGGGTACTTGACAGGGGACAGCAGTGCAGGAGTTAATAGAAATGTGCTCTCTTCAAAAAGTGGCATGCAAAACAACAAAAAAAGTGACACTGACACCTTTTTAAAGTCAGACTCTATAAATCAGTGACAATTAGGGCTGGGGCTGTTTATTTGGAAATCTGATTGTGCAAAGTGACTGGATTTCCTCATAAAGGCTTTTTGGTGCTGATTTCTTGCTTTGAATTTTTCTGGGCTCTAGTAACAAATAAAACAAAAACTATATATACTTTTTGTGTATATGTATACATATGAAATGTGATAGTAGGTGTAAAAGAAGAAAAACCCTGATGGTTTTTGGGCCAAAGTAACCAGAAATTATGAAAATAAAGTGGAAGAGTGTTATCATAAATGAGACAAATAAATTAACAGAACCTCCTTGGCTATAAAATGCAATTCTGCCGACACATATTATACCATGCTACTCACTAGTATTCAGTGTGCATGTGTATGTGTGTTTCTGTGTGACTCCATGCGTTATTGTGTGTTTATGCAGTTGTGTGTGTGCAAGTATGCGACTGTGTGTGATTTATGTATTTGTATCCGTGACTGTGTGTATGTGCTTGTGTGACTATGTATGTGCAGGGGGGGAGCAAAATTTAAATTCTTGACCCAGGCAGCACAATGTACACTTTTATATTTTTACCCTTTGGTGGCTCCGCCCTCATCTCTGGCTGGTAATTTTTGGAGGAAAAGGTGGCAACCCTAGGACCAAGTGGCATCCAAAATATCACTGGCATATTACTGGGCAGAATATCACTGGCATATTATTGGGCAGAATATCACTGGCATTTTATTGGGCAGAATATCACTGGCATATTATTGGGCAGCATATCACTGTAATATTATTGGGCAGAATATCGCTGGCATATTATTGGGCAGAATATCACTGGCATATTAATGGGCAGAATATCACTGGCATATTAATGGGCAGAATATCACTGGCATATTATTGGGCAGAATATCACTGCCATTTTATTGGGCAGAATATCACTGGCATATTATTGGGCAGTATATCACTTGCATATTATTGGGCAGCATATCACTGGCATATTAATGAGAAAAATAACTGGCATATTAAGGGGCAGAATATCACTGGCATATTTATGGGGCTCCTGTGTGTGGCACAATTAAGGGGCTCTTTTCCATTGAAAACCACTTAATAACACGTGGTTATTGTGCATGTAAATGCCTGGCCAAGTGTGTGAGATTTTTTACGCCACTGCTATCAAATGCTCTGGGGACTTAGCAACGCCCATGCCTGACACATCAACAGATTTTTCATAATGCCTCTACCTGGCATTGTGGTACATTAGCAATCTAATGGTAACAGCATGCTGCTTGTAATCCCCCCCCCCCCCCCCCCCCGCCCACACACACCTTCTTCCTTCTTCTTAGATCTCTCTCGTATTGGTAAAGGTTTGGAAGTTGGGCAGTAACATGACCCACAGCTTTCTGATTTCTGTAAAGTATGGGCAGTCAAGGCAGCCTGGGAGGATACAGTGAGATGAATGTCACTAACAAAGAAATTATCAGTCTATATTTTTAATGGTAGGTGTATTTTAACAGTGAGAGACAGAATAACAAAAACAAATCCAGAAAAATGCATGTCAAAACAGTTATAAATTGATTTGCATGTCAATGAGTGAAATAAGTATTTGATCCCCTATCAGTCAGCAGGATTTCTGTCTCCCAGGTGTCTTTTATACAGGTAACAAGCTGATATAAGGCACACTCTCTTAAAGGGAGTGCTCCTAATCTCAGCTCATAACCTGTATAAAAGACACCTGTCCACAGAAGCAATCAATCAGATTTCAAGCTCTCCACCATGGCCAAGACCAAAGAGCTGTCCAAGGATGTCAGGGACAAGAATGTTGACATACTTAAGGCATGGAATGGGCTACAAGACCATCACCAAGCAGCGTATCTTCCTCAGTGAAATTAAATGGTGAAAGCTATTTTTGAGACTGTAAAACGCGGTTGCCAAATTTGACTTAGTCTCAAAATAAAAGTCGTCCTCCAAAGTCGATTTTTAGTGAATAGTTGCCCAGTGATCTTAGTGCTGTATATATATATATATATATATATCTTTTTTGTTGCACACAACATACAAGCCTATCTTGTGGAAGACCGTGATTTGTGTAAGCCTTGTAATATATATGGGATGAACAAATCTCTTATCTAGAATCATCTCAATGAAATTATTTTTTTTCATGAATCTATATTCCGTAGTTGTGTAATGCTGTGGACATTATGCGTCATAACATTGAAATTCTGAAACCATTCATACTGACTGAGCCGATGCTGGTTTAAATTGTATGGACAATTATTCATTCAGTTCTTCTGTTAACATTAAAAGTGGTTTTGAAAGTCCCAAAGTTGCAGAACATTTTATTCACTTTCTAGTTGGGTCTTTGTCTCGGATACCATGTTGTTTCATAAGAGTAACCGAAGTGTTGAAAAAAAGGATTAACCAAGCAAGGACAGAGCACAATAGTACACAGCATTTTGTACACTCAATTTAACACAGTTTTTTTTATTCCCCTCCTTGTTTGTTCCTCACAGTTTGTGCTTATTTTTTTGACTATTCATATCTTTTCAGTTACTGCATTCAATGTTTTTTTTTTTTTTACCGCTGAGCTTTCCCCAGACTTTGTTTTCCTCGGAAAGTGGCATCTGTGCAATATTATATTATTCCATTTTTCAACGTTTCTAGTGTTTACACTGCGTATATTATTCTTTCAGAGCACAAATCTTGACTCTTATTTTAAGGTTTAATGGGTGTTTTTTTCTTTGTGAATGACACAGTTGGTGTAAAAAGATTTGAACACATGCTACGCTGACCACTTTAAAAGAGCTAAATAGACTGACAGATGAAGACAGATATATTATTTTATGTGGAATTTATGAAAAAGCAGTCCATTCGTGCAATATATTCATATTCTTAAAATAAATGTATGTAAAAGTGTAGCTATTCTTACTTTTTTACAAACAATGTTTATTTAATGTACTAAATAGTCCACTGTCTCAACACTTCTGTGGGTCAAAAGAAGCCACATTTCCAATTTGTAAACCTGATCAGGTATCCATAAATGAAACGTGTAAGGGAGCTGTGTAGTAGTCACATGTTTCTATAACAATAATATATTTGTGTGTAGACATATTATACTGTATATACAGTGCCATGAAAAATAGTATTCATTCTGCCGGTTGGTTACCAAATAATTACCGGTATATGGGTAATCTAAACAATGTTCAGATTATTACCACTTTCCCAACCCCAGTTAACTCATAACAATGAAAGGTATTATTATCGTTGTTGGATGTTCGGACATGCTTGTAAACAACCAGGCATAATTTGGGGCGGGCATGCCTAATGCAAATCTGACTAACTTTGGCCTTTGTTAGTGATTCTGGAGCAGGTATTATTATTACTGTGTACATTAACTGAATTACCTTTTTACTGCTACTACGGACTCCTTTTAACTTTGTGAGCACTTGGATATACAGTAGTGAGGTACTCTGCTATTTTCACTCAGCTTCCTTTTGTCTACAGTAGTGAACTTTGTCAGTAGTGCTTATTTGAAATCACTTGGAGAGCTTATCTTCCAAGCTTACCTTCCAAGACTCTATAACACAATCCAGGGGACCTCAGTTAAAGGCAGTGTTAAATACTCCTCTATCAAAAAGACACTGAACAAACATGGGATTTGTGGCAGAGTATCAAAGCTCTAAATAAATGTTTGTCACCTCAGCTCATCTGCAATTCACTTTTAGTAAATCATAAACAAGTGCATATGTGTTCCCTATATTAAAACTTAACTTATAATACATTTTCTAAGAAACCAAACTTCTGTAATCATTGTGAAAGGTTATTCACCGCCCATATATATCAAATCCCCAGCAAAGTGGCTGCAGAGCACGGTCAGAAATATAATGTCTAATTATGTTACAATGTTGCCCACACAGTCATTTAATCAAGAGAATCTTAAACTTGGGTAGAACTTTTGTAATGTTATTGTCGGAGCTACCTACTAATAGTTCAATTCACATGTAGTGTGACACATAATTGTTGTGCACTGTGGTCACTGAGGAATTAACACATATTTAAAATGATAAATACTTGCAATGCACCCACATTATATATACCCGATATATATACCCCATATATATACCGTATTTATCGGCGTATAACACGCACCTCATTTTAAGAAGGAAATTTCCGGAAAAAAAACTTAAATTTCAAATATTGAACTTTGAAGCCCAATATGCCATTTTAATATGCCAGGATATTGCCCCCAATATGCCATTTAATATGCCAGGATATTGCCCCCAATATGCCATTTAATATGCCAGGATAATGCCCCCAATATTCCATTTAATATGCCAGGATATTGCCCCCAATATGCCATTTAATATGCCAGGATATTGCCCCCAATATGCCATTTAATATGCCAGGATTTTGCCCCCAATATGCCATTTAATATGCCAGGATATTGCCCCCAATATGCCATTTAATATGCCAGTTTATTGCCCCCAATATGCCATTTAATATGCCAGGATTTTGCCCCCAATATGCCATTTAATATGCCAGGATATTGCCCCCAATATGCCATTTAATATGCCAGGATATTGCCCCCAATATGCCATTTTAATATGCCAGGATATTGCTCCCAATATGCCATTTTAATATGCCAGGATATTGCCCCCAATATGCCATTTAATATGCCAGGATTTTGCCCCCAATATGCCATTTAATATGCCAGGATATTGCCCCCAATATGCCATTTAATATGCCAGGATATTGCCCCCAATATGCCATTTTAATATACCAGGATATTGCTCCCAATATGCCATTTTAATATGCCAGGATATTGCCCCCAATATGCCATTTAATATGCCAGGATTTTGCCCCCAATATGCCATTTAATATGCCATGATATTGCCGCCAATATGCCAGGATATTGCCCCTTAGTATGCTCGTTATGCCACCCTCCTCCCCCCTTCCCCAGACCTCAGTACTTACCTCGTTCCTGCTCTGTCCCCCGGTGCTCTGAAGCTGCGTGGCTGTGAGGGAAGCGTTGTGAGCTTCCCTCCAGCCGCGCGGAACAATAAAGTTTGTTTAAAAAAAACACACTTTGTTGACCGCGCGGCTGGAGGGGAGCGCACAACGCTTCCCTCACAGCCACGGACCTTCAGAGCACCGGGGGACAGAGCAGGAATGAGGTAAGTTTTAGATTTTTTTGATTTTTTCATTATATCGGCGTATAACACGCACACATCATTTCCCCCCTATGTTCAGGGAGAAAAATAAATACGATAAATACGGTACTTATTTAGAATCACTATGTGTCCACATACTAGTGCATGCAAGAGTGTAATTATAATGAATTCACTAATCAAATGAATGTACTTAGATGGATACAAAATTGCCACTAATATCAAGCTTTCACATATTTACACCACTTCCGAAATAATGTACTATTTGCACAGTTGGTGTCTATCAGACAACCACGGCTCAAATAACCTAGATTCATGATATCTACAAAAAGAGTTATGGCACGGATAGGAAAACAGACACGGGAAGCCATATGGCTTTGCCAGGGGAAAACCAGATGTATGATGAACGGAGACTTGCATAATGTAAGTAACTAAGGAGAGTTTGTAGAGACCAATCAGATGAAGGCCATGCCATCCACATTGGCCAATAATGGGGAAGGGGAAGGCCCATACTCTTTTTCCAATTCTCGAATTGGAGCAGCGTCTGTTCACAGGGCGGGACATGGCCACTCCTCTCAGCCTATATTCTATATTAAAATATGAATTGATAAGAAGAAAGCAGTACCTTCCATTCCCACTCAAGAAATGAGTGAATGAAAGTTTCTATTTTTTTTAATATCTTTAAGCATTGCAATATGTTGAATTATCATTGTGTTGTGTGCATTCCTGCTTCTTTGTGATTTAACTACCATCATTACATAGTGAGTCCGATGGTGAAAGGGGTACAGAATTACATCCATCATTTCATAGTGAGCCAGACACTTACCCTGGTACAATAACTCCCATCATCATTATATCATAAGCCTAACATACTACACTTTTTGTGACTTTTATTTCTGTATGCTTATATTATGCACTCACACACCATGCACATTAGTGAATTTATGCCTGTGTAGTCCTGTGTATACACTCACACTTTGCCAATTGCTGTGGAGTTATATAGGTTCACTCTCTCACTTCTGCTCTGGACTACCATACATATAATGCTGAGCCAGCATCATGGAATACGTTTTGCTGGCTGGGCATCATAAGAACTCTCAACAAAAATACTTTTTGAGGATTACATTAAATGCAGTCAAAAGCAGATGAACCACAGTTCCCATGATGCTTAGTCAGCCATAGGTCATCCATGATGGAAGTGTGATCCACATCTGTCCATATAAAAGATATTGAGTAATATGTGACTATTTAATTCAGGCAGGCATCTGAGGTTAACAAAGTATGATGTATTTTACAGGCTTTAAGACTGTATTACCCCCTTTTAAGAATTGTTTATTTTTTTTACCTGAACAAATACAGTTTACAAGTCAAGAAACAAAACATTTGTTATGTACAGCTTGGCTTAAAGAAATGTTTGGAACATTTATAAAACATTTAACAATTCAATACCTAGTATATATAGTTCTCAAAAGCTACCAAATCATTCTCCATAAAAAAATTAAACACACTTTGCTAGAGATATAAAATGCCAAACTTCACACTATATCAAGCAACATTTATTGTAGGTACAAAGTGATGATGTTACTTCTTTATCTGGAATGTTGTGAGTATTACTGCAAGTAGATGTTAAAATATGCACTTATATCCCAACATATTGAATGAATATATAGCCACGCACATATCGTTTATTCTTCAGCATTATGGGGCTTCTGATCCACAGCATCCAAGCTTGGTCTGTACCATAGAGAGACGCCAATGAACTGGTACATAAACTTTATTTCTGCTCTTTGCCAACACATTTCCCGTGCTCTGAAGCATTGTTTCCTTCATTGGCATTAGTTAATTGAATTGTACACAGATACTTAAAAAAAAAGAAAGGGAAACCAATTATGAGCTTCCCCTTACCAGATCCCTACCTTTTAGGGGACTCATCCCTAATTGGGGGTTTTATTGTGGTCTTTGGTGCTCTTCCCTCATGTTGATGATGTGTGAGCTGCAGGACCATGCAGCCATACACTGAGGGCTAATGGGCAGGGGTATGAACTCATATCCCATGCTAGTAATAGAAGACAGCGGGGACAATGGGCACCTCTGTCTTGTTCCATTAGTTAAATTGTACTAGTTGGATGTAAACCCATTGCTCACAGTCTTGGCCAAAGGGTGATAATGGAATCAATTATTCTTCCCTTCAGGCTGAACATTGTTAGAGTCTCCTTAGCCACTTGACATTATTTCTTGCTGACCTTCCAGAAAAAAGAACTCAGTCCAGTAACGCTGATTTTGCTTTAAGATTTTTCATGATTATATAATTTTCTACCTCAAATAAAAGTGAACGGCATCTTGTGCTTATTAGTTGAGAGATACTGCATAGTGGGTGATCTGGACATTTGTCTCATGTTATTATTTACCGGTTAACTGGGGACCTGACACACATCAGGCAAGGGAGAGATTGGGAGATATCCAGTTGGTATGCCATTCCCCACCTGTCTTTATTGCTACCACTAATTGTATACATTAACCATTACATCAAGTCCAATATTAGACATGTACATTGGTTTTCAGATGAATGCATTTTTGGACATCTGCTCTATCGTCCCTTCTTCTGAATAACGTATGTCAAAAACGAAAATATAAACACAATCTAATAATTCTTTAAAATATAAAAAAAACTAATCAGTGCTGTCTTGACAGTGAGTGTATCCATAATAAATGACTTTCTGACATTTGTTATATACAGTGCTACACTATTGTATTTCTTTCCCTTCTCTTATGTTTTCCCATATGTCCACCCATGTCTCTTTGGAGACTTCCAGTTCAAGATTTTAAATGAATCTTCAGTTCACGATATCCTGTTTTGTATACCTGTTTGCTACTGGGATTTGAGGAAGTCCCAGCAGATATCTAAAAGGAGATGTTTTTTGGTATTTATACACCAGTAACCTTCTCTGAGACAGAGTAATGGATTAATGCATGCCTTTGGTGGGTGCATTGATCCATTACTCAGAGCATGTTACTGTGCATTAATCAATTCAGCCAGGGATGCTGCCAAAGCATGCATGGGCCATTTGTCTTAAAGGGCCACTAAAGGGTCTACTCAGTAAAGAGAGAATTGCAGGGAATTGTGACAGGAATTTCAAAATTAAGCCGAGTTGGAAAAATGAGTATTTTGAGTAGATCATTCACTGCAACAGTATGCAAACATACTGGTGGAAAAGCAACATGTATCTTAAAACTTACTGGCCCTTTAAAGCCAGTGTCAGCTGAGAATATATAAACTACAAGCTTTTTTTTTAAAACATTGTAATCTCTATTAATATAATTTTATTTACACTTTATTTGTTGGCTTTATAGTGTCAGTAACTTTTATTAAAAAAATTACTTATTTTATTATATTTATCTAATATATTATTATTATATATTATGATTTTTTAAATTCAATTCAATTTATTTCCAGGGCAGCTATGTGGCCCTACACTAATTTTAGGAAAAAATGTGGTCACCATTTTTCTATCTTTATCAGAATCTTCCAACCGTATACTTTACTCTAGCCATACTCTATCCATTTTCACATGCAATTTGGTTGAAATTCAGTTCTATGCTACACCATCTTATCAATTCCAAATTTACTTCTTTACCCAATATAATATAACATTGTGTTTCATAGATCAGTATTACCCTATTTAACACTTTAAGGCAAATAAAGTTATCTGTCCAGTTTATATTATATCAATCTATTGTGAATTGCCAAGAAGCTAGTACCATAAAATTATACAACTCTAGTATTACAGTAGCCATTAAATCAGATCAAATGTGCTACTACAAATTCCATTAAACCATCTCATCTCATATGTATACACAACTCCTATTGTAAATCTAATAAACTGTGTTCACCCCCCCACTCTTGTTTTGTTATTTTCCTATTTTAACTTCTCTTATCTAAATGACTGCAATTAATTATTCTATACTCCCGTATTTAATTTAACATGTATAAACTATATACGCAGTGATATTCGTGCCTATTCATTTTTGCTTTAATATTTTGCACATTTACCTCCATGATAATACACCACCTTTATTAATTCAAAATAATCTATTTAGCCAATGCATCATTGTGTTTCCTTGATCATTATTACCCTTTTTAACTATTTTTATTTTAGGAGACACTCAGTTCATACCCAAACCCATAAATATATAAGTGATACAAAAAGTGACAGTGCGCGAAAGTGTCAAACCAAGGTGCAAAATACAGGATATGTATCAGAAATATGACTCACGTAAATGTGGTCTCACAGATGGTTACAAATGATTTCTTCAAGTTGTATACGTATCTCCAAACAAATAAAACAGATGTTAGAGCAGTACAATTTTAATAAGAAACATAAAATATCTTACACTTAAAAACATGAACAGATGATCCAAGATATCAATCCTGACAGGAACAATCAATCCCCAGGAAGGTGAGTATAAGTAGTGCCAAGCAATGCGTTTCGCCCTTCTAGTGGGCTTCCTCAAGGCTAGGCAATACTTTTTGGGGCAAAAAGTGGTGTTTATATACATGTTACTAATTCTCCAATTCAAAAAACGTGTGATTTGTGCTTCTTTCATTATACATGGAGTCCGTTACGTCACTTCCGGCGCGACCCGCAACTTCACTTCCGGCGCGACGATTTGTAGTTTTTGTAGTTTCTGTAGTTCAGAAATACTCCATTATTCTCTATCTTCGGAAATAGCTTCCTCTCAACGTTTTTCTTCATAATTAGTCTCTTAAGAGTCTATCAGTAATGTTCTTTTGACCAAAGGAATGTTCAGCTTTTCTCAAAGTGCAGAATAAACATATACAATATTAGTATAAAAAAAGACAACAAGTTTAAGTGTAAACACATACTCAGTAATGTTCTCTGAACAAAAATATTCAGCTTTTCCTATATGTATACATAAAGTGCAAGATATAAACATGTATAGTATAAACACAAATTTAAATGTAATCATATATTTTACATGCATGTTTACCATAGGTCTCCCCATAAAATCGGGGGCTTAAACATAATCAATGTTTTTAAAAGAACTTTTATTTCTATACAAACTTTAAAATAAATAAATAAAAAAAATAAAAAAAATGTGTTAATCCCCTCCCATCTCTCATGTATAAATATATTTTCGCTAGTAATTTTATAATTCTTCTAATTCGTGCATGAATATTTTAGCCTCTGTAATGAATAATTCTGGTCTCTGTTCAATTTTCCTTTAATATTTAGCCAATTTAGCCACTGAAAAGGCAACACATACCCAAATCAGAATTATTTCAATAGCTATGGGATTAAGATGATATTTATAAAATCGATATCCTTGAAGAAAAAAAAGGAAGCCCCACATAGTCCTTACAGACAGACAGAAACTGTAACATTTCTGCTGAAATCTGTTTTGTATCCATTGCTTCAATTTGGACAGAGTGGGAAATACTTCTCCTTTTCCTTCAAAAGTAAAGTTAACTCGAGTAGGGAATCCCCATGAGTACTTTAGTCCATTCGTTGTTTGTATGGATGTAGATGAGGATAATGCTTGTCTCAATTTCATAGTGTGAAACAATAAATCCAGGAAAATTTGTAAATGTTCATACTGAGAACCTTTCACCAATTTGTCCATCAGAGCTCTCAGGATCAAAGACTTAAATCTAAATGACAGCAGATTATTATATCTCAGGGACATTAGATGGTTTTACAGTTCTGTGGATTCTTTCGAGAAAATGTACTTTATTATCCGTTTGTAGTCCCAGGGCTATAAATAAATTATGGTGGTAATTCTCCAAATTTGGTTGTGAGATATGTTCTTATCTTTAAGTTGTTCCTGCGTGATCTGACTTCATTGTCACACAATTTAGCCTCTAAGTTTTCTGCTTTCTCCTCCATATCTTTCCATTTATCATTTTATACATTGATTTGTAGTGTAATATTTTCAACTTTCTCTTCTGTCATTTTAAGCCTTTCACCCAATCTGAATATATCTTGTCCGGTATTTATCCTTTTTGTTGACCACCGAAATTAAGTTGCATTTTGTCCTTCATTTTATGCCTTTGAGACTCTAAACAGGTATTTAGATACAATTGCAGGCATGTCCATAAATTAATATTCCAACTGTTCTCTGGAATCTGATTTCTCTTTCATTACTGTTGGACATGAGGAATCACTTAAATACTGTTTCGAAGAATTTCATTTGGTCACTATTTAACTGAGCTATACTATTTATGAAAATATATTCTGTGTGCTGGGATTAAATTTTGAGTGTATATACATGTACACATATTATTCCACTGATATAACAGTAACAGTTCAATCTATGTACACAGTGTGGTATACATTGTGAAGAAATACTGACATACATATTAAGGATGATGTGATTTAGACATATTTGTGTGATTAGTAAAATTGTATTTTGTTCATTCAGTGATGTTATGTGGTTACATGTATTCATGAATATATCAAATGGTTAGTACACTGTTAGGGTTCTACACTCTGACTCATGCATTTAAAAGTCATCATTTATGTGCTTATATCCTGCCTCCTCGAGAGGCCTCCCTACTTTACTTTGCTTATATATTTTCCCCTCTGTTTGGTGTCAGATGGGCTTATTACCTTTTGCTCACACCCAGGTTAAATAGCTGTAGTTTCTGGCAAACAGTGCTTTTGCATTGAAGTTGGATGCCTGACTTCTCAGAGTTGCTGCTTCTGTTCCTGATCCTCTGCATAAAGCTCATTTGAATTGTGACCCTGCCCAGAGACTGGGAATCTGAACCTGGGCCCAGTGGATGATTTGCAGCATCTCCTAAGATCCTCTGAATACAGCAAGATTTCTTCAGCTAAGTTGCTCCCTTAAAGTCACCCTTCTCAGTCCTTACCCTCTTTTGGGTTTTCCTTCTGCTTAGCTACCCTGCTCAGTCCTCACCCTCTCTAGGGTGTTCCACCTGCTTAGTTACCTATCTCAGACCTCACCAGGGCCGGACTGGGAACGAAAACCAGCCCTGGAAAAAATTTGTATACCAGCCCCATAGCATAACATTTTTAAACCAGCCCCATAGCAATATTTATTTTTTTCATAAAAGGGGAAACCATGCATTTTAAAATCATTTCTGGACAGTGTATTATTTATAGATAAGACTGATAAATAAGGCTGCCTAGGGCAATATATATACCTCCAGTATGTACACAGAGTTATATGAATTGCCCTGTGCAGAGGTATATATCAGGGCAGTGTGTGAGACATATCCTTGTGTACATATTTTTCCCGGTATCCCGGTGGGCCAGTCCGGCCCTGGACCTCACCCTCTCTCGGGTGTTCCTGTTTAGCTACTTACCTCAGACCTCACCCTTACCGCAGCCTCACCCTTACCGCAGGCCTCACCCCTTGTGTATCTCTCTTTACCCCTACCTCTGCTTTGTCTACAATCTGTTCTATAGCTCTTTGTTTATAATGCAGTTCCTACTCAAACCCTTTTCCTATTCTGAAGTTCTTTGCTAAAGTTCCCTTCTGTCTCTCATTCAGTCTTTATTCCAATTCCTAGCTCTTTGCGTCTTCTGTCTTTGCATTTGTTCTCACTCTGCACAATAAATAATATGCAACCAGACACCTCCACTATCCCTGCACTGAAACTCCTACCTGACCTGGTAGGGCATGTTTTTTTAATTGTTTTATTTCCAAAAAGTGGCAATTTTCAAATAGTAAATATAATAAAATACAAAAAGAAAGATCAACATTAGATACAGAGAAAAATATAGATACAAGATATTACAAAACAGCAGTAAGAAAACGTAACCAACGTTATACCAACAAAACATAACCAAACATAAAAACATAAAACATCAAAGTTATTGATTTCATAGAAATATCATTGAAACGTCTACTTTAAATTACTACCATAAAACCTTATAAGGATATTATGCTGTAAATTATGTTTAATGTACTATGAATATATAGAGGGAAAAAAAAGTAAAAAAATAAAAATAAAAAAAGAGAGCCTCAATATTGATCACTTATGATATCCCTTGTCCCACCCTTTTTATAGTCAGGCAAAACATCTTTCCTGTTATAAGTGAACAGTTGGAAATGTTTTCTTCTACACCATTGTGATAGAGCTATTGGAGGTTACTTCCATAAAAGCAGACATACATCTATCTGAACTGTAGTATCTATCTCAAGGTTCCCACCTTATTCTAAACATTTCAGCAGTACCTTTTTTTTATGTATATAAGGTGCTCTATTCCTCTGAGCTCATTTCAGGATATGAATGAACAAGAGTCTCTCCCTCTCAAAATTGTAAAACACATGTAAATATAGATAATAAAATATATCAAGTATATCAAGAAAATCAAAAATACTTCAGATTAATAAACTTCAGATTGCACACTCACAAGAGCCCCTCCTAAATTATAGAAGCATTGATGTGGGTACATAAAGGGTACACTGATGACCATCAACCCCTCTTTGGGTAAGATTGTGGAGACCCAGCGCTGTGGCTTAATTGGAAAATAATTTTACTGTGCATACATACACAAAAGCAATAAACAAAAACGGAAATCCTGAGACAAAGTCTGTGATCTGCAGAGAGTACTGTGCACTGGTAACTCTGGAAACTAACTGCTCTCAATTGATGGAAGCCACTTGATCTGCCTTCATCAATTATGAGTGGTTAGTTTCCGGGTCTCCAGAGTTATCAGTACACAGGACTCTATGCAGATCACAGACTTCATCTCAGGATTGCCATTTTTGTTTATTGGTTAATGCACAATTAAATGTTTTGACAGAACAAATGTCTGATGTGATATCTTTGGCCAGATTAACAGTATTAAGTTCAATTGTATGTGTACTGATGACTATTGTAGGGTAACAAATGCCAAAAATGAATCACAGTGGAGGTTATGTAAAAAACCTCCTGCACAGCAAAGTGTCTGGAGTTTTATTAAAAAAGGTGGAATTGCCGTTTGTTATGTATCATGGCGATTACACCATTTTTATGACTCCCAACACTTTGCAGTGTGGGAGAGAGACCTCCAACAAACAATGTTTTAGCACCGTAACAACCCGGAACCACATCTGTGGCACAGCAGCCACAGACTCCAGAGTTTGCCATCTTTGTGGACAAACAGCTTCCCTGTACCATCTTTATGCCTAAACAGCATCCCAGTGACATCTGTGTTGTCAAACAGCTTCCTAGAGCCATCTTTGTCGCCAAACAGCTTCCCTGTGCCATCTCTGTGGACAAATGGCTTCCATGTACCATATTTTTGGCGAACCCCTTCCCTGTGTCATCTTTGTGGTCCAACAGCTTTCCAGTGCCATCTTTATGCTTAAACATCTTTCCAGTTCCATCCTTATAGCTAAAATTGTCCCAGTGCCACATTTGTGACTAAACAGCTTGCCAACAATGATGCCTCCAGCAATCACATATTGGGGCTAAAAGTGTGTCACTGCCAGAAGTATGGAGCAACCTATAATGGGCAATGACACTCTTCTACTTGTACACAAATACACAAACATATATATGGGAAAACAATAATGTGGATCATCTGGCAGTTCAAGACATTAAATGCTTTAATAAAAACACTTGCAAAGATATAGGTATTTCATTACAAAATGCAAATAGGATTCATATGTAATTGGGAAGAGAATCTTGAGACCTGTAATGAGAGAAGCACACACCAAGGATCTTTTGGTGTAGTATTTAACGGATGGGATAGATAAAATCACCCCACAACCATTAAGGCAACTTATAAGAGGGAAATACAGTACGTGCATATAAAATAAGCTTGTCAGATGAGTCGACAGTTCCAGGGATCATGTAGATACTGCTGTGAGGTGGTGGAAGGTACAGACACGAGTACAGCCATCCTTGGTATGTGCCAAAAATGAAACTGCGCATCCTAGCTGAAAGTACAGTCTACGGAAGCCTTGTGGAGTAGCTAAATTTCTCCTTTGCGTTTCGCGAGAGTCAGCTCACTTCATCAGGGAGATACTGGTCTCTCAAAACCACATTATCCCTATGTTCACCCATCGATTTTTTTCCCCATTTCATTCTTATTTACTCTCACCTTTATTTTATTTTCATTTATATTTTAGCTCCTTATACTTTTTCCAATTTAGATTTCATTTCTATTTAAATTTGTTCGCAATGAGAGTTTGGTGTTGAAGAACATGACTGGAACCACGTAGAGCAATGACCTCAAACCCATCAAACACCTTTGGGATTGAACTGGAATGGAGATTGCGAGCCATGCCTTCTCATCCAACATCAGTGCCTCACAATTGCTCAACTGGATGAAAGGGCACAAATTCCCATAGAAACCCTCCAAAATTTTGTGGCAAACCATCCCAGAAGAGTGGAAGCTGTTAGAGCTACAAAGGGGGGACCAACTAGATATTAATGTCTATGCATTTAGAATGCAATTTCATACAAATACCTATTGGTGTAATGGATTCACAAGACTCTTAATACATATAGTGTGTAAGATAAGGCCAGGGATTAATGGAAGTATTTAGAGAACTGGACAGAGTAGATGGTTCTTATCTGCCAACACTATATTTCCATGCTTTTCTAAATTTCCAATGTTTATTCCCTAAGTGGCCTCATCTGACAGAGGGGTCCTGCTGTAAGTTCCTGCAGTGGGAGGAGCCATGATGATCTGTACTAATCAGGATATTCTATGCCAGCCTACAAGATGTATTAGTGTAATGGGTACCATAGTGATGTTATGTTAGGACAGTGTACCTTTCTTGGTGGTGATGTATGACTCGGTCAAGATGGCTGTATTGTGACATGAAATCAGGATAGTCTGAGCTGGTGGGCATCACAGAAGACCTTAATATTCAGGGAGTAGTACTGCTTTTGGTTGCTATATAATTCCTCCTTGACTGATGGGATTCTCAGGGCAAAATTAGTGTAGTTAATGGCCCCAGTAACCTGAGACTACTGCCACCAGGTAAAAAGCTAACATGACACTCTGCACAGGAATTAGAATTGTTCCTTCCAGTCACAGGCTCACAGAGACCCTCTCTTATACATTGGTATATAGTCTATATGCCCACATGGTAAGAAATAAAGTACTGATGATTTGGCTGTCAAAGAGCCTTTCCAGGATTTCCTGGCTATGATGTGCCTTAGCACTCTGACCCCAGCAGGGTCAGCCCAGCCAGCATTGCTCTGCATTTGTGATCTACCTTCCAAGCCTATCACATTATACAAATTATAATGAAGATATGATTTCCCCCCCTAACATTTAACATATAATATGGCTTAGTCATATACCTAGATAATTTGACTAATTGCATGCTAATAAGTAAATTATAGAACTTTGTTAGTGTAATAAACCTCAAGTGAAAGGTTTGACAGTACTAATATTAAAAATACAAATTCAGAATACAATTTAATTTCATAAAGTTATGCAATTTGGACGTAAATACACCTTTAAAATGCAGTTTTTGAAAAAGAAAAGCACATTAGTTGCCAGTTTGACATCTAAGTGGATTAGTATTAAATATTTTTATTATTAGCATTAGCCATGCCTGCGTTACTTTCAATAATTGAGCTTGCAAAATATTGAACGGATAAAATTCAGAGCATCCGCAAATAATGAATTTGTTTCAGTTTTGATGAGGTGCTTGTGACCTGGGATAGCTATGCACAATTTACTTTTGATTAAATCAGACCCCAAACGCTGTAGCAATTTCTTAGAGAGCTTTATAGATCGATGTGGTTATGACAGGACGGGGAGTGTGGAAGATTATAATCTAAAATAATGGCTGATCTGGAGATAAAGCACGTCTTGGTTTATATTACATTCCTGTGCAGTTTAAGCTCTTTATTGCTTAATGTATCTTTATTATTTAATGTATCCTAACCATCTCTTTTTTTCTCTCTGATAGTTAAAATAGCAGTCAGATAATTTTTGGTCAGAGAGGTCTACAAACTTAGTATTGCATTCACGTCTGTGACTAGTACAGCTTTTCATATATCAGCACTTAAAATGAAACACCAACATGTTATCAGGTATCATAACATTAATAAATGAAGTACTATTCACTGCTTCCAGTCTTTGTGTTATACGTACTTATACCTCCCAACTATTGCCCCTTGGAAATCAGGAAGCCAGGGGTCAGAGGTTGTGTGTCACTTCTACCACTCATGCACAGTAGGCACTGTCATTCACAATGGCAGTGCTACTGCGTATGTGGAGTAACCAGTCTTTGGTGTTCCAGGCACCCGGAGACGTCCATTTGTACTTTGGGAATGCGCTCTTAAATGTCAATTTCCTGCTGAACTCTACTAATGTCCTGAAAATCGGAGCAGAGGTAGAGCTTGGCGGGACAGCAGGATTGTCTGAGATAGTTGGGAGGCATTACATACTAGTGATGTATTTTGCTAAGGGACATTAGCATGGATTGTTAAACTACTGTATTTGTAAAATAATTGTTGTCAAGTTGACATCAGCATATCATGAACAACTTACTAGTTTATTCATTTCAAAAATTTAAAAAATTTTCAATCAGGTAAGAGAAGCATTTAAGGTAGTATCTCACTACATAATAAAAAAAAACCACTTTTTTTTCATGAAAACAAGAATTTATTTGGCTACATACATTGATCTTCAATTAAAACCCTACTAAAAGTACTAAAGCAGAGTATAATTTAAACAATTATTTTTTTGTAACTGTTCTACACACAGCTAAATGCTTAGAAACATACTACAACAATAACACCTTTATTTACTAATAATGACGTGCAGGTAAGTTTCAGGTGAGTTGGGGGTAAATCGATCTTTTAAGGGATAATAGTGAAACAAATATAGATACAAAACTGTTTGTTAACATACATTAATTGTTTTAAAAAAAGTCAAGCAATACATATTACAAACTTAGCAATTATTTTTTTACAAATATGAACAACAGACAATGGGATCCCAAGTAGCAACAGCCACCAATGATCTCCATATTGAACAAAACAGTTTTATTCAACTTGGAGATCAATGGTGAATTGGTAAATTAGTGGCTGTTGCTATTTTGGTCCATTGTCTGTTGTTTGAGCAGCTTGAGATGCTGTGGGATCTTTAGAGCAGGCCTTGACTTTAAACAAGTTGGCCAATAAAGGTAGCACACACAAACATACACACTCTGGGTGAGACTAAAATATCAATCTTTGGTCCATGGATAAAAAAAGTTTTTAGTTTGTATTCAAATCCCATGATTGATTGATTTGTGTCTGATAATATATATATATATACATTGGATGCAGAAGTCTCCACATTTATGTCACTTTGGTGACTTTTTCTGATCAGATCAGCCTGCCTGGGCTATTCACTAAACAATGAACTTAAAATGTATGATTAATTGAACAAACCAGCCAATGGGTTTGTACTTTTGCAGAGCGACACACAAATGTCTTTTACTGTGGACCTTCCATCGAATATAACAATAATATAATTATTATTATAATATAACAGTGTATAAGAAATGTCCACTTTGGAACTAGAATATATAATGTATATTTACAGTTTTTTATGTGATTTAATAGAAACATATTTTTATATAACTAAAATGAACAACTCTGCAAAAACAATTATCCGAAGTGGGAAATTATTAGTTGATGCGATCATATAAAATAACTTGATGAATCAAATTCAAGGTTGACAGTGCTGCACTATGCAGCCCTCTTGCACTGAAGAGGTGAACGTTAAATGGTTTGAAATTAATACCCTGCATAAATTAAACGGTCTCAAATTAATACAGATTAATAATAATATTATTAATGAAAACTAATTATCACGTTACTATTTTCAGCTTCATGTCAGGAAATGTACAAATTATTCTCTATCTTCTGTTGATATTCATGGAAATAAGTGTATCACTACAGGCTTCTTTAGCACAGACTGACCCTAATCATCTTGACATAATTGACATTTGATTAAAGACATTTTCTAGTTATAAACTATCCATTCCATCTATGAGCTTTAATTACAATTTAGTTTCAGTAATGACACTGCATCCAAAATTTAGTTATTTTTAGTATTACAACCTGGATACTTTATCTTATTTTCAATTGGTCAAGACAAAGTTATATTTGATAATTTTCCCCCTGTCATTTACATATTTGCAGTCTAGTCTTATTCCAATATGTACCATTAATAAAATTGTTTTCATTCTTGTGAACCTCTGTCAATTCTCCATTTAGAGATCTTGGTGATCCTATTTCTTTAAAGAGAAAGGTGATATCGTGTGGTGGCCAGACAAACTAGGTAGATAGATGAAACATAAAGACAGTAAAGACAGTAAAGGTAAAGTTTTTTGAGACAGTAAAGGCTGTCTAAAAAAAGGCCCTACGTCAAAAGAAGACAAAGCAAAAGCACCTTTTCTATGGCAGTATGAAAACATGTTTAGCTCAAATTGTAAAATCCCAATTTAGTTTTTTGAATAGTTTAAAAACAAATAAAATGATAGAAACCACCTCATTTCTGAAAGACAGTCACATTAATAGAAACTTCTTCAGTTCTTAATCGTTATACATGTATTCAATCAAAAGCAAGCATTAAACAGTTGCCAATTAACGAGAAAACATGACTGACGCAGGCAAATGGCAATCAGCGCTCAGATCTGTAGATTGTAGGAGAAACCCGGCAACATACAATTATTTTTTATTATTGTAGTGCCGAAAAAAATTCAAAATACAGATTCTTCCAGATTACTTCGAAACTCTATTTCGGTTTGTATTTATTCTATACATCTAAACATCATCAATGGATTTAGCATTTTTGGGAAGTACAACTTTTATTTACATAACACATGTTTGTCAGTTATTTTTTTTGCACTTTACAACATGACAGAACTTCAAAAGGTGCCATAGCATCACAAGTACTAATCTCCCTCTGAGGGTGGACAAATTAAACAGCCTGATGTATTTCGTGACTGTGTCATATTCATCCATGGTAGCCCACCTGCTTAGATGATTGATCTTTTGTCACATTTAAAACTAAAACATTTGATGTTGTATGATTTAGGCAATCACCGTAAATCTCAATAGGTAGGCGCCAGATTGCTTAAAATACAGAACTTGGTCCCCATGATTTCATCAGTTCTGCCTTGATTAATTCATGTCTATATGTGTTCTTTTTCTTTCTTTTTTTGCCCTATCAGCTAGAAACATTATTTTCTGAAGCCAAGACAAAGTGCTAAACATTCATTTCCTTTACAGAATGGGACTTCCACTTCTGATATCACACAATTGCCACCTGATTATAATCTCTTATCATTACCAACTGACTAATGCATTTGACTTCTTTTGTCTCCCTCTGGTCCTCGTGCCTTTATCTGCTTTCACTGTACTATCTCGACTGGCTTACAAATGTTGCCCCATCCAACCCAGTTTCAATACTCTGAACTTCATTTCACCTATTAGATTTCTCTTCTTTGTACTTGTCAATTGCTGTCCTTGACTTTTATCTCAAATTCTTTATCATTTGGTTTACTATAATCTCAAAAGCATAAGCATGGTCTAGATACTTTTTGACATTATTTGGTTCTCTATATTTTTAAACATAACCTAGAAGGGGTCAGTACACTATTAGTCGCTCACTGACATTTCTGTATACAAATTGTAATACAAATTGTGTACAAATTGTAATAAGAAAGAACATGGTGTGCATGTACAAAAAATGGAAAAGGAAAATATTATTGGAATAAAAAATTGATTGATGTGACTGAGAGTGTGAGTTTTGAGGTGTGAGTGTTGTCCATGTTTCAGGCCCTCACATCACCAGTCACTCAAAGGACACTACACGTCACCAATGCATTGCTCAGTGCTCCACAACAATGGGACATATCATTCCCTCACACTGACTCCAGTACTTGTAGTAGCTCTATTTACTCAAATTGACCCAATGACTATGAGATTGATGCAGCTGAGTGTGACAGCTCCGTAATTGACACATTAGGCATCCATATACCAAAACTTGCTTAAGAGAGAGAATTCCTTTCCTGATCACTTGTTGTGATGCTCTGGTGTGGTGTTCCTGGTGACCAGAATTGTTCTTCTGTTTGTTCCTTATTCTCTCTTCTGTCACCAACTTCACTGTGTTTCCTGGATCATGAATATTGCTGCTTGTTGTGATACTAGGGTAACCAGAGTGTAACCGCACAAAGTGTTGAACGGGTACTAGTGAAATGTAAAATGTATTAAAAAAGTAGAAAAAATAGACAAATACCAAAAAATACTAACAATATAACATAAATGTATTACATTACATTTTTATATTTATAAAATGTGATTCCATTCATTAAAGATTGTGTACCGTTCTCCTGGGACTCAAAGTATTAGTGAGTTTAAAGATCAGATACCCATAAATAGTCATTATTGATAAACAAATGTATTACATAAGATTATGTATAAACTAAAAAAATGCATAGGCATAGTACAGCTTACAATATATGTTTTGGCATTATCAACTGTTAATCACTAGGGTGGAGAAACTACATGGCCCTTAGATGAAAACATGGGGATTCATTCTATCAAACTGTTTCTATATCTCAACAACTAAAATGAGGCATTTATTAATGAACTCAAATCATAAAAAATGTAACTTCTCAAAATTGAAATTAAGCCCGTGTGGCAAAAAGGGATTTACGGTGAATGACAACGACATTTTGGTCTGATCAAGTGTTTTCATGTGATTTTCTCCCTGCTAATTTTTCACATGTTTGATACCAATACATTTAAAATTAAGTTTTTTTTAATTTATGATCATGGGTGAAAAGTATAGGCACAGAGTGTTTTGTTCAACCTTTTCTGATGTTTCTTCTACCCGGATATGTAACAGTCTAATAGTTCTGCCCACATACATTTCAGTAGATTTGGCATGTTATTAATTCATTGATTTTTTTGTTTTTTTCCATCCTTTGAAGGTGAGGGAAAGAGATATGGGGAGTGGAAGGAGAGATATGGGGAGAGGGAAAGAAGTATGAGGAGAGGAAGGAGAGGGAAAGAGATTTGGGGGAGGAGAGATAAGAGATATGGGGAGGGGAAGGAGAGATAACAGATATGGGGGGAGGACAGATATGGCGAGGATGAGAGACAGACATGGGGTGTGGGGAGAGGAGAAACAAACATGGGAAGGGAGAGAGATATAAAATGGGTGGGTTGAAGAGAGACAGACATGGCAAAAAGAGTAAAGGGACACACATGGGAAGGGAGAGAGACATACACGAATGTAGAGGAGACAGACAGACATGAGGGTAAGTGAAGAGAGGGGGCGCCACAGGGCACCGGAACACTTAAGGATGGCCATAGACACAGTGCAGATAAATGACTATTGAGGTCTCTAAAAGAGGAAGTAGAAAAAATGAGGGAGAAACTGAGAATACAAGATTGTTAAAGACTGAAGGGAATTAAGGTGGGGAAAAGAACAGAGAACTTGTGGGTAAAGAGATATTGTGAGATGGAAAAGCTAGACAGATAGATTGTGGGAAAGGGAGAATTGTGCTGTGGGAAAGCAGAAGGTCAAGAAAGTAGATCAATAGTTTCTAGGAGAGATGAGGATGTGAAAGGTGTAATTAGAGGTGTGATACACACAGATGTTGTCAAAGTAAATTTTTGCCTCGAATGGCAAAAGTGTTTTGGACATTTTTATGGTATTTGTTCCCATTTTGTGGTTTTATGTTTCAGAGGTCCTTACCTCATTAAAGAAAATATACAGAGTTAGCCTCCATGGCATCGTTTTTATTGTAGGTGATTGAATATGTTGTCCTGTACTCTGTGAGTAGGATAACTTTACGTACCTGGTGTTTATAACAGTGATAAACTGTTAAATGCATTGAGGAATCTTGTGCTGTATTTTTCTTATGTCGGTGTACTAATGAGCTTTCCAGATCTAGTTATACCATAAGTGTTTGTCTTTTTTAAGTATTGAGTCACTTTATGTCATTTATATGTGGGTGTATATCTTCATTATGTAGATTATCATAATTATATGAAATCTATAACCAGAGGAAAAAGAAAGCTATTTACTAGAATCCCATTCTCCTATTTAAAGAGAAGAAAAAACATCACATATTCAATATTTGATATGGCAGTACAGAAGAGGTGGATAGTTGAGATCTCAAAATGTTGAATAATAAATTACGTATTTATTTAGGAATACACTCCAGATTGTCTGTAAATTTGCTACAGTAAATTCTATAAAACCATTAGTGAAAAGTGCGCTTGTATAAGCTGTAATTTTATGACAAAAAAAAAAGACCTTGGAAAAGATACTTATGTGCATAGCGGAAAGTGTACCATTCTGAACTTACCTCACTATAGTGTCTAAAAGTTATTCCCTCTTATAATGCCACTAACAGATCAGGCTGCAAATAGACACATATACAGTACACCATTTGCTGAAAGTGTATGTCCTCCAACTGTTTAGTTAGATCTGGATCCAGAAGTGTGCCAACTTCCCTATGTAGTTAGTATTTCTGGGTAGGATAAATGTGTTTTTATTTTTATAGGTTTTCTTTTCTATTATTCTCAACAAAATGCTATTATAGTGAAAGAGCATTTTATTGTACTGTTCCAATTATAGGCCTGACTCTTAACTTTTCCTTTTAAATGCATAACGTTGTAACATACAGTTAAAGTAAAACCAATACCGGTCGACAGAACTTTAAACGGTTTGCTTATGGCATGCATTCCTGCGCTTAATTTCCTTTTAACATTCCCCATCTCCTCCCAGCATTACAGTATCCTCTTCCTCTGCATCATAGCTCCCTTTCTGCTTCACAGATTCAGACGCCATAACACCCAAATATCATAGAATAATGTATTAGGCCTAATTTCACTTCCAACATTACCCACCTTATTCCATGTCCACTCCCTTCATCTTAGACCCCATTACACTTCCCCTCTAGCATCATAATTACTTTATTGCCCAGTATGAACATCCCCATTCCCTCCCTGAATAAAAGTTTCCTACCTCCCAATATTAAAGTACACATTGCCTCCCCAATATCAAAAATGCTTCCGTCTTAGTATCAAACTCTCCATTCCTTTTCAGCATCAGAGGACTTCCACTCCCAAGATCAAAGTTCCCTTTTCCTTACAGCATTATAGAGATTTAAATCAGATAGAACCACAAATAACATACGCACAGAAAAATAGTTTGCATAAACATCTGTGTCCTTAGGGTTGCTCCCAATTCCCATGTATCCAGTAGATGTCAGAGAGTTATCAAGAAAACAGAAAAAATAAAAAAAATACAATAGTGCAGAGTGGCAAGATTATCAAAATGGTACACATTTTAATACATAGTTAAAATTACACTCACATAAAATATGACATTTTATAAAAATACATTTATAAAATGCAACCAACCATGTAAAAGGTGATTAGGTCCCCCTTATCTGGGGTACACTCTGCAGTGTATGATGTTTACTCTTCCATGTGTGGGACATAGTAGAATGAATACCATGCATTTTCATAGTTCTGCACATATGCAGTAATGCTGTAACTTTGATTGGTTCCAAAGCAAACCCATGTTGCCAGGAGGAACTGCTGGGAGGAATGCAATGCTTACCACCAGGGCTTACTAAGAAATGTTGAAAATGAAACTTTTCGGTCGTTTCTGGGGATTATATATCACAGGATGCCGAAGCGGTGTTTTAATGGATGGCCACAGCTGTAACAATAATAGAGGTACACGTACCGTGGTTCGTACGGAGAGGTAGGGACCCCAATAGCAGATAGACTGTTCTTGCCTGGCACCACCGATACCGAGGACTACAGGGCAAGCAGACTTCAATTGATGGCAGCAGGCACGAACGTCCGCGGACCAGGTCTGGATGGGCTGCAGCCGTAGAGAATAGTCGAGGTATAAGCCGAGTCGGGGAGCCAGAAGCGAAGCAATGTCAGAAAAACAAGCCGGGGTCAGGGGTTCCAGAGTTCAGGATAGTCAGAAAATCGTAGCCGGGTCAGGGATTCCAGAGGGCAGCAGAGTCCAGGTGAGAGCCAAAATATAAGGGCAAAAGCAGAGGGATAATCCAAAAAACACGCCAGGTCAGAAGTCCAGTAAAGCAGAATAACACCAAATCACAGAAAAAATCAACTACGGAAAAGCTAGGAGCAATCCACGCAGAGATAGCTTGTATATTCATCAAGCAAGTTTGAATTGCGCGCGTTATGGATTTAAAGGGCTTAGCTCCGCCCCCTTGACGTACGCGACGCACGTCTCTCTGCCCGTCGCCATAGTGACGACCGGGATAGCAGCGAACGAGTGTTTCTTAGTGCACGCGCCTGTCTCCATTGACGGGTGCGTGATGAAGAGGATCTCCGGTGGTGAGAGGAGTTGAGAGCCATGCTGTGAGGGACCCGTCGCGGGACAGAAATACCGACCTTACAACAGCTAACCTTCTGGCTGTTGAATTTCCTATGGACTATTCAGTTAAGTAAATGGCTGGTTGAACAACATTGGAACCATTGCCTAGAACTAAACCTTGGCTTTCTAACTACTGTGGACTACACTTGATCCTAAGGCAGAATTTTGACTGACTGACTGAGCACTATGGGATCTGTAATAAGCTAACCATTTTCATTCCACTATGAACTGAGATTCCCATGATGCTCAGATATCTAGTGTGTCAAAGGTTACCTATCACATCTGTAGTGTTACGACAGAGGAAAAAAGGAAGGGAAAAATAGCAGAAGTATAGAAGGGAAGGAAAGGCAAGATGAGAGGATATAAATATGGTGATATGCACAAAGATGGCAAAATTCCTAAATATAGACAACAAAATAGATATTTGTCCAACACAGCACAAATACTTTCGTTGGTCTTGCATAAAGGTGAAGAAATGTAATTGTAGGCAAGAAGCAGATGAACCCATGATTATTCCGTCTTCCCACCACCCTCCCGCAATCAAATGTTTTCTCACATTAGATCTATCCCCCCTTATTTGAAATATACTTGCTACCTGCAATGTATTCAAATGCCCCATTGTCTTTCCTACATTTTATAAATGTTTAGTCATACTTTTGTATTTTTACACTAATATAAAAAGATGTTAGCAGAGTCTAGTCCATATGTGTTACAGACATATAAGTAAAAAACACTTGCATTGGTCCTTAATGCTTCAGTCTGCCGATCTACTTTCTTATCAATGCATTGTCTCTAACCTTTTCTTTACCACCATCTTATTTCCAGTGACTGTCCCTGTATATTACATCTGTCATGTTTCTGCTGTGTTGCTGTTCTTGTCTCCTTCTGTTGTCATTGTCATCTAGGTACCTTGTATCCATGTCAGTGTAGGTTCCTTGTCACTGTTCCATTGATAGATTGGCAACTGTTCCACATCTGTCAGTCTTCTTGCCCCTCCATCATTTTTGCATCTTTCAATTTGTCTGCAAATTGTAGTAATTTTAAGAAGGCCTGAAAATCTCAAGTAGATCATTCACAAAGAGTTAATTTAGAAGAAACAATGATAGTTTAAAACAGCGTGACATAACAGATCCTCATCAGAGATATCCTTCATAGCATGACAAAACAAACAATATCATCTAATTATGGCCATAAATCAGCAAAGTTTGATTGTTGTTCCAGAAAATTGGTTTTCCAATTAATCTCCTTATTACCATATGCTCTAATCTGAAGCGCTACAATATGGAAAAATTACAATGACATTCAGATAGTGATGCTCTGCTTAATCAAATCCAAAATATTTATTTCATGTGCCCAACTATACAAACTATATAATTAATGCATGATTTTGCAATTAAAAATTGCCTGCCAAAGACAGTAAAAAGGGAAAAAAAAGGAAAATATAGAAATAAAAATCAAGGAATATTTTAATCACAAACTGTTTAATATTACTTATCCATGACAAGTGAACAATTTTTAACCTCTGATTAGTATGTGTGTGACAGTATAAATTTACAAAGCCCGTGGAAATAGACAGTGGGTAAAGACAAAAGAAAAATCACATGGCATCCAGGGAAATCGTTTTTTTTGATAGCTAAGCACATATGTCCAGTGCAAGGTTTGTGAAGGTCCATAGAACTGGAATTGAACTGTTTTTCATGGCTGCTTCATCGCGGCTGTTTCATCGCAGCACTTATAGCGGCTGGCAGTTCAGTACATGTGCTTCATCGCGGCGCAACTTAATTCATTGTTCTTTTGTTTTTTGTACCCACTTCATCCTGATGCATTTCCAATACATGCTGATCTGGTATTATGTACCTAACTGCGTAAAGGCTTTCTCTGCATACTGTTTATGTCTGCTGATTTACCATGGGAGGAATGCTCAGCGTTGATGAGAGCCCAGCAAATTTGATGAAAGCCCTGGCTATTTAACCCCTTCCTATGTGTAGGTTTGCCATCCTAATTTACAGTTCCTACAGCATGTAGGCTGGGGTTAAAGGGAGTTTGTTTACCAGCGAGCCATGGATGTCCCTGCACTCTTATCTTTTAAAAGATTTTAAATTTGCCACACACACTGTTGTTGGCTGTGAAGAATCAAAAAGGAGAGATTATATTAAATCTCTCCTATCAGTTGAATACATCCTCCCAAAATAGATGGGCTCACAAAACAACTTTCTTGACCCTTACATTTACAAATTGACCTTATATAATGTTACATTAACATTTATTTATATTTTGCTAACAATGTGTAGCACTGATGCAGATCTTAAAAAGTGTTACACAGTCAGAGATAATGAATAAATTAGAGAGAGCCTCAAGGTTATAAGCTAATAAGTAAAACATAAGAAGATAGGCAAGGCAGGAGCAAAATGTAGAGGGGCATGTACTAAAGAAACGCAAGTATATTTTATGTGCAAAACTATTTTTGCACTTTGCTCCTATTGCATAGTACTAAACATTTAACACTACAATAGTACATACGAGCAAACTGTGAATAAACACGGCATAATTGCCAATAAAAACAGGCAAGTTTGCAAATATTTTTTCTACCTCTTTTGATAGCACTTGCAACAGCTGGTGTAATTTTCACACGCAAATAAAAATTATTTTTCACAAAATATTTGCAAAACTCTTAAGAATGTGCAAATATAATCGCAATTTATTAGCCCAACTGGAAAAATGCACGCTAAATAAAAATAAACGGAAGAGGCGCAAATCATGAAAAAAAAGTTACAAATGTTACAAATAGTCTCAAATTGCTCCTACTTCCCCCCCCCCCCACTGCACTTGTTTAGTACATGAGCCCCGTAGGTTACTGTGCTAGCAATCCAGGTAGAATCAATGAAGATGTATGGTAAACAACAGCTGAGTTATAAAAAGTTATTTTGAAGTTTCAAGAGGAGGAAGACCGGTAGAGATTATATAGAAGTGGGATGCAGAGATGTTGCTCTACTCATGAAAAAAATGTTGTAAGCATGAGTAGGAAGAGATGATGGACAACCAGAGTCGTGGGCCATGGGGAGAACATAACACATAGGTTCAATATGTTAAAGAAACTAACTTGTAGGCAATGCTAGAGACCCTAAACGGTGGTGGATAAGTTTAATTAAAACCTCTAATTTCCTTTATGTTTACATCAACAATATTGAGGAGAACATTGTTACACTTTGTTAAATTAGAAAGTGCTGAACTTCCACAGATTGATTGGGTAGTGGTGGGGATTTTAACTTTCTTTCTTCTTTTTACAGCTATATTTACTAAATTTAGGAAAAGTAGTGTCCTGTAAAATGATAATAAACGCACTTAAAAAAGTAATTTTTCAAAAATGTACAGTTTTTTAACGTTAACCATTCATCAGTGGCGTAGCGTGGGGGGTGCAGGGGGGGCCGGCCGCACCGGGCGCAATATCTGGGGGGGCGCACTAGCCCTATGCGGCCGCGTGGCCGCCAGGGCCGTCTTTAACGCGGGGCAAACGGGGCAGCTGCCCTGGGCCCATTTACTCCTGGGGGGCCCCAAGGCAGCTGTCCCGTGGGCCCCCAGCACCTGCTCCCGCGTTCACAGCGCATTGCGCTTGTGAACGCTTTTTTCCGGCAAGCCGCATCCGATGGATGCGACGGCCGGAAAAAAAAAAAAAAAAAACTGACGCCGGATGTGACGTCGCGTCACATCCGGTGTCTGCTTCCCTCCTCCGTGCAAGAGGGAAAACTGCACGGAGGAGACATCCGGCGGGGGACACGGAGCCGCTTCATGTAAGTAACGGGGGGGGGGGGGGGGGGCTGGCACAATATTCCTGGTATCTGACTGGCACTATATTACTAGGCATCTGATTGGCACAATATTACTGGGTATCTGATTGGCACAATATTCCTGTTATCTGACTGGCACTATATTACTGGGCATCTGATTGGCACAATATTACTGGGTATCTGATTGGCACTATATTACTGGGTATCTGATTGGCACAATATTACTGGGTATCTGATTGGCACTATATTACTGGGTATCTGATTGGCACAATATTACTGGGCATCTGATTGGCACTATATTACTTGGCATCTGATTGGCACTATATTACTGGGCATCTGACTGGCACTATATTACTGGGTATCTGATTGGCACTATATTACTTGGCATCTGATTGGCACTATATTACTGGGCATCTGACTGGCACTATATTACTGGGCATCTGGCTGGCACAATAATACTGGGCATCTGACTGGCACAATAATACTGGGCATCTGACTGGCACTATATTACTGGGCATCTGGCTGGCACAATAATACTGGGCATCTGACTGGCACAATAATACTGGGCATCTGACTGGCACTATATTACTGGGTATCTGATTGGCACTATATTACTTGACATCTGATTGGCACTATATTACTGGGCATCTGACTGGCACTATATTACTGGGCATCTGGCTGGCACAATAATACTGGGCATCTGACTGGCACAATAATACTGGGCATCTGACTGGCACTATATTACTGGGCATCTGGCTGGCACAATAATACTGGGCATCTGGCTGGCATAATATTACAGGCATCTGGCTGGCACTATATTACTGGGCTCTGACTGGCACAATATTACAGGCATCTGACTGGCATAATATTACAGGCATCTGACTGGCACAATATTACAGGCCTCTGACTGGCACAATATTCCTGGCCTCTGACTGGCACACTATTACAAGCATCTGACTGGCATAATATTACAGGCATCTGACTGGCACAATATTACAGGCATCTGACTGGCACAATATTCCTGGCCTCTGACTGCACACTATTACAGGCATCTGACTGGCATAATATTACAGGCATCTGACAGGCACCATATTCCTGGGCTCTGACAGGCACAATATTCCTGGGCTCTGACAGGCACAATATTCCTGGGCTCTGACAGGCACAATATTCCTGGTATCTGACTGGCACAATATTACTGGTATCTGACTGGCACATTATTACTGGGCTCTGACTGGCACAATATTGCAGGCATCTGACTGGCACAATATTGCAGGCATCTGACTGGCACAATATTACTAGGCTCTGACTGGCACAATATTACTGGGCTCTGACTGGCACAATATTACTGGCATCCGAAAGTTACAATATTACTGGCATCTGAATGGCACAACAATTATGGCATATGTGTGTGTGTGTGTGTGGGGGGGGGGGGGGGGGGGGTAACATTAGAGGTACAGGATTGAGGAAGTTGGCTCCATCTAGCCCAGTCTTGGATCATCTCCAGGGTATGGTTCCATTTTGATGTTTAGTTTTTGTTCTTGATATTGTTTGTCGTTTACGATGGTTGTGAGACGACATATAATAGCATGGCCCATGCTAGGTTACTACATGTGTATATTTGTATTCATAGACCTGCTGAAAATGTGGAGAATGTGTGTAATGCATGTTCGCACTCAATAAAGTGTTGGAAAATAAACTTGTATTTAGATGCATTTTACTTTAATTACATAAGTATTTTCATAACAAACAATACATGTGCTTGGGGGGTAAGGGTTTCTTTAACTAATCTAGTAGAAGAGACTCGAGTGCTAAAATCCACGGGTTAGGGGGCGCAAATTACTTGCCTTGCCCCGGGTGCTGACAACCCACGCTACGCCACTGCCATTCATGTTAATAATCTACCACCAATCGTGACAGTTAACATCTTAATAGATATTAACAGATATTTAAAAAAACTAAATTGTGATGCCTGTCCATTCACACTTCTGTGCTAAAGTGATGCATTTTTCATAGTATGCTAACGATACTAGTTTCTATGTGCTCTTTCTATGTATGCAAATGTTGTGCAAACTACTATGTTCTACTAGTAAACAACCTGCATGTTTCTATTATCTTATGTTGTAGCATAATGATGTATACACAATTAAGTTAACATAAATCTATTAATGTCTGTAACAGCCAAGGTCCTCCTGAAATAAGCTGACGTACTTCCTTCCTGCTGTATGTCTGCACAAAAAACAGCCATATGGTCAGTTTTTATGCATGTTAGAGATCTGTGATTAGCCTCCATATGCACCTCTTTAGGTATTTGAAATTGCAGTCCTAACTGGTATTTTTTTGGATGGCCCCTTTCCATGGGAGCCTTATATTAAAATCTTACACTTTTGCTGCCATTAACAGCTGGCACTGAATCTAGATAAAATGGATTCAATAGTAATAAGTGTCACTAAGACTGGTCAGCAGGGGCCCTCTGTTCCTTGGCTGCCAGAGATCCATCTTGGTGGAGACACTCTCCAACAGTGTTTTGTAGATGCAGCAGCCATCTTGGTGGAGCCCATCATCCTCAGGCTCTAGTGTATACAAATGGAAATGGCAACAAATTAAATTTAATTAAAAAAAAAAAAAGGGTCATCCTATTTTTTGTTACACACCCATTTCTCATCCTCTTCTTGGGCGTGTATTGTTCTGGAGGGTATTTAACCTCTGCTTTCTCTATCACTGGCTTCCTATCTGTATTTTTCTACTTGGTGTTATAATAATTATTGGTGTATCCAGGTCAAATTGGCATGTGCTGTGTGTTATATGTTGAGATCGTATAGCACTGAGGAAGTCCTTAATCGATGAAATGCGTCTGCACATTGGAGAGAGTGAGGGGGCTTATCCGGAATCCTGATCAGCTGTGTTTTCTAAAGGATTGAAGCCTCGAGTGTTCAGCGGGACATCGCGATTGTTCCTGACTTCAGTCTGATAAAATGTTTGGAACTAGGAAGCCTGCTCCATTGCCTGCAAGTGTATTGTTGATGTGTGCTTTTTTAATCCATTTTAAAGTAAGCCTCATGTAGCGGGGGCCATTACATTTTGTACTTTTACAGTATGCAGTATTCTGTTTTTTTCTGATAATTTTTAAGGTACCCATATGGAGGAGATGTATTTGGTTTTGTTTCACATTTATGATCCATATCCTGAAAGCTAAGAGTGGATTCTATTATACACCGCAGAGCCTAAAAACTAGAGCCGAGTTTAAGGGCTCTGGTTTAAGGAAGTGTAACACCAGGGTTTTTTTTTTTCTCCTTTTTTCTCCTTTTTTGGGGGGCTGCTTTATTCAATTATCAATATTACACTATTTTGTGTTTATTGTTTTTTATGTACTACTGGATCAATACTGGATCTTGTGTTAATGTATATTATATATTTTGTTTTTTTTATCACTAAGCGCATCATCTCTGTTTTGATTGTTTTAATTGGTGTAAGGGACACACTTGTGATTGCAGCTATTCTTTTCACCCTTATTCTATTTATTTAATATAATTGGCGCCCGTTTTATGTAACTTTTTACTACTTTTCCTATATTTAGTACACATTGCAGCACAAAGTAGAAAAAAAGTAACATTTCCACCCATTACTAAACCAATCTGTATGGGTATCTTGGGGTCATCTTTTATCTCACTAGATCCTGCTGCTTATGCCTAAAGAACAATACTCATTTTGTTCATTCATCATCCCAATAGGCCCCCAAAACCCTGATGCACACCTTTTTATCGCCAGTATTGACTACTATTCTATCCGCAATACTGCTGCCAGGTTCATCTTTCTCACTTGATACTCCTCACCTGCTACTCAATTTGGTAATGGCCTTTACTGGCTTTCCAAAGATTACATTTAAAATACTGACTCATAACATAAAACAAGACTTCACTTCTCCATAACAAAATTGGTAACAAGTGATTAAACATAATCAACATGTGAGGTTGTAATTAAGTTTATGCGCAACAGTTTGGGACACTCGCAACATAGTCTCTACAATTTAGTTTCTTTAAACCATTGAACCTACCCATGGTCCACGACTCTCTTGTCCATCATCTCTTCCTGATCATGCTTGCACCATTTTTTCTTGTATTGCTCCAGTTCTCTGGATCTCAAGTCTTTATAATCTCTTACTATCTTCCTCCTCCTCAAACTTCAAAAGACCTTTCATAACTCACCTTTTCAAAGATGTTTACCATAAATCTTCAATGATTCTAGCTGCATTGCTAGCACAGTACACTACATCTTGCTCCTGCCTTGCCTGACTTCTAATGTTTCACTTATTAGCTTATAACCTAAAGACTATCTCTACTTCATTCATTATCTCTGCAACTTTAATAATTTTTAAGATCGGTGTCAGTGCTACAAATTGTTAGCCACATTTAAATAAATGCCAATGTAACATTATATACAGTATTTGCAGGGAATTAGCATTATACATTGGCATGTGCTGCTAGTGTTAATCGTTATACCCATGTACGCTATGAAGCCCCTAAAAATGTTTTTTTGCTGTACTGCTCCTTTTAATTTAAAGTATATATACAAATATGTTTTTCTTATGACTAAATAGTTCATTTCATGAAAATGAAAAGGATATGCAACATAAATCCTGTATTCGAAGTGTGACTATCAAAATCATTCTATTTTCTAACTTTGTTGCAGAACCTGTATTTACTCACACCTCTGCCTACACAACTCATCATTTTTTTAGTTGAAAAGCCACTCTTGAAATCTATTGGGAAGAATAAAATGTACGCAGCATGTTCACACCAGCACAGCACAAAAGAATCATTAGATGTGGTAGCAGTGGAATTGTAATTTCAATACCTCAGAGGATTATGATATGTTTCTTTAGTTCTAAGATTAGAATAGAACATTTAACAATAATTAGGCATTGGAAAAACCTGATTCTTTACATGGGTTGTGCAGGCACACAGTGCACTGAATGAGCCAGGGCGATTAGAACCGATTCAGGTCCCATAGATTTAAAACATTTGCCCAATTCAGGGCTGTTCTCAAGCGGGTGCACAGAGTTCACCATGCCCAGGAGACAGGGAGGTGAGGAGGGACTAGTGCCTCCGAATGCACTTTTTTTAGTCAGCTGTGCGAGCAGTAATGCTCGCTATGCGGCACTTGGCCGCCTTTTTTTTTTTACCTTTGGCCAGCTGCCAGGCTCCTCCCAGCATCACAGCAGTGTAAACAGTGATACAGAGCAACAATGCTCAGTAAGCGTTGCTCGGCTCACTGTTGCCCATGAAGTGATGTCGGGTTAGTTCCGCTCCTCTAGCCGGCTAGGAGGAGCGCAGAACATTGACAGGTGCTGCAGTGCTCTCTGAGAACTGACGTTCAGGTGCCTTGTTATAAAAAAAAAAAGGTTCACTGTCCAAGAAACAGAGGTCACATGATGAAAGATGACAAGCCCAGTAGGAGACTGGAGTCTGGCCTCTTAGATAATGGTCTACCCATTATATAAAGTTTATGCTGCCCCCCGGTTCCCGTTGCTCTCTAAATAAGATTTATGCTGCCCCTTTACCATAATAATGCAATTATATAATTATTTTATTACTATGGTAGGAGGTTAGTATCCATCGTAATTAGAGGGCAAGGGCAACCACTATATAGATATACTAAAAATAGACAAGTTAGTGGTTCTATAACAGCATAGCATGAAAAACAAATAGATACTGTGCTCAGATGTTAGATAATAAATGAGATCTGGTTCACAGCTAACTCACCACCAAACCCAGGTCTGGGGCTTACATCCAGCGAGGTCCCGGCGTACAAACAGCAGCAACGCTGACATCAGCCCTTTCCAGTCTTCCGGAGACTGGAAAGGGCTCTCTCCGCCCACAACAATCTTGCGTGTATGAAACAGAAGGACTCCTCAGAAGAAGAAAGAACGTGTCTGAATGAGTGGCAGAATGTCCATGTGAGAGTGTCAGGATTGCACATGTGTGTTTGAGTGATTGGGAGAATGTACATATGATAGTGGCAGGATATTATGCATGTGTCTGAGTGAGTGGCAGAATGTGCATGTGAGAGTTTCAGGATTGCACATGTGTGTCTGAGTGAGTGGCAGAATGTGCAAATGAGAGTGGCAGGATTGTACATGTGTACTTGAGTGAGTGGCAGTCTGTCAGCGACATAGGTGCTTATTTATACATGTAAATTCTTGGGTAAAGTCATGCAAGTGACCAGCAAAAATGACTGCTCCACTTCTAGAACTTTGCTCCAGATTTGACTTTTATAAATTACTCCCATAGCCTGTTTAGTGGTAAGCTGTCAACTTTTTATTTGATAAGGAAATAAAAGAAATTCACACAAATCACAATTCTGAAAGTTTTTCTGAAAAATAATTTTTTTTATTACTAATACAACTATATAAACAATTATACAAACAATGTCATCTGTTCAAATACTAAAAGAATGTTCTCTGATTTGCCATACATTTTTGTAGAGGTAATGCAGCACTTACTGCAGGAGAAACTCACCAATGGATAGCTAAGTGGGTCATGTGAATCATTCTGTTCATTCTGTTCACTTTTACGAGTAGTAGTGGACACACACTAGTGGCAGGTACAATGGTGGCCACACTCATAATATCACTAGTTCGAATATCCTATTATATAGGTAGGGTCAGCAAAACCCTCTACTCCTTTGATTGCATTGTTGTATGCATTTGCTTGCAATTTACCATTGAAGTCCAGGTAAGTAACTGTAAGTCACACAAAGTCTGAAATCCCAGACACATCATCATGTCTGTAATATTGTTTATTACAGTATATCTGAATAAATCAGGATAATTATCATTACAACAAGAGACACATATAAATGCTTATTATCACTGTGCATCCAGGAGTTTAATGCTTGTGCCGGAACATGCATCCACTGCACAGTATTAGGTATCTGTTAATTGCTCCAGGAATATGAGAACACACAATATGCATGTGATTTAGAGCATCTCTGGTTTGTTATTATAGCGCATCGTTGACACCTTTGCTGTGCCTGCTTAATTTTTGGCATGCTGTGATACATTTTTAATTAGAAAACAATTGCTGGGAAAGTAGTAGTATATCTAGGATTGCTGAAGTGAAACTTTCAGGGAAAGCACTGCCTTGTAGAGGCATAAGAGTCAGTATGTGCTTTTGACTGAGCATGCCAACTCATTCTGACTTGCAATAGTGGGAACACTTGTATATGGACAATAGCATCACATATTACCATCATAACTAAAATCAAGAATATGATGCAGTGATACAGAATATAAACTATATGGACAAACCTATTGGGACACACCTCTTAATTTATGAATTCAGGTGTTTCACTCAGACCCATTGCCACAGGTGTATAAAATCAAACAACTAGTCATGCAGTCTGCATTTACACACATTTGTGAAAAGAATGGGTGGTTCTGAAGTAGAGTTGAGCGGACACCTGGATGTTCGGGTTCGGCAGGTTCAGCCGAACTTCGAAGAAATGTCCTGGTCCGTGCTCAAACTTGACCCCGAATCCGAACCCCATTGAAGTCAATAGGGACACGAACTTTTGGCCACTAAAATGCCTCTAAAAAAGTCCTGGAAAGGGCTAGAGGGCTGCAAAATGAAGTAAAATGTGGGTAAGAGTAGGACAAGTGCCCTGCAAGCAAATGTGGATAGGGAAATAACTTAAAATAACATAAAATACATATAAATTACAAATACAGCTGAGCCATAAAATAGCACTAGATGGAATCTTTGATTTTAGCTTTGGAAGAACATAAATCTAAATCTAAAGCATGGCTGCCAGGAGGATCAACAGAATTATCCATTTGAGAGAGGGTTGGAGTGCAGGGTATTCTCTTTCAGTTTATACTAAGTGACCCATAGGTTGAGGAGGCGGTGACTGTGGCGGTGTAGGTGGAAGCGGCGCTGGAGGAGGAGGAGGTTGCCAACACTGTTTTTTATTTGTTTTTGTTTTTTTAAATTTGGGTAGCCCCCAAAATATTGGGTCATATAACAACAGAAAACAAAGAATAAGTGCACTTGAGTATAACAATGACTGGGTGAGGCCAGTATAAATGTCTATTCTGTACAAGGTACAGAGAAGTCTGGTGGGATCCATGCCTGGTTCATCTTAATAAATGTGAGCTTGTCCACGTTGGCTGTGGACAGGCGGCTGCGCTTGTCTGTGATAGCGCCCCCTGCCATGCTAAACACACGTTCAGACAATACACTATTTACCACCCAGAACAATTAGAATTTTTCAAAGTGCGCTGTAAGCACAGTATTGGACTGTTCTATTTGACTCTCAGATATAAAGTGCACCGCAAGACGCAAATGTACTATTTACCACCCAAAACAATTAGAATTTTTTAAAGTGCGCTGTAAGCACAGTATTTGACGGTTCTATTTGACTCTCAGATATGAAGTGCAGGACGCACATGTAATATTTAACACCAACAAATTGCAGCATTTAAAAATGCCTAGATGTTGCCCACTGAGCTAACAGAACAGGATTAAAGTCATGTGCCTGGCACACATGCAGTTGCAAGTGCACTGCACTCTCTGTGGCACTGGTCTCAGGGCAGGGTACAAATATGTAGTATAGCACCCACTAAAATAATCACTGTAATTTGAATAATCGCTGTAGTTTGAATAATCGCTGTAGTTTGCAGATTCAACACCAGAATTTTTTTTAATCTGTCCCTCACAGCTGCAACATCCTCTCCCTACACTAAGAAGAGGTCATGTGATCTGCGTGTACGTGGCTCCAGCTTATATATAGAGGCTGAGTCACATGCTGCACTGGCCAATCACAGCCATGCCATTAGTAGTCATAGCTGTGATGGATTCTAAGGGCAACCGAGTCAAACGCTTGTTGATTGGCTGCCCTGCAGCCTTTGAAAATGCGCCATTAAATCGACGAACCCCGTACTTTATCACGAACATACAGTGGAATGTCCGTGTTCGGGTCCGGGGTCCAAAAACCGTAATGTTTGGTACGAACCCGGATTGTGCGGTTCGGGTTCGCTCAACACTATTCTGAAGTCATTCAAGCGTGGTATTGTGATAAGATGCCACCTTTGCAATAAGTCAGTTCATAAATGTAATCCCTGCTAAATATTCCAATGTAAACGGCAAGTGGTACTGGAGGAAAGTAGAAATGTTTAGGAACAGCAGCAACTCAGCCATGAAGTGTAAAACCAAGTCAGAGAGCATGGTCTCCAAGAGCTGAGTAATTCTAAACTTCCACTGGCATAAATATCAGCACAAAAACTGTGTGTCAGGAGTTTCATGGAATGGGTTTCATGGCCGAGCAACTAGAGGAAAGCCTCACATCACCCAAGTACAATGCCAAGTTTCAGATTATAAGATTGTGGACTCTGGAGCAGTGGAAAGGTGTTCTGTGGCGTGACGAACAATGCTTCACTGTTTGGGCTAGTCTGGGTTTGGCAGATGCCAGGAGAACTTTACCTGCCTGACCTCATTGTGTCATCTGTAAAGGAGGGATAATGGTATGTGGCTGTTTTTCAGGGATTGAGCCAGGCCCTCACTAGTGAAGGGAATTTTGTAATGCTTTCACATACCGGCGCATTTTGGACAATGCTATGCTTCCAACTTTGTGAGAACAGTTTGAATGACTGTGCCCCAAAGCAAGGTCCATAAAGACATGTTGGATGACTTTAGTGTGGAAGAACTTGACTGGCCCTCACGGAGCCCTGACCTCTACCCCATCAAACACCTTTTAGATTAACTGGAATGTAGATTGCATCAGTGCATAACCTCACAAATGCACTACAGGACGAATGGGTAAAAATTCCCACAGAGACATTCTGAAAATCTTGTGTACAGCCTTCCCAGTGGAAGCTGGTATAACTACAAAGGAGGGATAAACTACATATTAATGGCTATGTAGAATTGTATGTCATAATTGTCTCTGTTGGTATAATGGTCAGGTGTCCTAATACTTTTTTCCATATCATGTATCTCTTGAATCAGACCTGTAGGCAAAGTTAAATGTTCATATTGGAAGTGCTTAATTTTGTTGCATTCAAGTTCAAAATCTAAATTACTATAAGCATTGTTATAGTACAAGTCTGTGTATTCTCATAAAGGAAGAAAATAAACACTTTTGACTTAACTGTAAAATAATTCTATAATTGTTCACATTTACCATTTTAATCCTAGCTACTTATAATACAATAAGGCAATGTAAAAGTGCAAAATTATAAAGGAGTTGTATGCTAAGATCAATATCTTAAATGTTAACTTAAAGGAATGAAACACCAATGAAGGTCTATAAAACGTGAAACAGCAAGTGAGAAGAAAAGAGAAGCCTGGCACCAAATGTTGTATAGTTTTTGTCAGAAAGGAGTGACCATGGGAGGGTTATTGTAGTCAGGATATGAGAAAGGAGTGACCTAGGTTTTTTTTTATTCCCGCTTGAGTAAGGAATGGATAGATGTGAGCAATGTTTCTTAGTTGGTGGTAACAGGATTTGGCAAAAGATGACTCCAAGAAAAAAAGATCAATTTAACTGAAGTAATAGTGATGTTTTATCTGAACTGTATCCGCAAGTCATCATGGTAGTGGGTATCCCAATATGTTCCATTAAAGGGGAAGCGATCCAAAATGGTGAAGGCCCATAATGTCCATATTGACTTAAAGTGAAAGGTAACTTAAATCTCAAATTATTCACAAGACAATAGCAGCATAAAAATTAATGAAAAAGGGGGGGGGGGGGGATTGGATTGGAACATATGTACTCATAAATATAAAATTATAATGATAAAAACATTTCAGATAAGATTAATATTTACATAAACATAGAGTAAAAGGCACTATAAAACAAGCAGGAGTGTCTTAAGTTTATGAATCCATTTAGACTCTCTTTGTGAGAATGATTTAACTACACTGAACAAAATTATAAAGCTAATTTTTCATGAGCTGAACTCAAAGATCTAAGACTTTTTTTTATGTACACAAAAGGCCTATTTCTCTCAAATATTGTTCACAAATCTGTCTAAATCTGTGTTAGTGAGCACTAAAATAGGCATTTTGTGTACATAGAAAAAGTCTTAGATCTTTGAGTTCAGCTCATGAAAAAGGGGGGCAAAACCAAAAGTGTAGCGTTGTGGCATATTCATGGTCAAACTTGCTGTGGAATATTCATAGGCAAAATGGGGCATATGTCAATGGGAAAACGAATGGTGGCATATTAATGGGAAAACTGTGGCATATTAATGGACAAACTGGATGTGGCATATTAATGTTAAAACAGGCTGTGGAAAATTAACGGGAAACCTTGGCATAGTTTAATGACCAAACTGTGGCATAGTTTAAATGGGGAAACTAACAGTGGCATATTCTTGGACAAACTGGCTGTGGCATATTAATGGGCATACTGGATGTGTAATGTGGGTGATGGGGTATGTCCTGGGGTGCATTTAATCCACATTGGCATGGTATACAAATACCTGATAAAATTACTTTGGGAGGGTAGAGAGGCAAGAGGGAGATATAGAAATGGGGGCCCAGAATTGTTTTTTCTATAAAGAACCCAACAATTTGTGGACTTGCCCATAAGAAATAAAAATGAGTCCCCAACCAGCTGAGTAACCACAAGAAGGAATGCCCTAGGAGGGAGACTTGCATTAGCTTTCCTATTAAAACATATTCTTGGATTCTTTTGGCTGGCTGGGACCTGTTCACAGATAACATCTTCTCTGATGACTATAATTCCCATGAGGCTCAATACAAAAAAAGTGTAGCATCAACTGAGTAAATATATATTCTCCACAATAAGGAACAAAAAGACCAACACCATTATTGGGAGGCAAATATTATTGTCCTGTGTAGATCTCAGATCTGTAGAGTCACACAGTATTTGGAATAGAGGACATAGAGGAGGTACATAGCTTGATACCATACTACAATATATGCAGAAAACAATACTACTCAAAAGTAAAATGTACAGACGAGACTAGCTTACTAGCTTACCAAATTTGCTTAAAATAAGTAGTGTAATATTATGGAAACCCCTTTTTTGTACTAATAATATGGCTGAAGGTATAATGCAGGATACATGGCTCTAAATAAAGAGGACTGGGAAGCTAGGTTGTGTTAACATTCACATTTGAAAAATAGAAATAGACTTTAATTCTAGCTTTATTTTATTTTTTTACTATGTATTCATACAGGGCAATTCTTTTGGGATTAGGAATGAATTAGGTTTTCAGTGTCCTGATATAGATAATATGGCATTAGTAAATTGATTGAAACGAAAGTGTTTGTTTAGGATCTATATAAATGTAGGTCTATCAATAAGAGGTGAATATAATTGAGAGTTTCTGCCAATGGTCCCTCTGCGACTTTGCACTGTCAATGTATTATTTCCATTTATGGGTATAGGATATGTCTATATAAAATATACACCATAACATAGAAACATAGAAACATAGAATGTGTCGGCAGATAAGAACCATTCGGTCCATCTAGTCTGCCCAATTTTTTTTTTTTTTGAGTACTTTTATTAGTCCCCCGTTCCCGGTCTTATAGCTAGGATAGCCTTGTGTCTATCCCACGCATGCTTAAAATCCTTGACTGTGTTTACCTCTACCACTTCTGCTGGCAGGCTATTCCATACATCCACTACCCTCTCAGTAAAGTAATACTTCCTGATATTACTTTTAAATCGTTGCCCCTCTAATTTAAGACTATGTCCTCTAGTTGTGGTAGTTTTTCTTCTTTTAAATATCCCCCCTGTTACGTCTTTCCTCCAAGCTATACATGTTAAGATGCTTTAACCTTTCCTGGTAAGTTTTATCCTTCAACCCATGAACCAGTTTAGTAGCCCTTCTCTGAACTCTCTCCAAAGTATCAATATCCTTCTGGAGATACGGTCTCCAGTACTGCGTACAATACTCCAAGTGAGGTCTCACCAGTGCTCTGTACAATGGCATGAGCACTTCCCTCTTCCTACTGTAATACCTCTCCCTATGCAACCAAGCATTCTGCTAGCATTTCCTGCTGCTCTATTGCATTGCCTACCTACCTTCAAGTCGTCTGAAATTATTACTCCTAAATCCCTTTCCTCAGATGTTGAGGTTAGGACTGTACCAAATAGTCTATAGTAAGAAGTAGGATGATCTTTGGATTTATGGATAGGTAGCAAGTCGCCTTTTTAGAGCCAGCTTTGGCATATGGATGGTCTAGGGGACCCCACTCCTACAAACAGTATTAACTTTGGAGTAAGATCAGTAAGAGTCTGAATAACTGTTTGATGCATGTATTTATGTTACAAACATTTTATATTAAAAATAAAATGTCAGCAGATAGTCTCAGATGATGACACAATTATGAATGTTATCTGTCCGTCATATGATAATTCCGATTATGTGATCAGATGAAACTGTCGCAATATGCAAGTTTACTTCCCGTCTGAAGATAAACCCAATTGTACAAGGTACACCTGTGGTTCTAGCTGGTTTGGATAATAGATCCAGTAATATGATAGGTGATTGGACATTTGGAGGAATGAGGGAGGTATTTTGTGTATTAGATTAGGAGTGTTGGATTGTATAAATCCCTGAGAAAGTTGTGATTCCCTCGCTGAAACACATAGGGTAGAAGTTCTCTATACTCCTTTCTACCTTTTTGTTGCTACAAGCTTCCTGCTTGCACATTGTTGAAGTTGTTGGCTCCTCATTGTCTGGTTGCAGTTTGCTGTCAAGGGGTTAACTTGGAGGAGGTTTAATTGCACCTCTTCCAACACATTAAAAAGGTTTTAGTAGCAGTATAAACTGCTTTGTGTGCCCAGTACTTAGAATCATGGGTGTAGGAACCCCCAAAAATCTGGGGGGGACAGCATTTTTGCTCGCCGGGTATAGCAGCAGTAAAAATAAAGCTTGTCACAGTGTATATTATATCACCAAGTTCCCACCAACATTACCAGGATCCTTGGTATACAACAGATACATTCACAGCACAACATCTACATCAGGCAGGTGCATTTTATCACTTTTACATGAAATATAGTCAGCGAGCTGTGTGTACACCATAAAACATACATCAGTATGAACCTACCACTTCTGCTAGGAGGTCATTCCATGTATTTACTCCCCTATCAGTAAAGTAATACTGCCTGGCCTTATCTTATATCTAGGATAGCCTTATACCTATCCCATGCATGCTTAAACTCCGTCACTGCATTAACCTCTACCACTTCTACTGGAAGACTATTCCATGCATCCACTACCCTCTCAGTAATGTAATCCTTTCATTAGTCCCTGGCCTTATCTTATATCTAGGATAGCCTTATACCTATCCCATGCATGCTTAAACTCCTTCACTGTATTAACCTCTACCACTTCTACTGGAAGGCTATTCCATGCATCCACTACCCTCTCAGCAAACAAACATTACATTTCTGACCAGAAAATAAACTGTAAAATATTAAATATTTCCAGCATTTCCAAAAGCTTAAGGTGGACCCCAAATATATGTATATAACTAGTAACATTTTTACCAGGGCTTGACAACCTTAACTAAGTTTTAGGAGCCAGGAAAAAAATCTAGGAGCCAGACAACAGCACATACACACAATCACATGCAGTCATATACAGTCAGTCACATAGACACATATACTCATACATACAGCCTGTCACACATATACATACTGTCACATAGACACGCACTCATACATACATACATACAGTCTGCCAGGCACACACTCACACATACATACAATCTGTCAGACACACACACACTCATACATACAGTCATTCACAGACACACTCATACATACATACATACATACATACAGTCTGTCGCAGACACACACTCATACATACATGCAGTCTGTCAGACACACACTCATAAATACAGTCTGTAACATAGACACATACACTCAGAGTCAGTCACATAGACACACACACTCATACATGGTCTTTCACATACACTCATACATACAGTCTGTCACAGACACACACACTCATAGTCAGTCACATATACACACAAACTCATACAGTCAGTCACAGACACACAATCTCATACAGTCAGTCACAGACACACAAACTCACACAGTCAGTCACACACACTCATACAGTCTGTCACACTCCCTCATACAGTCTGTCACACACACACACATACACTCATACATACATACATCCATAGTCTGTCACATATACTCATACATACACACAGTCTGTCACATACACTCATACATACACACAGTCTGTCACATACACTCATACATACACACAGTCTGTCACATACACTCATACATACACACAGTCTGTCACATACACTCATACATACACACATTCAAGTGAGCAGTTTTTTTTTATTTTAAAAAATACATTTTAAAAAAATGTAGATCAATAGCAGGGATCAAAGCTATATCTCATTGCAGGGAAGGTGGGCATTTCCGTTCCAGGTTTGTCTGTGCCTCTTACAATCATTACTTATTAATTACATTTTTTTGCCCATTCATTTGTCAGTTTTATTTTGCCCACATTCATTTGCCAGTGTTTTTTTTTTGACCAAATTCATTTGTCAGGGTTTTTTTTTGCCCACATTCATTTGCCAGGGTTTTTTTTGCCCACATTCATTTGCCAGGGTTTTTTTTTTTGCCCACATTCATTTGCCAGTTTTTTTGTTGCCCACATTCATTTGCCAGGGTTTTTTTTTGCCCTCATTTTTTGATCATCACATCATTAGTAGAAGTCATTGGCAGATTTAAGAGACATGTTATTATGGCAGCTTCGGAAGTCATTGATTATTGCAGCTCTAAAAGACATTTTTTAAATGCCCCTAAGAGCTGCAATAATCAATCACGTTCCGAAGCTGCCATGATAAAAAGAAAAACGGTACATTATTGGCAGTGACACAGTCACTGTTCCTACCTCGTTCCTCCCAGTGTGGGGCTGTGTGACTTGTGGAGGACGCGCACAAGCCGTGCGCATGATCACATCGTCGTGCGATGAAGTCAGGTGACCTCCGTGATCGCTGTAGAGCTGATTCTCCCGGGACAGTCCCAGGATCGAAAACGTTGCGGGACTGTCCCGAGTTGGCAAGTATGCTCAGGGCCGTCTTTAATAGTGATTGGACCCTGGGCAAGCATTTGCTTGGGCCCCCTGGACCCTGCCCCCTCCCCTGCATGCAATCCCGCCATCCATCACGATGTTAACCCCCCCCCCACACACACACACACATATGCCATAATTGTTGTGCCATTCAGATGCCAGTAATATTGTGCCTTTCAGACGCCAGTAATATTGTGCCATTCAGAGCGGAGTATTATTGTGCCAGTCAGAGCCCAGCAATATTGTGCCATTCAGAGCCCAGTAATATTGTACCATTCAGAGCCCAGTAATATTGTGCCAGTCAGATGCCTGTAATAGTGCCATTCAGAGCCCAGTAATATTGTGCTAGTCAGAGCCCAGGAATATTGTGCCAGTCAGATGCCTGTAATATTGTGCCAGTCAGATGGCTGTAATATTGTGCCAGTCAGATGCCTGTAATATTATGACAGTCAGATGCCTGTAATAGTGTGCCAGTCAGATGCCTGTAATATTATGCCAGTCAGATGCCTGTAATATTGTGCCAGTCAGATGCCTGTAATATGGTGCCAGTCAGAGCCCAGGAATATGGTGCCAGTCAGATGCCTGTAATATTATGCCAGTCAGATGCCTGTAATATTGTGCCAGTCAGATGCCTGTAATATTATGCCAGTCAGATGCCTGTAATATTGTGCCAGTCAGAGCCCAGGAATATTGTGCCAGTCAGAGCCCAGGAATATTGTGCCAGTCAGAGCCCAGGAATATTGTGCCAGTCAGATGCCTGTAATATTGTGCCAGTGAGAGCCCAGTAATATTGTGCCAGCCAGATGCCCAGTAATATTGTGCCAGCCAGATGCCCAGTAATATTGTGCCAGCCAGATGCCCAGTATTATTGTGCCAGTCAGAGCCTAGTAATATTGTGCCAGCCAGATTCCCAGTAATATTGTGCCAGCCAGATGCCCAGTAATATTGTGCCAGCCAGATGCCCAGTAATATAGTGCCAGCCAGATGCCTGTAATATTATGCCAGTCAGAGCACAGTAATATAGTGCCAGCCAGATGCCTGTAATATTATGCCAGCCAGATGCCCAGTATTATTGTGCCAGTCAAATGCCCAGTATTATTGTGCCAGACAGAGCCCAGTAATATTGTGCCAGTCAGATGCCCAGCAATATTGTGCCAGCCAGATGCCCAGTAATATTATGCCATACAGATGCCCAGTAATATAGTGCCAGCCAGATGCCTGTAATATTATGCCAGCCAGATGCCCAGTATTATTGTGCCAGCCAGATGCCCAGTAATATAGTGCCAGCCAGATGCCTGTAATATTATGCCAGCCAGATGCCCAGTATTATTGTGCCAATCAGAGCCCAGTATTATTGTGCCAGTCAGAGCCCAGTAATATTGTGCCAGCCAGATGCCCAGTAATATTGTGCCAGCCAGATGCCCAGTAATATTATGCCAGCCAGATGCCTGTAATATTATGCCAGCCAGATGCCCAGTATTATTGTGCCAGTCAGATGCCCAGTAATATTATGCCAGCCAGATGCCAGTAATATTGTGCCAGTCAGAGCCCAGTATTATTGTGCCAGTCAGAGCCCAGTAATATTGTGCCAGCCAGATGCCCAGTAATATTGTGCCAGCCAGATGCCTGTAATACTGTGCCAGTCAGCCCCCCCCCTTCCCTAGTACTTACACTTCACTGCTCCGTGTACCCCGCCGGATGTCTCCTCCGTGCAGTCTTCCCTCTTGCACGGAGGAGGGAAACAGTCACCGGATGTGACGCGACGTCACATCCGGCGTCAGTTTTTTTTTTTTTTTTCGGCCATCGCATCCATTGGATGCGGCTTGCCGGACAAAAGCGTTCACAAGCGCAATGCGCTGTGAACGCGGCAAGCAGGGGCTGGGGGCCCCGTTTGCCCTGCGTTGCTGGGGGGGATTTCACCCCACCTGTCCCCCCCACATTTTTTCCTGGGGGGGATCTGCCCCCCCCATCCCCCCCGCTTCCTACGCCCATGCTTAGAATAGGTTCTCACCCTACTGAGAACGTGCCTTGACGTGGCGGGTGAGCTTAATTATGCTTTGGCCAATTCATATAACCTCTAATTTATATTATGTATATATATTTTTTCCAACTTTAAAAAGTAACAACAGAGGAGAGAGGAGACGTCCACCTGGGAGATCTCCATACAGGTAGTTAGTTATATGTCATGCATGATTCATATTTGTAATTAGAAATTATATGTGTATATATATATAACTATATATTTTTATTCTATGTCTTCAAATGTTGGGAAATGTATTGTAAGTGTTTTGTTTTATGATCCATAATGTTTAATTAAACTAATGTTATTATATCCATTGCTGTGACGTCTAAGATATCTTCTTGCTGTATCTCAGTATAAAAATAGAAAATATATCCAGCGCTCAGTGATTAGACACTACCCAAAAAAACAAATATATAAATGCCCTATAGGGGACTACTGACAATACATATAAAAAACCGTGCTGCAATGATATTATAGCACGTGAATAGAAATTTGCAATTAGTGCAAGTGATTCTAATTGTCTGTGCAAATATGACACAATATAGGATGAATGTAACACACATGAAAAAAAATGTATTGATACAGTTACTTTCACAAGAGGCACTCTTCATGTATTGCCTGCACACCTGTAAAATACAAAAATGCCAATACCTGGTGCAATATCAGTGTGACAAGGAAAAAATAAAGAGAACAATATTGAATAAGGGTTATAGTTAAACACTCACAAACACGGCTCCTATAACCTAGGAGCGTGGACTGAACACCTTGGAGATATACTTGCCACCACTCTGTTATTTTCTGGCGATGTTAATGATATGAAGAGCTCCGCAGTAGTAGCAAAGTGATTTATTTCTCCAAAAATGGTAAAAGGATAAAAAAGATACCCCAGTCTCTATGGATATCCAGAAATGACAATAGAAAAAACAAATGGAATAAAAAGTCCTTTTTCATGCAGCAGCCTAGCACTTTGGCTCTGCACTGGACTTCCTAGTGTACGGTGGCTCACAGACCTCAGAAAGACACCCAACGCGTTTCGTTCAAAGGAACTTCATCAGGGGAATAGTTAGCACAAACACATTTGATGGTTTTATACCCTTCACTGAGTTCTTATTGGTTGTTCATCCGAGATGTTCGAGTCTATTACATGAATAGACCCCTTTTCGGTGTTTGAATCAGTTCGTATTAGAAATGTCTCTTAAAGTCGAACATAAATTAGTATCAGCTGTTCATCCGAAATGTTCGAGTTAACTGCCTGTAATAAGAATAGACCTCCTTTCGGTTTTTACATGAGTTCATATTATAAAACGTCTCTTTAAAACTAAAACAGAATTCGTATTATCTGTTTATCAGAAAATTTCGGTTTAAAAGCAATACGATGACTGTGAAATGAATGAACCTGTATTCGTATTAAGTATTAATTTGTACTTTTTGTAATTTGTACTTTAGAATGTCTGAATGAATTCGTATAAGGAGAATTCAGATATATTTGGCTTCAATTCGTTTCAAGGACTTTTTTTGTGTAGAAAAAAATGACAAGCTTAATACATATTCAAAAATTAAAATAAACTCCAATATAAAATGTAAAATACAATGAAAGTTAAAAAAATGTATTAACAGTATTATTATAAACAGTTGTTATTATAAAAAACACTAAGACAAATTTATACACATATATATATATCCACGTGTATACACACATATATGAATGTACGTATGTATCTCAGTATAGTAATATTGATGAAATTGGTTAAAGAGGAAGCTATCAGATTGATAGAACCTCAAATTCTATAAAGTAATACAGGGTCTTGTGAATGCATCCATAGATCTACTCTCCTGGAGAAGGCTAATTATTATAGCTACACAAACACATAAGCCATCAGTGAATACATGCAAGTACATATCTCAATTATATTGGATGTGTAGTTATATGTATACATTGCGGGATATGTTGTAGTCTCAAGCACATAACACACATTTATAGCCCATATTTCATTCCATCCGTAGTTTTAAAACGTAAGAGTTGCATACTGTCCTCAATGAGTCACCTCAGTTGTGTGCCTGAGGTGAGTGCCTCAGTCCCCTCAGCCTTGAAATTCTGCTAGAGGCAGGGAGAGCAAGATGAGGTTTAAAAAGCTGTTGTAAGTTTACATTTGTGGGGACAGAAGGAGAAGCATTACTTGAGAACAGATGGAGCAAGTGGGGAAATCACTGAAGAGAGGGAAAGAAGGATGAAAAGTGTTAGAAGAGCATTGGCCAACGAGATAGACAAAAGAGGAGACACTAAAGAAACATTAGATTGAAAACATGCTTTCTGGCAACCCAATATAGATAAACTGGTGTAAAGGCAACCACACTCCCATAAGTCAGACACAGAATCTTGGAGGGAAAAGTTTATCGTGCTCACAAGCAGAGTATCCATAGTCAGACAAAGCAAATAGCAAAGAGCAGAGTGGTAACAGCAAGGGTCAGTAAACTATAGAATTAACAGCATGTTTTAAACAGAACCAACTGTCAGAACAAAAAGAACAAGTAATTGTTAAAGCTCTAAGCAAGCTGATAAAGATAAAAAAAAAGATTTCAAGTTTTAAATAGGTAACTGCTGTCAATATTATGTGCAGTTGCAGAATATTCAAGCACAAACATAGTTTATTAAACTGCGGCCTGCTGGGCCATGACAGGTGTGTCCCTCTGATGGTGGCCATGCGAGGAGGGATCGGGCAATGCTGAAAATAATCCTCCAGTGCACATACAATCACTCCTGGGAGCAATAGCAAATGCCATACCAAAATGTGAGAAATGGCGATGCTCTGTTGTGAACAAGATCTTCGGAAGAGGTGAATCACCACTTCTGTTGCTCTTTTGTAGTTGATAGACGGCCCATAGTGGCAGTCTGTAATTTTACAAAAAAAAAGAAAATAACATTTCAGATTATAGGGTTAGATTTACTGAAAATTGTTAAAATGCTACTTAAGGTTTTTGCCCTATATTTTGCAGAAAAAAATACAGAAAAACATGTAAACATGGCATACTTCTAAACTCAGGACAAATATAATAAGTTTTTTTGTTTTTTTTTTACCATTTGTAATTGTGTAAAATATTTTTCTGGTCAAAGATAGAAAAAAGATTTTTTTAATAGTAAATTATAAGATGATGAAAATTAGGTATCTAAGGAAAGTCCTTCTTACAGTTATAAAAACAGTATTTAATATGTGCGGGTACACTAAAGAAAAACATTTAAATTACCTAAAAAAAACAGAAGTGAAAAATCAGCCCATGACACTAAGGGGTTAAAGGCTTGAAAGAATGTTTTTTTCTACCATACAACAAAAGTTGCAGCGACAGTGATTTAGTACAAAATTGAAGTCACAATGCCAGTAACAAAATGTGTGCTGGGGACTAACTTTTGTGTCATTGACAAAATGTGCAGTTTAAATGTGACTTGAAGCCAAGACAGAGGGAAAGAGGGACTGCAGCTTGAAACAAGGAAAATGTCAGGTTACATTGATGAAAATATATTTTCCCTTAAGTTTGAAAAAAAGAAAGAAAATTGTTGTAGGGAAGTATTTTATAGGCTGTGTGCCAGATCACCTAGGTGCATTGCAATTCATTGTAATTTTCATCAAATTCTCCAAAAAATAAAAATAATTAACAGGCTTGGCAAAATTCGAGTCGCTGGGAAATGTTATACATATTTTAATGAAAACATAAAATTGCTCAATTTTTAATGAAGTAAATGGGAAAATATTTGCACAGCTCTAGACAAGGCTGCTATAATAATGCCTATGCCAGTGCTTAAATGTGGCAAATTACCTTGGCATAAAAATGTAAAAATAATTTAAAAAAGAACTTCCGACAATATAATGTGAAGTGCAATATACCTCAAATTTAATTATTTTCCCCCATTAGTGGATTTGGAGGTATGTGTGCATGATATTAAATATTCTCATAAAAAAATAATATCTCTCTGCACGCTTACCAAGAACTTGCTAATAGGAGTGTGCTGAGCATTCAGTTTTAGTGTACTGAGGCTGTTGCCAGGGGACATCATTTCCCCTTTGAACAGAACTAAAAACAATGTTGTTGACAAAATCCCAAAAACTTACTTCATTTATTCCAATCTGTTTGTCCTCTTAAATGAAATACATTGCAGAATTTTAAAACGTGTCCTCAGGGCGGCTCCTGGGCCTGAAACTAAGATGGCTGCTAATTCTGATCAAACGTACACAAAATCAGAGGGTGTTATTCACTAAATGTGGACTGTAAAAATCAGGCTATCATAGCTGAGCTGGATAAATTCATCACGTTGCCTAATTTTTCAACTTAACTAAAAGGTCTACTCAATAAAGAGTGAATTGCAGGGAATTGAGATGGGAATTTCAAACTTTAGGCCAATGTAGCCAAGCTGAAAAAAAAAAATATCTAATACCGCACCATGGGAGAATTTTTCCAATTCAGCTACTTTGGCCCAAACGTCAGCATGCACACAGCCAATGCTCTGACAGCTAAACGTGAGGGTCTCTCACTGCTAGCTCAGAGAGAGACCCTTGTTTTTGCATGGGAATAACAGGTGAGGCCTAGTTAAGGTCCCACTTGCTGATCCCATTCAAAAATGAGGGTCTCTCTCTCCGCTAGCAGAGAGAGACGGTCCCCGACCAGACGGCTGCCTGCCTCCTATGGAAACATGGCAGCTGTTGATCAGAGGATAAACTAAAGTGTACTATCAAAAGTTCATCCTCATACTAGGGACAACTAATATAGAAGCACGAGTGAAAAATAACATTTAGTGTCCCTTTAAGTGCCTGATTTGTGCAGTGTACTTTTCAGTTCATTTTTAGGGAATAGGCCCCAGATAACCCACAATCTAATGATTTGGGGAGACGCACATAACAAAATCACAATCAATTTATTTATTTTGACTAATGCACCACTTGGTAGCATACACTATGTTTTCCAGGATCCCCACACAAGATTAAATCAAGAAAATAACAGCAGGTTAGCACTCACAGGTGCACAGAGACGATTATAAAAATGACTAAAAAAAAGTAATAATAATTGTTGACTCTATAATGTATACTGCAGCACAAATATTGATGAATGAGTCCACCACTCCAACGTCCATAGGGCATGAACATCCAATGTGCAGCCCATAGGCCAAATGTGGCCTGTCTGATAGCAAGGTGGGTTCCAACTCATTAGCCCTATACATGATTGTCACTATCACAGTAGAGCGTATATACTGTTGAAGAGCAAAAGACAAAAATAGAAAAGGGCAGGAGACAACAATAATGAATTAAATAAAACAATAAATTCCCTTCTGTTTACTTATTTGCAACTTGCACCTCTCTTTTTTTGTTTGTCATCACATAAGTTGACTGCAATATGTTCACATGTTAAATATAAAAGAGCTGACAAATTTTGTGTGAAGGCTCTTCAACACACTTCTTATAAGACAGGTAGTTTGTAATTTTCTTCTTTCTCATTTACTGTACCCACACAAATTATATATATATATTGTACGGGATAAGAAGGGATATTTTAGCATTATAATTTTTGAAATTCATTTTTAAGTTTGGTTTCCAGATCTGAAGGGCCAGGCTGTTAAATAATTATTTAGATAAATACTATAAACCTCAATGAATCGGCCATAGATGACCATCAGAGACTTAGCAAGAAATCCTCAGAATACGGGGGAGTAATCCTCTTATTACTTTAAACATAAAAGCTTAACAAGAAGAAGAAAGTGAAGTATTGAATAATTCAGAAGAGGGGAAAAGAAGAGATGAGAGTAGAATGAGTGTAAACCCAATGGGGAAAAATGGTACTCCAAGTAGGTGTACCTCCAATGGCAAGGAAGCCACTGGAATAATGGAGGCTTGTGAGTCATATCTTGTGGCCGTGGTGTACCAAGTCATAGGAACATAGTACAGTGCCTTGGGGGGGGGGGGGTTGCTAATATTGATAACCTGGGTATGGACTGAGGGGCCAACAGAACTCACACAGAGCAGTGTATCTGGGAAAATAACCATTGGTGAACAGATAGGTATAGTACGTTATTTGATCAACTAGAGTTTAGGTTACTACTGGGTTTATCAGTGCATCTCTGGTCTAACTATTGGTGGGTTGATGCTGCGTGGATAAGGGTAGCAAATCCAGTGCTTGTAGAAAACCTGTATCCTCTGCCGAGGAGGGTGAACGGTGAACAAATGTGCTATGCCCCATCTATATTTTACATCCATGCTTCTAAGATGCTACATCAGTGGGGTCATTGACCTTCTCCAGCTGATGGTGGATGTGGGTAGATCCTCGTAAATCTGTAAGTTCATGTTTTCTAAGGATAAATCCTGTGAGATAGAGAGTAAGACTAGTTTATCAGCCATAGAACGTGGTTTGATGACAATGTCTCTGGGTGCATTTAATGCCCTTCTCACTCTGAAGAAGTCAAAATGACCTGATCAGGAGGATCTATATTAGGCAGGGAGGCAAACCAGTTATTTGGGAATGCCCAGAAGGCAGAGGGTTCAACTGCCCCTGGGATGCCCTTTGTATGAACGTTAGCTTGTCTGGCTTTTGTGTCAATATATACCACCTGCTTGTGAAGACCATAAATTTGCTCAGCCATGTGCCCTATTTGGTCTCTTACTTTCACCATAACGTTAGATGTGTCCTACTGCTTGGTGTCAATGGCAGATACTTGTTTACCCAGTTTATCGACATCATGTCGGACCATTGCCATGTCTGTTCTCAGGGTCTCTCTGAGATCATGGCGCATAAGCTTAATATCTTTTATATAAACCAGCATTTAATCCAAACCTCTGTCATTAGGTTGTGAATTGTTTTAGTATGTAGCTGAGGGCCAGAGTTCTCACAAGAGTCTTCGCTGTTGTCACTCATGAGGTGAGGGGTCGGTGTCAGCGAGTTTGATTGTGGATTGGCCTTGATAGAAGGACATCGTGGTCCTTTGACCCCTTCTTTTCTTTTCTCTTGCCCTTTTTCCCCATACCTAGGGCATTTTTAGGGTATTTGTATGTGGACAAATTTGGAAAACCACAGACATTAATATTAAGTGCAACTATCAGTGGGAGCTCCCCTGAGGTGCGATGAATTCCTCTGATGGCTGGCTCTGCCCCCAGATAGCATTATTTTCATCGTTTCATATAATTTAATATATAAATGAAAATATTATGGAACGTGGAAAAAAAACCTTTCACTTAAACAATATTTTGAATATCTACAATAGCTAATGAAAAAACCTACTAAATACATTCAAATATATGTCCTAAGCTTAAAAAATGAAGTGTGGAATACGTTCCTTTACCCTAATAAACAATTTGTTTATGACATGATATTCAAACTATTTAACATGAAGACCTTAATAGAAACATAGAAACATAGAATGTGTCGGCAGATAAGAACCATTCGGTCCAACTAGTCTGCCCAATTTTTTTTTTTTGAGTACTTTTATTAGTCCCCCGTTCCCGGTCTTATAGCTAGGATAGCCTTGTGTCTATCCCACGCATGCTTAAAATCCTTGACTGAGTTTACCTCTACCACTTCTGCTGGCTGGCTATTCCATACATCCACTACCCTCTCAGTAAAGTAATACTTCCTGATATTACTTTTAAATCGTTGCCCCTCTAATTTAAGACTATGTCCTCTAGTTGTGGTAGTTTTTCTTCTTTTAAATATACTCTCTTCCTTTACTGTGTTGATTCCCTTTATGTATTTAAATGTTTCTATCATATCCCCCCTGTTACGTCTTTCCTCCAAGCCATACATGTTAAGATGCTTTAACCTTTCCTGGTAAGTTTTATCCTTCAACCCATGAACCAGTTTAGTAGCCCTTCTCTGAACTCTCTCCAAAGTATCAATATCCTTCTGGAGATACGGTCTCCAGTACTGCGTACAATACTCCAAGTGAGGTCTCACCAGTGCTCTGTACAATGGCATGAGCACTTCCCTCTTCCTACTGCTAATACCTCTCCCTATGCAACCAAGCATTCTGCTAGCATTTCCTGCTGCTCTATTGCATTGCTACCTACCTTCAAGTCCTCTGAAATTATTACTCCTAAATTAATGGAAGACTTCTGCGACTTTGTAGAAAGTCACCGGAACACAACCAAATCTTGGAATACAATTAAAATACAGAGCAATACGCATTCTGTTTCTTGGGGTGCTGCAGGGAAAAGAGTTTCAGTTTAGTTTAGTTGTGGCTGGGCTCCATCTTTTTGGTATACGGTAGTTACAATAGATTGTTTTTGTCCTCTCAGTTAGGCCTTAATTGACAGGCATTTGTTTTTATTTTGTTGCTTTTGAGAGAAAGGGGTAGGGTAACCTGATCTCATGTATAGCTGAAAAGCTCTTAACATACACTGACCTTGTTGTTCCCTTTATAACATAAAATTAGGTTTTAAAATGCAAACACAGGGGGTCATGAATCAAACAAGGTCAGTAGGAAAAAAAATAGGTAAAATATTTGTAACATTCTGAGCCTCTTCTGTGTATTTTTATTTAGTGTGCATTTTACTGGTTTTGGTAATATATTGTGATGATATTTTTGCAAACCAAAGAATTTCGCAAATATTTTGTGAAAAATAATTCTCATCCTGCGTGTAAAAATTACACCAGCTTTTATCAAGTGCTAATAAAAAAGGCAGAAATAGATTTGCAAAAATGCCTGTTTTATTTGCAAAAATGCCTGTTTTATTTGCAAATATCCCTGTTTTTATTCACAATTTGCTCATATTTACTGGTTTAGTGTTATTTAGAACATTGCAAAAGGAGCAAAGCGCAAAAACAGTTTTGCACATAAAATATGGGGTTTTATTAGTACATTTTTTTTTTCTTTTTACATTTTTCCAAACATTTTCCAGAAGAAAAAAAAACCCTCTATGTCTGTTTTTGTGGGAATGGGGTTAAAGCCATTATGCTTTTCAGATTTCAAAATATTTATTTACATATAAAATATTTTGCCAAGAAGAATACAATGACATTTCTCTTTTTAATAATGGAGAAAAAAAGCCACTAAACTACAATAAAAGAAAGTGGAAAAAAAATACATAAAATTAGCGTGAATCAACACAGATGATAAAAAATAAATGTAAATACTGAAATGCTCTATGTATCTTCTTTTTCAAACCAGCTTACCAGAGAGTTGCAATTGTTGACACAACTTTAAGAAACAGAGAGCGATGTTTATCTGTAAAGAGAAGGTCTGTACATTGTGTTAAATGCATGACTGAGTTCACTGGATGCCAATGGAACATTTCCATTGCATATATTTCATTCAAGTAACTGATCTCCCATAAGACATGAACATGTATCAAAACACATTTGCTCATGCTAAGAGCTGGTTCACATTGATTATTTTAGCCACAAATTATTGGATTTCATGTTGGTGTTTTGAGGAGGACATTTTATGTGTTTGCAGCATATTGTTTTACTATCATATTTTTAAGTATACTATTACAAATGTATCAGATTTTTTTGTGAGAATTAAATAATATGACATTTCCTGATGGATTCCCACTTCACAAAAGTTTTGTATGAGATACAGAGGTGGATTGAGGACTTTTTATTTTTCAAAATGTAGGGCTCCCTGTGGTTCTAACTGAACATGGTAATCCAGTCAGTTTCACACCAGATATGAAAGAATAGGATACAGAAATATGGAAAAACAAAACCAAACAAAACACAGTAGTATTTGTTCAAACATAAAAGTCTGTGTCAGACTGTATGTAGTTCAGTTACCATGTTAAGATACACAAAATAGAACTATCAGTGGCACAGAATCTAATATATAAGAGACAGATCATTAAATGGAAAAAGCACACTTGTTCATATCTGCATGTGAATTTGATTCATGATGACTTATCACAAGCCTGGGTTTTCTCAGTGCATTTCACCATTATATCTGGATTCTTCAGGAATTTAAATTTAACTTTTAAGTCAGGTTTTACACCAGACACAACTCACATGCAACATACAAAACACACTATGTAGAGGTTCAATAAGACTGCATTACTGGAGGGACATTTCTGGATTCCATCTAGAAAAATCTCATTTAACGGTGGTCATTCATTGCAAATGCATACATTTACAGTATGTGCTGCTCTTGTTGACAGGGTTTATTCACCTGTCAGTTATAGAAAGATTCACGGTGCCCGTGTTTCTCATACTGTATGTTATATTTGTACACTCTCGCTTACAGTGGCACATACTATAACTTGTCAATGTGGATAGACCTCTCCCTGAATAACTACATTGTTTGGCATTGGTGAGCAGAGTGAGTACAATTAGAGGATCAGTAGGAACCAGCCAGAGGTCAAGATGGTCATGAGTAAGCCAAGGGTCAGTGCAACAGTTTACCAATTAAATGAAGTCATGTCAGATTGAGAACCACCACACACCAATAACTCCTATAACTGTTGCCGCTCCTCTTCACCAAGCCAACTCTCCTGCTACAAACAATGGGCATGATTTCTCCCACATCCAAATGAGTGACCAGTTCAGTGAACTAGCAAATCAGGCACAGGTTTGCACATCACCTCCCAGAAATAGCTTCATTTTCCGCGGAACCCTTATTTTTTGCCCACGGAACACATATTTGGGAAATGTTGGTTTAAATCAACATTTTTGAAAATATGCCATGAGTGATACTGTATAAAGCTATAAAGCCCAACAAAAGTGAGCAGTTTGCACTTTATTCACTGTCCCACACGTCTAGGGTGCTCGGACACTTTTAGTGTCACTGCAACCCTTGTATAAAAAAAAACTGGAGCTATGCCATTGAGTTCTATATAAATGTTAAACTTGTTTTTCGACCACATGTTGCCTATCTTTCATTCTCTAGTTTTTATGTAGAGGTGCATGCAGGGGCACCAACATTATTCATGATTGCTATTTACTGGGTCTATGATGAATAATTTTATGATGTTCTATGGACCTTGCCACGGTCACTTGTGTCCATGTGCGGACATTTCGCCTATACCTGGGTCCTTCGGATTTAAACAACATAAAAAACGAGTATGCAGATTACTTTAACTGCCACTATAGATGCTCAAACAGCAGGAACTAATAATCAAAAGTAGATTTATTCCATATAATAAAAACAACTGGCCCATGATTAAGTGCCAGAGTTGGGCGTGAAATGCGTAAGGTGTTCCCAGTCATCAGGTGAATGTGATCCTTGTTTTGTACCAGCTGTTTAGATTCTAAGGAATACATCTGTTTTTAAAGAAGAGTTACGAGTTATCCGAGCATCTTTAGTGGTGGTGAGAATAAGCTACATACTAGTTTTTTCTGGTGATTATTTGTAGGACACATTGGGAGCACTGGGGGTCGCTTCAAACTTGGCAGCTGGAACAAGGTACTCAGATTGTGGATACAGTGTGCATGGGTCCATATACTTCATATACCAAGGGCTATAAAACCAGCCTTGAGTACATGACTCTTTCCCTGCAATGCAGAAATAATATTTTTTTTTTAATTATTGCTGAAACCTATTTTAATAACCTAAATGCTGGAGCCTATTTTAATGATGTAAAATGCTTGTTGCATTATTACTTCACTATTTGTTTTCTTCAGCAGGTGTCATTTGAAATGACCTGTCACATCTCTATTAATTTACAGTTCCACTGTCGGTTTAATCTGTTGGCAAATGTTGTTTTCTTCAACACATATTGATAGATAACGTTAGCTCTTAAAGCAGCTGTTTTGTAATGAATTTTTCAAGTGAGATGAGCTTTCAGATGAAAATTGTTAGAACACCGGGTACTGAAGATTAATGACACCTCTGATGTTTTTAATATTTAAAAAAACAAACTTTGATGTATGGCTTTAATTCTGTTGTTATATAGATTAATTTTCCAATATGAGGCACATTTCATCAGTAAAAACACACTGCATTTATACATATAAAATGGATCCAGTTTTAAAATACTGATATGGACTTAACATTGGAAATATAAAAGAGCATGGAAACATAGACTATTTTGGCAGATTAGAATCATTTGGCTCACCTACTCTGGCCGGTTCTATAAATACTTTGATTAGTCACTGGCCTTATCTTTTGCACTATATATAGACAAAAGTGTTGGGACTTCTGACCATTACACCAACACAATGTGCCTCAGCACTCAGTGACCCCCTTTACGTGGTCTTCCGCTTAGTGGATTAGTTGCTGCTGTTCCTATACACTTCCAATAATACCATTTACAGTTCAATGTGGATAATTTAGCAGGGATGAAATTTCACCAACTGAATTATTGCAAAGGTGGCATCCTATCTCAGCACCATGCTTGAATTCTGTGAGGTTTTTTTTTCTCAACCCAATTTTTTTTCTCATGTTTATAAATGCAGACGGTACTTGATTTTATACATCTGTGGCAATCGGTCTGATTGAAACACCTGAATTTTGTCTATATTGTGTATCTAGTATATGTGTCTTGTATTTGACCTTGTGCCTATCCCACGCATACTTAAATTCGCTCACTGTGTTAACCTCTACCACTTCCGCTGGAAGACTATCCACTGCCCTCTCAGTAAATAAATACTTCCCGATATTACTTTTAAACCTTTGCACCTCTAATTTAAGATTGTGTGCCCATGTTGTGGTAGTTTTTATTCTTTTAAATATATTCTCCTCATTTATTGTGTTGATTCCCTTTAAGTATTTAAATGCTTCTATCATATCCCCCTGTCTGGTTTTTACTCCAAGCTATAAATGTTTAAGCTTGCACTGCTTAGCCCTTAAATGCAATTAATGTAATGAGCAGGTTCTCCTGATGCTACCTACATCCCTTCTTACCTGAAGATAAAATACAAAGAAAAAAATGTAAAGTTCTGTATTTTAAAATATTTTTCATATATAAATCTTTGAATGTTAAAAATGCAATTTAATGTAACATACTTTGTTATTGTAGTTGTACTTTCCCTTTGGGGGTTGAGGCTATACACAATGCAGTTTGGTTACCGAAGGCATTATGACAAGTATAAGAGGAGCTATGTTGCACAGATATAAAATGTACACAAGATAATCGTATTGCTACAACTGGATGGATAATACCACTGCACTTGAAATGCTCTAATCTCTGCTTGTATCAATATCATACATGGTTTAAGGGCAAAGAACTCCATTACGAAAAACAAATACCATTTGTTTTTGAGAGCCTTATTTCCCATGATGCTCTTGGCTCTGAGCAGATATTCAGAAGACAAAATGTTGTTTTTTTTGCGTCCAGATATTTCTAGATGCAAATATCCTATTATTTCCAGGTTAAATTCCCAGTGTGTTTGGTGACTAGAGAAAATCTAATATGCAACCTGAATTCTAGTTTAATTAAGAGTCTTTTTTGAGAGGTAACAGCTGCACTATTTTTTTTTATTTTGGGTGATAGTAGGAAAGGGAAACACAAATGAAAATTGAAGGTTACACCAAATTTATACTGTAATACATGATGCTCACGGCTTCTGAAAAGCAACACTAAACTGAATGTGTAATTGTATTGGGAAAAGGAAGGATTTTTTTGCTTGCCATATGCTAGGAAGCTGCAAAAATATATACTAATTGATTACATAAGACAGCTATTTGATAGTTATTTGGGATGAAATGTTGTCACTGAGTAGTTACATCTCAGTGTAACATGAGTGGGTTAATGTCATGGTTATTCTGGGTTTGTGGCTGTTTCCTCTTCAGCCTCTAGAAATGGCCTGTAGTATTGAAATATATGAAAGGGCAGCATGACAACAGGGTGGTGATGCAGCCTCATCACAAGCCTGTCAGTCAAAGGCCCCTGGCCAGTAATTGCCCTGCAGGGGAGGCTGTTCCTCCCCCTTGGGAGGCTGGGCAAAACCTTTATAAACCCTGGCAGAGGTTTTGCCCTGCCTCTTTTCTACAATAAAAGAAATCAGTTCCCTCTCACACTCCCCTCTTTGTCTTTGTCCATGTCAATGTTAGCAGGGGGTACCCGAGGTGCGACGTCAGTGCAGCTGCTTTGGCTGTCTTGGGTATGGCTGTCTCCCTATTTAAACCTGCAGCTTTTGTCATTCAGTGCCTTTGCATTGCTTTGGTTGCTGCCTGTGATAGTACATTGTGCCTTTTACTAGCGTTCCTGTATTCCATTACTGATTATTTGTTGCCGACTCCTGCTAGTTCTGACCTTGTCTGTTTGCCGCCTACCCTGACCTGCTTTGCCTGTCCCTTACTACGTCTGTTTGCTGCCAGCCTCGATCCTTGCCTGTATGACTATTCTCCTGTCTGAGCCCTTGGTACCTTCGTGTAAGGTCCGCATCTCTGTCCCACGCCGGGTCCCTCACAGAAGGAATAGCAGCAGCTCCGGTCCCTCTCACCGTCGGCTATCCTCTTCTACACGCGCCCGACACTGGAGACAGGCGCGTGCTCGACGGGAAGCTCTTTCTCTTCTGCCCCGATCATCACTATGGCGACGGGCGGCGAGACGCGCGTCGCGTACGTCACGGGGGCGGAGCTATGCCCTTTAAAACCATAGCGCGCGCAATTCAAATTTGCTTGTTGATTTTTCAAGCTATCACCTCGTGGATTGCTCCTAGCTTCCTCGTTTTTGTTCCTGCAAGTGTTTTTTGATTATCCTGCTCTACTGGACTTCTGACCTGGCTTGTTACTGGATTATCCCCCTGTTTTTGCCCTTGTGATTTTTTGGCTTTCTCCTGGATTTTGCTAACCTCTGTTCTCCCTGACCCGGCTACGTTATTTGACCTTCCTGCATTCTGGTATCCTTGAACCCGGCTTGAACTCTCGACCTTGCTACCTTTCTGGCTCCCCAACTCGGACTGTCCCTCGACTACCCTTCACGGCACCAGCACTTCTGTTCCTGGTTCTCAGACATTCGTGCCTGCTGCCATCTATTGACGTCTACCTACCCTGTAGCCCTCGGTATCGGTGGTGCCAGGCAGGAACAGTCGATATCTGCAATTGGGATCCCTACCTCTTCGCATGAATCACGGTACGTTGGTTTTCTGCCTTACAAAATCAACAAGCCATTTTCCATGGATCCCGCAGAAGTCATGGATGCGGTGACTGCCCTATCCCGGCAACTAACTGCCCTGACCCAATCGATGCAAGACCTGCAAGCTGGACACTCTCATGTTCAACATCAGCTACATGAATTACAGGCTAATCGCCAATACCCCCCAGTAGAAACTACGCCACTAGCACCTTCCCCACATCCATTAGATTCTGCCTCTGCCCTTGCTCCAGAACCCAGGATGCCCTTGCCGGAACGTTTCTCTGGCGACAGGAAGAAATACCGGGCCTTCATGACTTCCTGTCAACTCCTGTTTTCATTACAGCCTAGGACATATACCTCGGATTACGTGAAGGTACGGACTGTCATTTCCCTGTTACAGGGTGAACCCCAAACTTGGGCTCACCATCTTTTACACTCTCACCACCCATCACTGGACTCATGGACATCATTCCTACAAGAAATGGATGCTCTGTTTGAAGATCCCCTTAGAACAGCTACAGCGCAGTCCTCTCTTCGATCTCTTAGACAAGGCAAAAGACCCGTGGAGGAGTACGTCACAGAATTCCGAAGCCTGGCAATCGATAGCACTTGGAACGAACCGGCACTTTTGGACCAATTTCGCCACGGGCTATCAGAAACCCTCAAGGATGAGCTTGCTCGCATAGGTATGCCATCTTCTCTTGACAATCTCATCCATCTGGTTGTGCAACTGGATAGAAGGCTAAGGGAAAGAAGAATGGAACGTGCCTCTTCAGTAAACCCCGTATTCAAAAGCCCTGCATCCTTCCCGGAGCCTTCTAGTTCCTCTCCGGCCCCCAGCCCACCTGATGAGCCTATGCAGTTAGGACTTACACGAGGACCCCTCACGGAAGAGGAGAAGAAACATCGACGCCTCAATAACCTATGCCTCTACTGTGGCAAGCCAGGTCATCTTATTCGTTCCTGTCCTCGTCTGCCCAGATCTTCCGAGGTAAGAGTTGCCAATCTGATGTGTGTCTTCGCCCTGTCTTGTCGTCTGGTTCCCCTCATTTGTCCATTTCTCTGTTCCTACAGTGGACCACTAACTCCGCTACAGTCCAAGCAATCGTTGATTCCGGAGCAAGCCGTTGTTTTATCGACAACTTCACCGTAAAGCTTCTTCAGATTCCAACTCGCAGAAAAGAAAAGCCAATACATGTCCAAGTGATAGATGGCTCACCTATTAGCTCAGGACCGGTTGCCCTAGAAACACTTCCTCTACATGTCCACATCGGCCCGGATCACGTGGAAATCCTCAGATTCGATGTGGTGACATCCCCACTATTTCCAGTCATTCTGGCCATGCCCTGGTTGTGTCAGCACAATCCTCAAATAGACTGGGTGAAAGGCTCTCTGTCCTTCTCCTCTGATTTCTGCCAACACCAGTGTCTGGACACCGTCTCTACGCTGATGACGTCTATGGACCCCAGTTCCAGTGAAACATCTATCACCATTCCTGCTCCTTATACGGATTACTCAGATGTATTTGACAAAAAGGGGGCCGACAAATTACCCCCAGAACGACCCTACGATTGTCCCATAGATTTATTGCCGGGCTCATCTATTCCATTTGGTAAGATCTACCCTCTCTCTGAACCCGAAATGCTTCACCTAAAGAATTACATAACGGAGAACCTCGCAAAGGGATTTATCAGACCTTCTACCTCCCCTGCAGGAGCTGCTATATTTTTTATCGGAAAAAAGGATGGTGGTCTCCGACCTTGTATCGATTATAGAGAACTCAATGACATCACCATCAAAAATCGATACCCACTTCCCTTAATTCCAGAATTGCTGGATTGAGTCAGAGGAGCCACCATTTTCACCAAGATAGATTTACGTGGAGCATATAACCTAGTCCGGATTCGCAAGGGAGACGAGTGGAAGACTGCATTCCGGACTAGGTATGGGCATTTTGAATATTTGGTGATGCCTTTTGGACTCTGTAATGCCCCAGCCGCTTTCCAGCATTTCTTGAATGACATCTTCAGAGATATATTGGATATATTCCTCGTGGTATATTTGGATGACCTCCTCATCTTTTCCAATAATCGCCAAGAACATCACGTTCACGTTCGCAAGGTGCTGGACCGTTTACGTACACATCAACTATACGCCAAACTCGAAAAATGTGCCTTTGACTGTTCCAAAATTGAATTCCTCGGATACATTCTGAACCCAGGGAGCATTCAGATGGACCCACGGAAGGTCCATACCGTCTTGAATTGGCCAACACCTACTTGTAAAAAGGCGGTTCAGCGATTCATTGGTTTCGCCAACTACTATCGGAGATTCATTAGAGGCTTCTCGCAGATCGCTGCTCCCATCACTAAATTGACTAAATTACATATTCCCTTTCTATGGACCTCTGCTGCCCAAGACGTCTTTGATTTACTCAAACAACGTTTTACTTCAGCTCCTATACTAGTACAGCCTGATTCCTCTACACCGTACTTCCTGGAAGTGGACGCTTCTGAGACAGCCATAGGAGCCGTCTTATCCCAACGACAAGGAGAAAAAGCTCTCCTCCACCCAGTGGCCTTTTATTCCCATCGTCTCACACCTCCGGAATCCAATTATGATGTAGGAGACAGGGAATTGCTGGCCATTAAATACGCGCTAGAGGAATGGAGACATCTGTTGGAAGGAGCATTGCATCCTGTTACCATATATACGGACCATCGCAATCTCGAATACCTGAAGAAGGCCAAACGCCTTCGCCCCAGACAGGCTCGATGGTCCCTCTTTTTCACAAGGTTCAATCTTCACATCACATATAGACCTGGTTCTCGCAACACCAAGGCTGACGCATTATCCCGTCTTTACGATACACAGCCGGTGGAAAACCTTTCGCCCGACACGATACTTCCTTCTCATGTGTTCTTAGCAACCCAGAGTTCCCTGATTGACAAAATTCAGACGTATTCTCGGTCTGCCATACCTCCTAATACTACACCTCCTCTCACGTTCCAGGGAGGATGCTACAGACACCAGGATAAAATCTACGTACCCAAACCCGTTCGTGTATCTGTGATGCAGCTAAACCATGATTCTATCCTATCAGGTCATGGTGGAATCACAAAGACCACAGAACTTGTGAAACGCCACTTCTGGTGGCCTCGATTACGGAAGGATGTCACGACCTATGTTCGTTCTTGTGAGGTGTGTGCACGGAACAAGACCAACCGGACCAAACCTGCGGGCTTATTACAGCCACTCCCTGTGCCATCTAGACCATGGTCTGACATTTCCATGGACTTCATCGTAGACTTACCTCCTTCTCAGAAACACAATACCATCATGGTCGTGGTGGACCGTTGTACCAAGATGGCCCATTTTATCCCAACCATTGGTGTCCCCACAGCAGCCACCACAGCTTCCTTGTTTATCTCCTCTGTCTTCCGTCTCCACCCACGGGCTGCCACTGTCCATCACCTCGGATCGTGGAGTTCAGTTTACGTCCCGTTTTTGGAAAGCCTTTTGTCATAACCTTCGAATCCATAGCGCTCTCTCCACAGCCTTCCACCCTCAGACCAACGGTCAAACAGAACGGTTAAATCAAATACTGGAGCAGTATATACGTTGTTACACCGCTTACTTACAAGACGATTGGTTACAACTGCTCCCAACAGCGGAATTTGCCTACAATAACCAACAACAATCCTCTATTAAAATGTCCCCGTTCTTTGCTCACTACGGATACCACCCTATCTCGATTCCCGGAGTGGTCACGGACTCTTCGGTACCCGAGGTCAAGGAAAGACATTTACGCATCTCGCAACATTTGGTGACCCTACGTAAGAACCTTGAGGCTGCTCAAGACACTCAAAGAAGATACGCAAACCTCAAACGTTCTCCCCCACCAAGATACCAAGTCGGGGACAAGGTTTGGCTTTCTGCCGCTCATATTCGGTTGACGTGCCCTTCCAGGAAATTGGGTCCCCGATTCCTGGGTCCCTACCCTATCCTGGAAGTTCTTAGTCCGGTTACGATGCGTCTGAAACTCCCCTCCTCGCTTCGCATTCACCCGGTGTTCCACGTGGCTCTCCTGAAACCTTACATCGCTAACCGTTTTCTCGGCCGGGTTCCTACACCCCCTGCTCCGGTTATCGTAGAAGGCAATAAGGAGTATATTGTACAGTAAGTATTGGACTCCCGATGGCGTAGAGGACGCATAGAGTATCTAATTCATTGGCGCGGGTATGGTCCGGAAGAATGATCGTGGGAACCCTTGTGATTTTTTGGCTTTCTCCTGGATTTTGCTAACCTCTGTTCTCCCTGACCCGGCTACGTTATTTGACCTTCCTGCATTCTGGTATCCTTGAACCCGGCTTGAACTCTCGACCTTGCTACCTTTCTGGCTCCCCGACTCGGACTGTCCCTCGACTACCCTTCACGGCACCAGCACTTCTGTTCCTGGTTCTCAGACATTCGTGCCTGCTGCCATCTATTGACATCTACCTACCCTGTAGCCCTCAGTATCGGTGGTGCCAGGCAGGAACAGTCGATATCTGCAATTGGGATCCCTACCTCTTCGCATGAATCACGGTACGTTGGTTTTCTGCCTTACACTTCGCCTTGTTCCTGTACCTCTGTTCCAGTATCCTTTTGGTTTGATTACGCTTCGGTATCCTTGTAATAGTTCAGAGTGCAAAAGTCCGGGGGGAAAGAAACCTGCGGCTCAACCATAGGGTGGATTTCATTCAGGCAGAATAATTCTGTTCTGTTACCTTGGTCCTTTGTAAAAGACCTTTACCTATTTTGCACAGCAGTTCCAGCCTCGTACCAAATCATTACAGTTATTATAGGCCCATATCCTGCTCTGAGAGCTGCCAGTCTCCACTACCAGTCCTGTCACAGAATTCCATCCAGTCCATAGTCATGCATCGTGGGGTGCAGACAGACCCCACATCCTGCCCTGCAATGAGGCTCCTCCCTTGTCTGTTATCCCAGGTTGGGACAGTTAATCTGATAAAGGTAAATATGAGATATAACAAATTCTACATATTAATTTTGCCCCAGATTGGTGGTTCTAAGGCAAAAACTGTTTTTTTTCCCAGAATTGTTGTTATTTTTTGCTTTTGTAGTCATTGCTGGCACACAAATGTATGCACAGATCCATATGCCTACCACAATAAATAGATACATTTAACAGTTCCCTTTAAATGGCTTGCTCTATCCATGAAACAGCACTGTCTAACTGTATAGTTTTCTTGCAAGTTAATTGTTTAAATATCCATTGCTGGATTAATGTAATTACTTAGGTCTAATTTGACGGACAAATCTGGTGAAAGACTGACTTTTAATCTGGATATCTGTCGAATAAAAAGAGCAGAACTACAGTGTCCAATATAGGCCTACCCTGAGACAAAACATTGTGGGTAGATGTGTGTGGCAATGGAACAAGGGGTGCCCACACATATTTACAGCAGTCACCAGGTCAAGGAAAATAGCTGATTGAACCTAAAGTCAGTCTCAGAGGAAGATTTGCTTGAACAACCACAATTGTTTTCTAGAAATGTATTTCTTGTTTTGCGGTCATGGTTTGATAGGAAGCATTCTTAACTTTAACTTTGTAACAGAATACTTTATAATAGTAAGAATATTGTGTGATTTTTATTTTTCTTCAAGTGTGATTAGAAGTATGTTTTAATTTGATTTTTTACAGGTAAAAACACATTTACATTGAGCACTGTCTCTTGGCAGATCGAGTCTGGCTAAAGATCATTTGTCACTCAGGTTTGTTAGAGGACTGTCAGGTGCTGAATGTCGCTGTAATTGTTATATTTAATCATTAGTTTGGGTCCCCTCGATTGAAGATATATAATAATGAGAGTTGTGAGCTGTGCTATCAGTGAGTATCAGTCAGTGAAGCAGGAAAACTCCAGGGAGACAATAAACTTACATGTAAAAAGTGCATCCCATTTGATCCCTATACATGTTTGAAAAGCTGAACAAAAGGTTTCGTGACCCCACACCTGTGTTGGTGAACACATTGGACACATCATCCTGTTATATTGTAATACCTCATCCCATGCTGAGATCACTAGCCAATCAATCCATAATATTTTTTTTAATTTTTTTATATATACATATGTGGTTTTCCTACGTGATACAGGATGCCACCACTAACGCTTATTCATCTTTACCAGATAAACACACTGAGAAAATACCTATTGACTCTTTTATTTCATCTTTCTCCATTTTAGCCGGTCTGCATCATTTTCAAGCTGCTATCACTGCTTGCTGGCACTGATGTCAATATATTATGATGCTCACATTTGGTGATGTCAAGTAACTAATCCTTGCTCCGTCTTCCCATCCCCGGAATCAATCATTAGAGACGCCACCTCTGCATAACTTACTGCTTTGCTCTTTGCTTTTCCAGCAGAAAAAGGGTTATATTAACTTGCTTCTTCAGAGAAACTCATTACTGCAGTTCCCAGGAACATCTGGGCCCAGACACGCAGAGGTACAAAAGTGTCTAAATAATATATTAAAGTACTCTCTGCCTGTTTGTTTTTCCTCTTTTACTTTAATGAAGTGGAGTTTAAGAGCAGCGAGCTGTGATCGCTTGTTACCACAGGAGGATAATTCGGGAAATAGCATTAATAAATAGACAGATAGCTATCTAGTAAATAGGAATTAACAGAAATGTCTTAAACCTGAGTTCAGAAGAACATCAGTTTGAGGTGTATAGCCAAATATCACATATAAGCAGAGGAAATACATCACTATTGAGGGTGGCTGCATGTAGCTATAGAATTAAAATGTTTTATATGATTCCTTCAAGCTGTTTTAGGGTTCACCCATCCATAGTGAAACATTAGGCCGCAGCCTAGGGCACAAAGTTGCTTATGGCATATTAAGAGTCTAACTATGCTGATAAGCAATTTTAAGTAAAGCTGTGAATATTCATCAAAACTCCATGGACCTTGGTTTTCACCCACTCCATATGAAACACATGTTTTTATTTAGACAAGAAAATGGTGTGTGGGTTAGCTTGAATACATTGTTGAAGGATGGGTTTGCAGGCCACCAAGGAATGCAGTAATGAATGATTTCCAGCTATGATATTGTGAAAACCCTGGTCATTGAGATACCTGGATATTATTATTCCAAACATTTGGATTCGGGAGCAGTTTCTAGAAACTATGAACTAGATATGCGCCATGCCTTTGGCATTTTTAAGTGGGGCCTATGTGGGGAAAGATATGAATAGTGGGATATACGTAATTGCATGTCTGTGTAGAACCTAGCTGTAAGTTGTTTACATGTACCTTAGGTAGTTTTGATTATGTCACCATAATCCAAGTGCAGAAAATGTTTTCACCATGAAATTGGACCTGTTTTGCAAGAATCATGGTTTGATTGGGTTGTATCCTGATTTCTCCATCCTTCTCCAGCCCTGACCTTTTGGCTTATGAACCCAACTATTCATTTCCCCTTTGGTTCCTATATACTTATGATGACCAAAAGGAAACCTAAGACCCCTATTTGTGGCTCCACCCTTAAGGGATAGTGGCCACCCTGACAGGGTATTATACCTGTACCTTCACCTGGACTCCAGCTGTCACTGGCATCCATACCAGTGACAATATCTGACCTAGGGGCTTTCTATTCTAATCTATGGATCCAAATCTAAGTCTCATCTGAGGAAAATGGTTGCCTACTCTTTATACTGGGATATTTTGATGTGAAAAGTGGTGTAGTCTCAGCCCATTGGGTCAGGTTGTAGAGCAGTCTGGGGCCAATGCCCACCCGCTTCTCATACTAGTCCTCCACTGGTCTATTAGGATCATTGCAATGAGGCCTGGTCATTGTTTCACTAACGCATTTTAGGGTTGAATTGGGTTTATTTAAGGCCTCCCAGTAGCTCTGGTAACTACTGTAAAGATGAGGTTATCATTGTAATTTAGGGCATGATTCAACCTATATCTCCATCTCAGAGTGCCCCTGATAATTTTCTTTAAATCTAATTTCTTTTTATCTGCTTTGTTCAATAATACCATACACCAGACGATACCATATACCATTTTCAAAAGGTTTTGTAGGGCACCATCAAGAACCTAGTACCACAATTAAACGTTTTCAAATAATAGAAAAGGAATCCAACTAGAACACATTTTAGAGAATTCTACGAAAGCAAAGATTGGAGTTTCTTTGCACAAATACTGATTTAGCTAATTGTACGATTTTTACCCTGCACATATATAAAATGTATCTTTTAGTATAGGAGCAGGATTTAGTTTGCAAAATAATAACGAGACACCGACATTTTCTTCTGGCTCCATATTATTCAGAGTTTAGTGTATGTTTTCAAAATGATAGAGAAACATTTTTGTACCAATGATTTCACCAAATATTACTTTTATGAATACAAGAAAGGATCATTAATGATTTACATACTCGCTTGCAAAGCAGATGTTCATTTTTAACGTGCTGCCTGAATTTGACAGCACTGGATGATAAAATGTGCTGATCGTCTCTACATTGATGTATAATAACAAGCATAGCAAAAATCCAATACATACAGTAATGTGCCAGCCTCCTAAGCAATCCAATAACACAGAGAAATATTAAACTCATTAAATAATACAGTGCATGGAACTCGGGTAATGAAATCAAAAGCAAAATAATGTCTTACTAGAAATTTGAATAACATGCAAGAAAATTTAATATAAAAAGCAATATGATAGTAATATTGTTTTAACCTAAATATGCAATATTTATATATATAACTCACTTCAACAAACATCTAATATTAGGTATGAATATAGTGATGCGAATGCAATCATAACTGCTAATTGTTTAAAAAATACACTTGTACACAGAACAAGTGGGTGGTATATGTATATTGTGAACATCGGAGCTGCAGAGCAGAAAATTAATTGTTTCTCTTCATATGACGACTAAACACATGGTCTTGAATTCTAAAGTGATGCTCTGCAGACGGAATGTTCCATTTCACGATGAACCATTTTATCTCCTTTCAGAGTATTTATAGTTTTAATAAATAACCATAAAGACGCTAAACATGGGGCACTTCGCTTGTACATTACAATTACTGCTTTATGGCCCATCAGAACAATGAATAAGTGTCTATCTTAGGTGCTACACGCCAGCTGAAGATGAGGTTAAAGGCTTGGTATTTTATCTTCGTATACTGAGGTGACCTGACTCACTGGACAATTATATAGCTATATAATGCAATAACACATATCAAGCAATGAGTCGTGAAGCAATGCGGACACAGTGACAGTTCATCACATAATTTCTAAAGAGGAATATCTTTTAAGTTTATTATTTAAAGTGTTTCCTGTTTTCTAATCTACCATTGTTTATGAAGTATTAACATTATTCAGATGATGGTTGATTAAAGGTTGATGGCCAGGTAACATAGAAAAGAGAACACAAGCTGCTTTCTCACATGCCATAAAACGATGACTCGTTGTAGTCAGTTCACCTGACGCGTTTCGTTTAATCGACTTATACTGGTTGACCCTATTTATGGTGAATCATTCAGTAAGCAGCTATTATGAGTCACCAGGTCTAGAAGTCTGGGCCAGATCTCAAGTGGACATTACTGGACCCATAGGACATGGCTGGGAACTTAAGCATTGCTCTTCTCATCTGGCAAAGATACCTAGCAAGGACGGATTGCACCATTTCCAGCTGCAAAAGTCACTCACCAGGACTACAACAGAAGAGTTTCTTAGAAATAGTGACCCATGACAATTGTATTAGATATCAACAATATTTATGTACATATGCCATTAATAAAGGCAAACTATAATCGGAAATTGTTTCATACCGTAATTTTCTTTTCCTGGTTATTATCCATGGCAGCAGTTACATATGGGTTAGCTCCACCCTCGAGGTAGGCAGGACAGAAAAAAAACAAAACTATAATAGAGCCCCCACCCCTCTCTCAGTCTAAGTTTCAAGCTCCTCAAAAACAACACAAAGGGGTGGGAACGGCGTGATCCGGAGAGAAGACAGTATAGGGAGGATCTACCGAAAAAGCCTGTAGTTTCAAACAACGTTTAGCAGAAGTTAAAGTCAACAGCAATAGAGTCTTTAGAGTTACCAACCATAGGGAGGCACCAGGCATGGGTTCAAAAGGAGGTCCTGTTAAAGCTTGAAGAACTAGAGGAAGGCTCCATGGGGCCGCAAATGATCGGGCCGGAGGATGAAGTTTGATAACAGCCTTAAAAAAATGATCAATCAAAGGATCCAAAGCCCAGCGCACCGAAGTGAGGGCAGACAGTGCAGAAACCTGAACACGGAGGGAGTTCAGACCCAAACCTCGATCCAGGCCAGCCTGTAGAAATGACAGGATATCCGGTAGGGAAGGAGACAACGGGTCAGAAACCCTACGTTTGGACCAAACCAGGAAGGCAGACCAAACACAATGATATGTGTTCGAGGTGTTAGGTTTCCGAGCCTTCAATAGGGTAGAGACAACGTCCTCCGACAGACCTCGGATCCGCAGTGACTGCCGTTCAATCGCCATGCCGCCAGCTGAAGAGAGTGAGGGCAAGGATGCAACGGCGGGCCTTGAGACAGGAGATCCGGAACCTGTGGCAGCATCCAAGGGTGCTGGGTGGACAATCGGTTCACCAGCGGGAACCAAGGTCTCCTAGGCCACCAAGGTAGGATAGCCAGTACTTCTCCAGCTGAACATTTTTCACGATGCAGGGAATGAGAGGGAGAGGCGGAAAAACGTACAGGAACTCCTTCGGCCATGTGAGAGACAGAGCGTCGACACCTTCTGCCATGGGATGAGGAGTCCTGGAGAAGAAACGAGGAACCTGAGCATTTGAGGCAGAGGCCATCAGGTCCACCGCTAGAAGACCCCACTGTTGGCAAAGACGATGGAATACTTGAAACGAGAGCCTCCATTCCGTCGTGTTGACATTGGTGCGGCTCAGGAAATCTGCCACTGTGTCCTCTGATCTGGAAGATACACTGCCGACAGGTGTTCCACCCGTTCCTGGGCCCAGAGGGCAATTGGAGCAAATTCCTCGCTCAGAGATAGGCTCCTGGTACCCCCTTGATGTTTGATGTAGGCAACCGCACACCTGTTGTCCGTCTGTATTTTTACCCAGTGACCTTGAACAGAAGGTTGAAAGGCCAGCAATGCCCTGTAGATTGCTCTGAGTTCCAAGATGTTCGCATGAAGAACTTGTTCTGCCGGAGACCATTCGCCTTGGACGTAGAGATCTTCCAGATGGGCCCCCCAACCATGAGCACTCGCATCCGTTGCAATTACTCTGTAGATATAAACCTCTCCTGAGGTGATGGACCCTCAACCACCAGGCCAGATGGCGAGAGGTTTCCTTCGGTAAAAAAATCAGATCGTCCAAAGATGATTGGGAAACCGAGACAGCAAGAGGGATTGGAGAAAACGAGTGTGCCACTGGGCACAACGGACGAGGCCGATAGTTGAGACCAGAACACCCAGTAGGGACATGAGTTTCCTGATGGGCAACCAACTGGGTAGATCTACATTCCGGATGGCCGAAACCAGACGAGACTGGCGGTCCAGGGACAGAGAAACGGTAGCGGAGAGAGTGTCGAACTCTGCACCCAGAAAGATCAGGGACTGGGATGGATGGAGTTGGCTTTTCCCGAAATTGATCTGCCATTTTGCATCTTGCAGGAAACCTAAAGGCATGTCTCTCTGGGCGGCCAGAAGCTCCGGAGATGAAGCCACGATGAGAATATCGTCCAGATAGTGAAAAAAAAACAGGCCCTGCTTGCGAAGCTCTGCAATACAGACCACCACAACCTTGGAAAATGTTCGAGGAGCCGTGCTGAGCCCAAAAGGAAGAGCACAGAACTGGAAATGATCCCCGTCTATGGCAAAGCACAGGAACCGCTGGTGCTGTGTTCTGATGGGTATGTGGAAGTAGGCATCCTTGAGATCGATGGAGACCATCCAATTGCCGGGGAAGATGAACGGCATGATAGACCGGAGGGATTCCATCCTCAATTTCTTGACCACCAATGATTTGTTCAGGACAGAGAGGTCGAGAAGCGGTCTCAGCTCCCCCAAGGCTTTGGTGACAAAGAACAGGGGAGAATAATTCCCTTTGAAGCGATCAGGCCCATCCACAGGAGTTATAACTTCGTCCTGAAGAAGGGACCACAGAAAATTCAAAAGGACGTCCCTTTTCCTTGGGTCTAATGGGATCTTGGTTCGGATAAAAACTGGAGTCGGAGGAGAAAGAAATTCCAGACTGTAACCCTTGTGAATGATGTTCCGGACCCAGGAATCTGAGGAAAACCCTGCCCAGACTGCTGAGAACGCCAGGAGGCTAGCACCGACCGGAGCAGCCCGGGCAGGAAGGCCTTCAGGACTGGAACTTCCCACGAAAGGAAGAGGCAGGGAGAAAGCAGGAACCCCTAGCAGCGCTTCGGGAACCGCTTCTCTATGTAGAGGATCGAGCCACCTCTAGCCCAGGCCTATATTTTCTGGAGTCCCGAAAGGAGGAATGAAAGTTGCGACTATCATTCCAAACTGCCCTGGGAAGGCGTCTCCATTCCTGAGGCAAAAAGACCTTGGACCCTTCAGCCGCCTTACGAATGGCGTCTTCCAGGACTTTTCCAAATAACAGCTTCCCATCAAACAGAATGGACACCAGGGAATTCTTAGAGGTATTATCAGCATGCCAGTGTTTTAACCATAAGGCACGTCTGGCCGAAACAGACAAGCCCATACATCTGGCCGCAAGCTTCAGGATTTCCTAGGAAGATTCGATAAAAAATTCTGTTGCTAATTTAATGTCAGAGAGGGAATCCAACAGTTTCTCCCTGGGAACACCACCCTCGATCTCTTCCTTGAGGTCAAGGATTCAACATTTCAAGGCCCGAGAGACCGATGTCATAGCGACCGTGGGCTGACAAATCGCACCTGCAGCAACATAAGCCATAGTCAGTGAGGCCTCAATCCGACGTTCCATAGGGTTATTCAGGAGAGCCGGGCCATCAAGTAGCAGAGATGACCACCTTACAACTCGAATAACAGGAGCGTCCACGACCGGAGGAGAGGTCCAGGAAGCCGCATCCTCCATAGCGATTGGGTACAATCTGGAGATTCTACGGCCGGATGAGACCTTATGATCTGGGGACCTCCATTCTGAAGAAATCAACTCCTCAATGGACCCATGAACTGGAAAGGATGGACGTCCCCTTTGCAGGCTGGAAAAATACTTGTCTGCTACCCCAGCTGCGGGAAGATTTTTGGCAATACCTAGGGTATCTCTAACAGCTCCAATGAGGTGGTCGATGAGGGACGAATCCAGGATGACTCCCGTATCACCGTCTTCCTCAGCCGAGGAGCAAGGATCATCATCTCCCAATGGATCCACAGCAGTGTCGGATAGGGAAAAAACCACTCAAGTGCTCCTTCAGACTCCTTCCACCGCCTGATTAACGAGGTGAACTAGCTCGGGAGATGGATCAGGAGGCACAGCGGCGTGGGTTAGACAGTCACTGCAGAGGCGTTTGCCTTCCAAGGGGGTGGCATCACAGGCCAAACAGCGTGGGCGCTTCTCCGTCCTCTTCCTGGGAGATCCGAGTCCGGTCTAGGGCTGGTAGACATACACCAGAGTAAGAAAAGGACAAGTCCAATGTGCACTCTTAAACAAAAAATAAAAATAAGAGATAAAAAACTCACCTAGTCTGACGAATAAAAGACCTCTTAGTTGAGGAGGACATCGTAGTAAAAAAGGAGAAATGAGGGCAGGCTGAGACAAAAAATGGAACAATGAAAAATCAAACAATAAAGGAAGAACAAAAAAGGACTTCAAAATCAAAAACTCAAAAAACTCACCAGAGGCTGGCAAGAAACTTGGATGTAGGCAAAAGAAGGAACTGACATCAGTGGTTGTACCTGGAAGAACATGAACAGGCCACCCAGCTGAAAATAAAATCGCTATAAAAGGCAAAAAACCGGAACCAGGAAGGTCCAGGGGAACCAGGAAGTTCCAGGGAGCGGTGGAATGCAAATGCCGAAAAGGAACAGAAAAAACGAGGCCTGGAACGCGTCCGAAGATGAGCCAGAAATTAGTGTTGGAACGCATAGGCGATCCAGCGCTCACGAAAGAGATATGCATATGCGTTCAACCGCAGAGCAGGGTATACGGAGGGGAAGGAGAAGAATGGTGTGGAACGCATATGCGTTTCCAACACTGAGAAAGGCCCGAAAAAGGGCAAAAAGAAAGATGCGGAACGCATAAGCATTCCAACACCTAAAAGAGACACAGAAGATAAAAGTGGGGAGTAGGGGAACGAATACAATGTTCCACCCCCCAGAGAAAAAAAAAACACCCCCAAAAAAAACTCCAAGGAGGAAGAAAAGGGGGAGGGGGGGCTGAAAGAAAGCCAACGAACCTGGACCTGATGCAGGAACTGAAGGAAAACACCTGAAACATCTGAAAAAAGAAAGAATACAAGGTGAATAACTCAGCCAGCCCCCCCCCCCCCAAAAAAAAGCATGAATGTGACGTCTGCCCAACATACAATACATCTCCAGTACCACTTGCAGTAAGCTTACGGAGGAATATGTGCAATAAAGTAAAAGGCACAGTAACAATAACCCAGAAGCATCTCCAGTACCAACTTGCAGTAAGTGTACGGAGGAATAGGGAATCCCAAGTAATCTTAAAGGATAAGAAAACTGGGCTTCGGGAATAAAGAGGCTGGAAGGTGAGTAAAAATTAAAATTAAAATTAAAAACAAAGGAAATATGTAAAAAAGGGCCAAAACAGGCCCCCGTCCTGATATTACCAACGAGGACAGAAAAAAGACTGAGGAGACGAGGGGTGGGGGCTCTCTCGCTAACCCATACGTAACTGCTGCCATAGTTAACCAGGAAAACATAGTATAGCTAAACCAGTGATAACTAAGTGGCACTCACTCCTTGGAAAAGCTACCAGTGATTGGTTCTAACACTGTGAAATAATACCAAGTGACAACCAGAGATTGTTATATACTTATAGTACTACAAACAAGACAATATTTTTTCTTAAAATTTGGGATTGGACATTAATTTTATGCTGTTGACCAGCTGTTGTCTGACAAAAAAAAAGGGGCTAATATAACTACATCCATGATGTACATATGACAGGAATACAGCAGTGGGGAAAAAAAACCTTTTGACTAAAGAAGCCCTTCATGTCCTTGGAGCCTGAATTCACAAACAACAGTTAGTCAATAAATGTGATAAGCATCATTTTTTACAGGCACTCGCTGTCTCTCCCCAGACAAATCAAATTCTCTGGTGTTTCTAAGAGTCTCTTCGTGCGCTGCCCTTTCATCAGAATGAGAGCACTCAGCACGGCTGCACTTAAACTGCTCTGTGTCTCTGTGTCACACGCTTGGTTTGTACCTCCCCCTGATGGAGTAGGAAGACGGTAGGAACAAGAGCCCCCCAGGGTGTAGAGTTCCATTAAGTGACAGGTAAAGATGCAGCTTGAAAGCTAAAGTAGATTACCCTTTCATTATGTAACAGTGAATATCCTGTACTGAAAGGGTATTTTTAGGAAAAATCAAAGTTACTGATGGTTGAATGACACATATTTATCTGAAATATAGACATGTGTCTAATATATATGCATATTATATATATATAATGGCCATACAAAGTGTGCACTCATGGGGCTTTCATCTGTTTATATGTCCTGTGAGGTTGTATCGACATAAATGTTTGTGGGAGAAATGGCAATGCCCGAGAGTCTAGGCCAGAGGGGCGTCTGCTGCCTCAAGTGCCACCCCTTGAAAAATATAGCTTCCTGGCAGAGGCGCTAGCTGGGGAGTTCAAATGATTTCCCCTCACCTGCCTCTCTGTGGCGAGCAGGGAGCATGGTGTCTGTACGCTGCCCAAGCAATGTCCTGCATTGTGGGTGATAGGTAAATCCTGAGTGATGGGGTAAATCCTGGTTGTGCAATGTGGGTTATAAGGCATGTCATGGGGTGCTGGCATAAATCCTGGGACTGCAATGTGGGTGCTGGGGCATGTTATGGGTGTGCAATAGGGGCAAGGAGGCATGTCCTGGGTGTGCAATGTTGGTGATGGGACATTTCCTGGGTGAGCAATGTGGATGATGGGGTATGTACAGGGCCGCTGCACCATGTCCTGGGTGTGCAATGTGAGTAGTGAGGCAAGTCCATCTTTTGCAATTTGGGTGAAGTCCTGGGTGTGCATTGTGGGTGATGGGGCAAGTCCTGGGTGTACAATGCTGGTAGTGGAGCAAGTTCTTCATGTGCAATTTGGGTGATGGGGCATGTCCTGGGTGTGCAATGTGGGTAATGGGGCAAGTAACGGGTGTGCAGTATGGGTGATGGGGCAAGTACTGCTTGTGCAATGAGGGTGATTGGGTAAATCGTGGCTGATAGGATAAATCCTGGGTGTACAATGTGAGTAACAGGGCATACCCTGGGGTGCTGAGATAAATCCTGTAATGTGGGTGCTTTGGCATGTTCTGGGTGTGTAATGTGGGCAAGGAGGCACGTCATGGGTGTGTAATGTGGGCGATGAGGAAAGTCCTGGGTGTGCAATGTGGGTAGTGGGGCAAGTTCTGTGTGTGCAATTATGGTGATGGGGCAAGTCCTAGGTTTATAATGTGGGTGATGGGGCAAGCGCTGGGTGTGCAGTATGGGTGATGGGTTAAATTGTAGTTGATGGGATAAATCCAGGGTGTGCAATGTGGGGGATGGGGCTTGTCCTGGGATAAATCCTGGGTCTGCAGTGTGTGTGCTGGGGCATGTTCTGTGTGTGCAATGTGGGTGATGGGGCAAGTCCTGGGTGTGCAATGTGGGTAGTGGGGCAGGTTCTGTGTGCGCAATTTGGGTGATGGGGCATGTCCTGGAGTGCTGGGGCAAGTACTCAGTGTAAAATGACTGTGATGGAGCATGTCATGGGGTGCTGGGGCAAGTCCTGGGTGTGCAATGTGAGTGATGGGGAATTTTCTTGGTGCGCAATGTTATAAGGCATGTTCTGGGGTGCTGGGGTATGATATGGGTTTGCAATGTAGGTGCTGGAGCATGACCTAGCTGTGCAATGTGCGTGATGGGGTGTGTCCTTGGGTGCTGGCACAAATCCTGGGTGTGCAGTGTGGGTGATGAGGCACGCCCTGGAGTGCTGGCGCAAGTTCTGGATGTGAAGTGAGGGTGATGGGGCATGTCCTAATAAAGTTTAGTAGCTTGCTGTATTTTTTAAAATATGGTAACATTTATCCACCATTTCAGCATGGTTGAATTCAAATTAAAAAAGTGGATAAATAGAACCATTTATTTTGGAAGAGCTTGCGTGTGGGTGGGTCTTCTATATAGGTGTGGCGCAAGGGGCCCAATGAGTTGTATATATATATGCTCTATTTGCTTGAATATTAGGCATGTTTTTTGTTAGAGAAAATGCACTGAAGAAGACTATTTACGAATAAAAACATTCAGGTTTGCGAATATATTTCATGCCTTTTCTATTAGCACTTGCTAAAAGCTGGTATAATTTTCACATGCAAAATAAGAAGCAAATATAATAAAAATATTTTCCCGCAAATGGAAAAATGCAATTTAACTAAAACTAAATGGAAGAATGTTACAAATATTGCTCATTACTCATGTATTACCTATTTTTCTTCCTACTGCCCTTGTTTAATACATGACACCCTTTATGGTCGAACTTTGTCTTATAATCAGAACTCAAATAGAGGTCTGATTATAAGACTAAGATCCATGTCCCCCACAGAGCTGCTTCTGAGATGGAAATTCAGGATCACATGACCTCCTGACATTCCATCTCAGAACCCCAGCTGAAAGTTTCGGGCAGCATCGGAGGATGTTGACACCACAGACACCAGGGTGTACTCATGGAGTAATAAAGAGAAGTCAGATCTCTAAGGGCATTAGCATATTTGTGGGTGCATTGGCAGCTCTATGGTGGCATTGGAAAGTCTGTGGGGGCATTTACATTTCTGTGGGGTTATTGGCAAGTCTATAGGGGCATTGGCAGATTTTTGAGATGGAATGAAAGATAGGAAATAAAAAATTTTTTTTTTAATAATATCTGTATTAAACATGACCAATTTACATGTAAAATAATATATTTTAGTAAGACTTTCTTTTCCTATAGAGTTGACTTATATTTAGGCTTTTTTTTCTATTTTTTTCATAAATGAAGATGCAAGGTTTGGGGGTTATCTTATTATCAGGATCCTCTTATATTCAAGCAAATACAATATATATACACTGTATACAGTTTCAGTAAGGCTCAACTCTAAGCCAAGAGCTGAAAAATGGCTGAATGACAAACAAGAGAACATGTCTTTCAATAACATTCAACAGCACATTTATTTAAGTCTGATGAATCTTTACCCACACTGCCTACACTTGTATCCACAAGTGGATGTAAGTAAATTCATCAACAAATGCAGCACATGAACATAAGAGGCACTACAACTTGCTTGAATATTGGCAAGTTAGCCCACAGAGCATGTGTAGGGCTTCCCAAGAGATGGGCCTTCTTTTTGTGCCTATGACTGTGTGGTGTGTATAAAGCTGCTATTCTACAAACCGAAATAGAGTCCCCATTCAGAAGAATAGGTCAATTGACCTATTCTTATGAATGGGGACTCTATTTCGGTTTATAGAAAGCCAATAGCATTACATGGCTATTGGCTTTCTATAAACCGAAATAGAGTCCCCATTCATACGAATAGGTCAATTGACCTATTCGTATGAATGGGGACACGCACCCACATTTTACTTCATTTTTCAGCCCTCTAGACCTTTCCAGGACTTTTTTAGAGGCATTTTAGTGGACAAAAGTTTGGGTCCCCATTGACTTCAATGGGGTTCGTGTTTGGGGTCAAGTTCGGGGTCAAGTTCGACCCCGAACCTGGACTTTTTTCCGAAGTTCGGCTGAACCCGATCATCCAGGTGTTCGCTCAACTCTACTGAACAACACTGTCAGTAAATGAATTTACTGACATGTGATGTCACATCCTGTCTACTCAGGGACAGATTGCATGAACTAAAAACAGACCATGGGAATAAAAAGTTTTGACCTCCATGCTCCCTTGCTTCCTGATAAATATCTTCCCTTGATTATACCACATAACTTGTAGTATAAAAAAAGCTCACCCCACAGAGTTACAATAGCATGTCTAAATTATAAAACTCCAAATTGTGTTTGATACAATTACCTTCTCTTATATAGACTGAAAGTACTACTCCACAGCAGCTAGTCAGACAATGCTTCTCCTTGAATTTAAAGGGTTTTTAAGAACACATTGATTCCACAATGAGATATAATTCACAGTGATATTTCTATGATCTTGGCAATTGTTGTGTTTATGGACACCAACCCAAAAGAACATGAGTTCCCAGCAGTGAACTCAAAGTTGCAGTGCATGTGAAAGCTTCCCTTTATTTCAGATCCATAGGTTTAAATTGAAAATTATGGAAATATTTGACAGAGCAAGATTAGGATAAAGAATGGAAAGGAAAGGCAATTTTTCTTTTTTTTTTTACAATAAATGTTTTATTTGAAGTGTCTAAGTAAAGCAGATAGAGGAGTAATAATGCCTTCTTAACCTACATTAAAAGGTTTGACTGTCCCTGTGTAGCTTTTCAATGTGTCGGAGTCAAGAGCTAGACATTACAATGAAATGAAAGCTTGTGGCACCAGGATAAAGGCAATTAAATCTATTCAAAAGTGTAAAGGAAGAAAAGAAGAGAGGGAAGGGTGGGGGAACCAGAAATCATTTTCTAGTGACAGAATGACCTTGTCAGGGACCGTTTTATCTGGGGCCTGACCATTGATTTGACAGTGTTCTGTTGTAATTACCCAGCACTTCAATGAAAAGGTAATTATCATAAGGTAAGTCAGAGCCTGCCAAGCCCTGCCAAGTTATGGTTTCTTCAATTCAAATACAGCTGCTGGACGCCTGTTAATCCTTCAGAGGTAAAATGTAAAATATAATAAGGCTTTGGTCTCCTTTCAGACATAGGAGAACTTTGCTTTCTTTACCCCTCTCTCGCTCTCATCTGCCGATCCTGTCCCCTCCATCTCAAATAATACATTTTCTTTACCTATTTTTAGTGTTGAACTACCAAGTAACTCCCAAGATTGTAGTTGTGATAAACCCTGAATGCTTCACCGACAATTACTTTCATGGGTTTTCACAAAATGTATGTTAAAAGTACTGTTACAACTAAACTTTGGGGATAATTCACAAGTGTTACTTAGAGAGCATGCAGGGTTCTAGCTTCCCTCATGCTAAGGTAATAAAGATACTTTCATGTTATTTATTGCTGACATAGGTGCCAGCAAAAAACACACACTTAAAACACAAAACAAGACATTTATTCAATATCCCAATATCTCCTTGGTTTCTTTTTCCTCTTTCTTTTATTATCCTTCTGGTTACATAGAATCATAGAAACACAGAATGTGTCGGCAGATAAGAACCATTTGGTCCATCTAGTCTGCCCAATTTTTCTAAATATTTTATTAGTCCCCAGTTCCCGGTCTTATAGCTAGGATAGGCTTGCGTCTATCCCACGCATGCTTAAACTCCTTCACTGTGTTTACCTCTACCACTTCTGCTGGAAGACTATTCCATACATCCACTACCCTCTCAGTAAAGTAATACTTCCTGATATTACTTTTAAACCGTTGCCCCTCTAATTTAAGACAAGGTCCTCTAGTTGTGGTAGTTTTTCTTCTTTTAAATATACTCTCTTCATTTACTGTGTTGATTCCCTTTATGTATTTAAATGTTTCTATCATATCCCCCCTGTTACGTCGTTCCTACAAGATATACATTTTAACATGCTTTAACCTGTCCTGGTAAGTTTTATCTTTCGACCCATGATCCAGTTTAATAGCCTTTCTCTGTACTCTCTCCAAAGTATCAATATCCTTCTGGAGATACGGTCTCCAGTACTGCGTACAATACTCCAAGTGAGGTCTCACCAGTGCTCTGTACAATGGCATGAGCACTTCCCTCTTTCTACTGCTAATACCTCTCCCTCTGCAACCAAGCATTCTGCTAGCATTTCCTGCTGCTCTATTGCATTGCCTACCTACCTTTCAGTCCTCTGAAATTATTACTCCTAAATCCCTTTCCTCAGATGTTGAGGTTAGGACTGTACCAAATAGTCTATATTCTGCTTTGGGGTTTTTACGCCCAAGGTGCATAATCTTGCACTTGTCCACATTAAATGTCAGTTGCCACAGCTCTGACCATTTTTCTAGCTTAGCTAAATCATTTGGCTTATCACTCCATGAATATCAACCCTGCTGAAAATCTTTGTATCATCAGCAAAAAGACATACTTTGCCAACAAGACCTTCTGCAATATCACTAATAAAAATACTAAAGAGAATGGGTCCAAGTACAGATCCCTGAGGTACCCCACTAGTAACAAGACCTTGCATCGAATATACTCCATTGAATACAACCCTCTGTTGCCTGTTACTCAGCCATTGTCTAATCCAGGGGTCCTCAAACTACGGCCCGCGGGCCACATGCGGCCCGCCGAGGACATTTATGTGGCCCGCGGGGGGTGCTGCCGGCACCCACCCCGTTTACTTTTTTTTTTCTTTCTGGCAGCCGCAAAGGATGCGGCTGCAGGAAGAAAAAAAAAATAATAATTCACCGCGACCAGATGTGACGTTACGTCACATACGGATCCGGTAACTGTTTCCCTCCTCCACAGGAGGACACCGCGCGAGACGTCCGGGGACACAGCAGCTGGAGGTAAGTGATGGGGAAGCGGGGGAGGAGGGAGGGATAACGAGCACTATTCCTGGCCTCTGACTGGCATAATATTCCTGGGCATCTGACTGGCAAAATATTCCTGGGCTTCTGAATGGCATAATATTCCTGGGCATCTGACTAGCATCATATTCCTGGGCATCTGACTGGCATCATATTCCTGGGCATCTGAATGGCATCATATTCCTAGGCATCTGACTGGCATCATATTCCTGGGCATCTGACTGGCATCATATTCCTGGGCATCTGAATGGCAAAATATTCCTGGGCTTCTGAATGGCATAATATTCCTGGGCATCTGACTGGCATCATATTCCTGGGCATCTGACTGGCATCATATTCCTGGGCATCTGACTGGCATATTATTCCTGGGCATCTGACTGGCATAATATTCCTGGGCATCTGAATGGCATAATATTCCTGGGCATCTGAATGGCATCATATTCCTGGGCATCTGAATGGCATAATAATCCTGGCCATCTGACTGGCATCATATTCCTGGGCATCTGAATGGCATAATATTCCTGGGCATCTGAATGGCATAATATTCCTGGCCATCTGACTGGCATCATATTCCTGGGCATCTGAATGGCATCATATTCCTGGGCATCTGAATGGCATAATATTCCTGGGCATCTGACTGGCATCATATTCCTGGGCATCTGACTGGCATAATATTCCTGGGCATCTGAATGGCATAATATTCCTGGGCATCTGAATGGCATAATATTCCTGGCCATCTGACTGGCATACTATTCCTGGGCATCTGACTGGCATCATATTCCTAGGCATCTGACTGGCATCATATTCCTGGGCATCTGACTGGCATCATATTCCTGGGCATCTGACTGGCATCATATTCCTGGGCATCTGACTGGCATCATATTCCTGGCCATCTGACTGGCATCATATTCCTGGGCATCTGACTGGCATCATATTCCTGGGCATCTGACTGGCATAATATTCCTGGGCATCTGAATGGCATCATATTCCTGGGCATCTGAATGACATCATATTCCTGGGCATCTGAATGGCATCATATTCCTGGGCATCTGACTGGCATAATATTCCTGGGCATCTGAATGGCATCATATTCCTGGGCATCTGAATGGCATAATATTCCTGGCCATCTGACTGGCATCATATTCCTGGGCATCTGACTGGCATCATATTCCTGGGCATCTGAATGGCATCATATTCCTGGGCATCTGAATGGCATAATATTCCTGGCCATCTGACTGGCATCATATTCCTGGGCATCTGACTGGCATCATATTCCTGGGCATCTGACTGGCATCATATTCCTGGGCATCTGACTAGCATCATATTCCTGGGCATCTGACTGGCATCATATTCCTGGGCATCTGACTGGCATAATATTCGTGGGCATCTGACTGGCATAATATTCCTGGGCATCTGAATGGCATAATATTCCTGGGCATCTGAATGGCATCATATTCCTGGGCATCTGAATGGCATAATATTCCTGACCATCTGACTGGCATCATATTCCTGGGCATCTGACTGGCATCATATTCCTGGGCATCTGACTGGCATCATATTCCTGGGCATCTGACTGGCATCATATTCCTGGCCATCTGAATGGCATCATATTCCTGGGCATCTGACTGGCATAATATTCCTGGGCATCTGAATGGCATAATATTCCTGGCCATCTGACTGGCATCATATTCCTGGGCATCTGACTGGCATAATATTCCTGGGCATCTGAATGGCATCATATTCCTGGGCATCTGAATGGCATAATATTCCTGGCCATCTGACTGGCATCATATTCCTGGGCATCTGACTGGCATCATATTCCTGGGCATCTGACTGGCATCATATTCCTGGGCATCTGACTGGCATCATATTCCTGGGCATCTGACTGGCATAATATTCCTGGGCATCTGAATGGCATAATATTCCTGGGCATCTGACTGGCATCATATTCCTGGGCATCTGAATGGCATAATATTCCTGGCCATCTGACTGGCATCATATTCCTGGGCATCTGACTGGCATCATATTCCTGGGCATCTGACTGGCATCATATTCCTGGGCATCTGACTGGCATAACATTCCTGGGCATCTGACTGGCATATTATTCCTGGGCATCTGACTGGCATAATATTCCTGGGCATCTGAATGGCATCATATTCCTGGCCATCTGACTGGCATCATATTCCTGGCCATCTGAATGCCATCATATTCCTGGGCATCTGACTGGCATAATATTCCTGGGCATCTGAATGGCATAATATTCCTGGCCATCTGACTGGCATCATATTCCTGGGCATCTGACTGGCATAATATTCCTGGGCATCTGACTGGCATAATATTCCTGGGCTCTGACTGGCACACTATTCCCATTGAAATACTGGTAAGTTTGTTGATTTAACTTTACTTTAAATATTGTATTTGTTCTCGTTTTGTTCAAAATAAGATATATGCAGTGTGCATAGGAATTTCTTCATAGTTTTTATTTTTACTATAGTCCGGCCCTTCAACGGTCTGAGGGACAGTGAACTGGCCCCCTGTTTAACAAGTTTGAGGACCCCTGGTCTAATCCATTCAACAATATTGAAATTCAAACTTAATGATTTCAGTTTATTGATAGGCCTTCTATGTGCGACAGTGTCAAAAGCCTTACTGAAATCTAGGTATGGAAACAGAACGCAACAGTTACTGTTTTACACTTCTCTTTGTTCTCCATCCTTCTCATTTCAACCAAATTTCCCTCTCTACATTCCAGTTTCCATATATATTCTTATTTATATCCTTTTGCTTGTTGCCATACAGTCATTCTCTTTCTCTCAATGACCATTTCTCTCCTTACCATCTTACCATACTTATTTTCATAATTCAACCCCATTTAGTATACCCCATGCTTCCAACATAGATATGGAACTTTAGCATCATGTTTTTGTCTGCTTTGCTTTTATTAGACGGGTTCAGCTTCTGATTCAACCTCCTCCATAAAAATATCAAAAATTGCAGGACATGGCATTCTTAAAATCCTTTCCATTTTCATAAAATTTCTGCCTTGTCTTTCCTTTTATGACCTCAGCATATATGTCCATTAATTTGAATTCCTCTATCTTTATTCACCCTACTTTCTCTCTACTCATTCCAGTTGGCAGTGGCGTAGCGTGGGTTGTCAGCACCCGGGGCAAGGCAAGTAATTTGCGCCCCCTAACCCGTGGATTTTAGCACTCGAGTCTCTTCTACTAGATTAGTTAAAGAAACCCTTACCCCCCAAGGACATGTATTGTTTGTTATGAAAATACTTATGTAATTAAAGTAAAATGCATCTAAATACAAGTTTATTTTCCAACACTTTATTGAGTGCGAACATGCATTACACACATTCTCCACATTTTCAGCAGGTCTATGAATACAAATATACACATGAAGTAACCTAGCATGGGCCATGCTATTATATGTCGTCTCACAACCATCGTAAACGACAAAAAATATCAAGAACAAAAACTAAACATCAAAATGGAACCATACCCTGGAGATGATCCAAGACTGGGCTAGATGGAGCCAACTTCCTCAATCCTGTACCTCTAATGTTACCCCCCCCCCCCCCCACACACACACACACATATGCCATAATTGTTGTGCCATTCAGATGCCAGTAATATTGTAAATTTCGGATGCCAGTAATATTGTGCCAGTCAGAGCCCAGTAATATTGTGCCAATCAGAGCCTAGTAATATTGTGCCAGTCAGATGCCTGCAATATTGTGCCAGCCAGAGCCCAGTAATAATGTGCCAGTCAGATACCAGTAATATTGTGCCAGTCAGATACCAATAATATTGTGCCAATCAGATACCAGGAATATTGTGCCTGTCAGAGCCCAGGAATATTGTGCCTGTCAGAGCCCAGGAATATTGTGCCTGTCAGAGCCCAGGAATATGGTGCCTGTCAGATGCCTGTAATATTATGCCAGTCAGATGCCTGTAATAGTGTGCAGTCAGAGGCCAGGAATATTGTGCCAGTCAGATGCCTGTAATATTGTGCCAGTCAGATGCCTGTAATATTATGCCAGTCAGATGCTTGTAATAGTGTGCCAGTCAGAGGCCAGGAATATTGTGCCAGTCAGAGGCCTGTAATATTGTGCCAGTCAGATGCCTGTAATATTGTGCCAGTCAGATGCCTGTAATATTATGCCAGTCAGATGCCTGTAATATTGTGCCAGTCAGAGCCCAGTAATATAGTGCCAGCCAGATGCCTGTAATATTATGCCAGCCAGATGCCCAGTATTATTGTGCCAGCCAGATGCCCAGTAATATAGTGCCAGTCAGATGCCCAGTATTATTGTGCCAGTCAGATGCCCAGTATGATTGTGCCAGCCAGATACCCAGTAATATAGTGCCAGTCAGATGCCCAGTAATATAGTGCCAATCAGATGCCAAGTAATATAGTGCCAATCAGATACCCAGTAATATGGTGCCAATCAGATGCCCAGTAATATAGTGCCAATCAGATGCCAAGTAATATGGTGCCAATCAGATACCCAGTAATATAGTGCCAATCAGATGCCCAGTAATATAGTGCCAGTCAGATGCCAAGTAATATAGTGCCAGTCAGATACCCAGTAATATAGTGCCAATCAGATGCCCAGTAATATAGTGCCAGTCAGATACCAGGAATATAGTGCCAATCAGATGCCAAGTAATATAGTGCCAATCAGATACCCAGTAATATAGTGCCAATCAGATGCCCAGTAATATAGTGCCAATCAGATACCCAGTAATATAGTGCCAATCAGATGCCCAGTAATATTGTGCCATTCAGATACCCAGTAATATAGTGCCAGTCAGATGCCCAGTAATATAGTGCCAATCAGATACCCAGTAATATAGTGCCAATCAGATGCCAAGTAATATAGTGCCAATCAGATACCCAGTTATATAGTGCCAGTCAGATACCCAGTAATATAGTGCCAATCAGATACCCAGTAATATAGTGCCAATCAGATACCCAGTAATATGGTGCCAATCAGATACCCAGTAATATAGTGCCAATCAGATACCCAGTAATATAGTGCCAATCAGATACCCAGTAATATAGTGCCAATCAGATGCCAAGTAATATAGTGCCAATCAGATACCCAGTAATATAGTGCCAATCAGATACCCAGTAATATAGTGCCAATCAGATACCCAGTAATATAGTGCCAATCAGATGCCCAGTAATATAGTGCCAATCAGATACCCAGTAATATAGTGCCAATCAGATGCCCAGTAATATTGTGCCATTCAGATACCCAGGTCTAATCCATTCAACAATATTGAAATTCAAACTTAATGATTTCAGTTTATTGATAGGCCTTCTATGTGCGACAGTGTCAAAAGCCTTACTGAAATCTAGGTATGGAAACAGAACGCAACAGTTACTGTTTTACACTTCTCTTTGTTCTCCATCCTTCTCATTTCAACCAAATTTCCCTCTCTACATTCCAGTTTCCATATATATTCTTATTTATATCCTTTTGCTTGTTGCCATACAGTCATTCTCTTTCTCTCAATGACCATTTCTCTCCTTACCATCTTACCATACTTATTTTCATAATTCAACCCCATTTAGTATACCCCATGCTTCCAACATAGATATGGAACTTTAGCATCATGTTTTTGTCTGCTTTGCTTTTATTAGACGGGTTCAGCTTCTGATTCAACCTCCTCCATAAAAATATCAAAAATTGCAGGACATGGCATTCTTAAAATCCTTTCCATTTTCATAAAATTTCTGCCTTGTCTTTCCTTTTATGACCTCAGCATATATGTCCATTAATTTGAATTCCTCTATCTTTATTCACCCTACTTTCTCTCTACTCATTCCAGTTGGCAGTGGCGTAGCGTGGGTTGTCAGCACCCGGGGCAAGGCAAGTAATTTGCGCCCCCTAACCCGTGGATTTTAGCACTCGAGTCTCTTCTACTAGATTAGTTAAAGAAACCCTTACCCCCCAAGGACATGTATTGTTTGTTATGAAAATACTTATGTAATTAAAGTAAAATGCATCTAAATACAAGTTTATTTTCCAACACTTTATTGAGTGCGAACATGCATTACACACATTCTCCACATTTTCAGCAGGTCTATGAATACAAATATACACATGAAGTAACCTAGCATGGGCCATGCTATTATATGTCGTCTCACAACCATCGTAAACGACAAAAAATATCAAGAACAAAAACTAAACATCAAAATGGAACCATACCCTGGAGATGATCCAAGACTGGGCTAGATGGAGCCAACTTCCTCAATCCTGTACCTCTAATGTTACCCCCCCCCCCCCCACACACACACACACATATGCCATAATTGTTGTGCCATTCAGATGCCAGTAATATTGTAAATTTCGGATGCCAGTAATATTGTGCCAGTCAGAGCCCAGTAATATTGTGCCAATCAGAGCCTAGTAATATTGTGCCAGTCAGATGCCTGCAATATTGTGCCAGCCAGAGCCCAGTAATAATGTGCCAGTCAGATACCAGTAATATTGTGCCAGTCAGATACCAATAATATTGTGCCAATCAGATACCAGGAATATTGTGCCTGTCAGAGCCCAGGAATATTGTGCCTGTCAGAGCCCAGGAATATTGTGCCTGTCAGAGCCCAGGAATATGGTGCCTGTCAGATGCCTGTAATATTATGCCAGTCAGATGCCTGTAATAGTGTGCAGTCAGAGGCCAGGAATATTGTGCCAGTCAGATGCCTGTAATATTGTGCCAGTCAGATGCCTGTAATATTATGCCAGTCAGATGCTTGTAATAGTGTGCCAGTCAGAGGCCAGGAATATTGTGCCAGTCAGAGGCCTGTAATATTGTGCCAGTCAGATGCCTGTAATATTGTGCCAGTCAGATGCCTGTAATATTATGCCAGTCAGATGCCTGTAATATTGTGCCAGTCAGAGCCCAGTAATATAGTGCCAGCCAGATGCCTGTAATATTATGCCAGCCAGATGCCCAGTATTATTGTGCCAGCCAGATGCCCAGTAATATAGTGCCAGTCAGATGCCCAGTATTATTGTGCCAGTCAGATGCCCAGTATGATTGTGCCAGCCAGATACCCAGTAATATAGTGCCAGTCAGATGCCCAGTAATATAGTGCCAATCAGATGCCAAGTAATATAGTGCCAATCAGATACCCAGTAATATGGTGCCAATCAGATGCCCAGTAATATAGTGCCAATCAGATGCCAAGTAATATGGTGCCAATCAGATACCCAGTAATATAGTGCCAATCAGATGCCCAGTAATATAGTGCCAGTCAGATGCCAAGTAATATAGTGCCAGTCAGATACCCAGTAATATAGTGCCAATCAGATGCCCAGTAATATAGTGCCAGTCAGATACCAGGAATATAGTGCCAATCAGATGCCAAGTAATATAGTGCCAATCAGATACCCAGTAATATAGTGCCAATCAGATGCCCAGTAATATAGTGCCAATCAGATACCCAGTAATATAGTGCCAATCAGATGCCCAGTAATATTGTGCCATTCAGATACCCAGTAATATAGTGCCAGTCAGATGCCCAGTAATATAGTGCCAATCAGATACCCAGTAATATAGTGCCAATCAGATGCCAAGTAATATAGTGCCAATCAGATACCCAGTTATATAGTGCCAGTCAGATACCCAGTAATATAGTGCCAATCAGATACCCAGTAATATAGTGCCAATCAGATACCCAGTAATATGGTGCCAATCAGATACCCAGTAATATAGTGCCAATCAGATACCCAGTAATATAGTGCCAATCAGATGCCAAGTAATATAGTGCCAATCAGATACCCAGTAATATAGTGCCAATCAGATACCCAGTAATATAGTGCCAATCAGATGCCAAGTAATATAGTGCCAATCAGATACCCAGTAATATAGTGCCAATCAGATACCCAGTAATATAGTGCCAATCAGATACCCAGTAATATAGTGCCAGTCAGATACCAGGAATATTGTGCCAGCCAGCCCCCCCCCCCCGTACTTACATGAAGCTGCTCCGTGTCCCCCGCCGGATGTCTCCTCCGTGCAGTCTTCCCTCTTGCACGGAGGAGGGAAACAGAAACCGGATGTGACGCGACGTCACATCCGGCGGCAGTTTTTTTTTTTTTTTTTCCGGCCGTCGCATCCATCGGATGCGGCTTGCCGGAAAAAAGCGTTCACAAGCGCAATGCGCTGTGAACGCGGCAGCAGGGGCTGGGGGCCCACGGGACAGCTGCCTTGGGGCCCCCCAGGAGTAAATGGGCCCAGGGCAGCTGCCCCGTTTGCCCCGCGTTAAAGACGGCCCTGGCGGCCGCATAGGGCTAGTGCGCCCCCCCAGATATTGCGCCCGGTGCGGCCGGCCCCCCCTGCACCCCCCACGCTACGCCACTGCCAGTTGGAAATTAAATATTCTTATTTTTATTCCCTCAACACCCCAATTCTTTATTATTACACCTATATCACCTTTCAGTGAATACTTATTCTTGTCCCATTATTTCGCTGCTAATTTTACTTACATTCTTTCCCCTCATCTCTGGAGGAGCAAAAATGTAATTGGCAAAAGCCATCTTAAAGGGACCACCTAAACATTGTGTTTACTGTGCATGTGAAAAATAAAAAAAGGATTCTAAATAATTTATCCATTGCGTTAGCAAAACTGCAAGCAAATGCCTAAATGTCTCTTGTTGAAGACATCACCTGTGGCTGGATATGCAAATTAACTGGTTTTCAGTGGAAAATTACTAATTTGCATATCAAGCCACAGGTGATGTCATATACAGGAGACTCCACATACACCTTTAAAACACATGTTTCTTCTAATTTGCATGCAATTCTGCTAACACAATGTATAGATAGTTTTAGCCATTTTTTATTCTCTACATTCACTGTATAAGCTATGTTTATGTGATACAGTCCCTTTAAAATTTGCAAAACACGTCAAGCTTTTCACTTTGTCTTTTGTCATAACAACAGACTATCCAGAATTATTGTATTTATTTACAGAAATGAAAGTAGCACATTTCTTATCATAGCTTTGGGCAGGGCATGCCTAACTCTCAACCCACCAGTGAATTTTTTTAATGGCACTGCATGTCTTGCTTTTTGGGATATAAAAAAATACCTATACATTCTGTCCAAACTGATTTGCTTCAATTAACAAAATTCCAGTGCTGCTATCGCATATTCTGCACAATTAAACGTCACCAGCACATGCCGGGAGGTAAAACTTAATGAGCCATCTCCATGATTAGCTGTGGTGAATATTATCTTTGCAATGCTTAATGCACCCGCTGCTTATAATTTCAGACAGAGAGGCCGTTAACGACTGTAAACATTAACGAGTTCTGTTTGTGATTGCACCTTGTTACAATTATGTTGGGCCATGTGAGATAAAATTATAACTGCAGGTGAGTCGTAAAGACAAAAAACGCAGTATGACACAATATTCTTGGTATTATTTTCTAAACAATAGTGTTTTATTTACTTTCAAAACTGGATAATATCAAATATGTATACGCACTTACTCTTTTCTTAAAAGTACAAAGCATGCTGCTTCATAGACAGCATTAGGCGGACTACAGTTGACAACCACCAGATGGATATAATTCCTAAAAATTATACTCAGCTACCTTTTTGTGCACAAGATGCAACACATGTCTGTCCTCTGGCCAGTTCCAACTCAGTTAGGACTTTCAAGTAATACTCATCAGTGCAGTTTGCATGGTGTGGAGACCAAAAGAGAAAATGACGTCTAGCCAGATTCAAAGTTATGTACATGAATTTACTTGGTTAAGGTTATAAGTCGATTTGGTCTAGAGGTTCAATTGGGGACTGTTTAATTTAAGTGGTTTAGGATTTCTCCCAAACAACATTGACAGCGTTTTCTAATTTATTTTAAGAATCATTCCTCTAGCATAGCTTAAACTTGCTAGGTTTGGCTCCTGATAGGTAGATCCTTTATAATTAGCCAAAATTGCAAATGCCCAAGAATGTATTATCGGCATACTATACAGGTGATCAGCAGGAGAACAGAGGGGGCATCAGCTGTCAAATAACTAGGAACGAAACCAGTGAAGCAGTCTAATGTATTTTATACCAGTGTATTGAGTTTATGTAAAAGGCTGTCATGGTCAATTGTATCAGAGGTGTTTACAAAGTCTAGGAAAACAGCTAAAAATGAAGGGCCTGGCTTTATTCATTGATTATATTGCATTTCATTCAAAAAGTCTAAATAGTTAAAGGACCTCTCCAACTTGAAAATGTCCTACATTTGTTTTTATGCATATTAACGTTGAATACTTATATAAATATATGTATTCATTAGAAAACATATCTGTATTCCAAATATGTTTAATTTGCTCACAAATATCAGATGTGCAACATCTATTGACCCTCCCACTCAGCTCAGAGCATGTGGTTGGAGCCAAGGAATTTGAATTACTTTTTGAAAACAATACTTGCAATCTGTGTCAGAAGCCTTTGCAAGACACATATCACTTTTACTTGCTCACCTGCATACTAGAGAATGCAAGAGGATCTAGGGAGAGTCAATGAATTAATCGACCAAGGAGGGGATCCCATAGGAACTACCTTAAAAAATGAATTGATTTGCTTTTGAAAACATATAAGTTCTGTATTCTGCAGGGCAGCATGTAAATCGTGTATATATGTACATGGGTGTAGGAACCCCCAAAAATCTGGGGGGGGACAGCATTTTTGCTCGCCGGGTATAGCAGCAGTAAAAATAAAGCTTGTCACAGTGTATATTATATCACCAAGTTCCCACCAACATTACCAGGATCCTTGGTATACAACAGATACATTCACAGCACATCAGGCAGGTGCATTTTATCACTTTTACATGAAATATAGTCAGCGAGCTGTGTGTACACCATAAAACATACATCAGTATGAACCTACCACTTCTGCTAGGAGGTCATTCCATGTATCTACTCCCCTATCAGTAAAGTAATACTGCCTGGCCTTATCTTATATCTAGGATAGCCTTATACCTATCCCATGCATGCTTAAACTCCTTCACTGCATTAACCTCTACCACTTCTACTGGAAGACTATTCCATGCATCCACTACCCTCTCAGTAATGTAATCCTTTCATTAGTCCCTGGCCTTATCTTATATCTAGGATAGCCTTATACCTATCCCATGCATGCTTAAACTCCTTCACTGTATTAACCTCTACCACTTCTACTGGAAGGCTATTCCATGCATCCACTACCCTCTCAGCAAACACACATTACATTTCTGACCAGAAAATAAACTGTAAAATATTAAATATTTCCAGCATTTCCAAAAGCTTAAGGTGGACCCCAAATATATGTATATAACTAGTAACATTTTTACCAGGGCTTGACAACCTTAACTAAGTTTTAGGAGCCAGGAAAAAAATCTAGGAGCCAGACAACAGCACATACACACAATCACATGCAGTCATATACAGTCAGTCACATAGACACATATACTCATACATACAGCCTGTCACACATATACATACTGTCACATAGACACGCACTCATACATACATACATACAGTCTGCCAGGCACACACTCACACATACATACAATCTGTCAGACACACACACACTCATACATACAGTCGTTCACAGACACACTCATACATACATACATACATACATACATACATACAGTCTGTCGCAGACACACACTCATACATACATGCAGTCTGTCAGACACACACTCATAAATACAGTCTGTAACATAGACACATACACTCAGAGTCAGTCACATAGACACACACACTCATACATGGTCTTTCACATACACTCATACATACAGTCTGTCACAGACACACACACTCATAGTCAGTCACATATACACACAAACTCATGCAGTCAGTCACAGACACACAAACTCATACAGTCAGTCACAGACACACAAACTCACACAGTCAGTCACACACACTCATACAGTCTGTCACACTCCCTCATACAGTCTGTCACACACACACACATACATACATACATACATACATACATACATAGTCTGTCACATACACTCATACATACATACATCCATAGTCTGTCACATACACTCATACATACATGCAGTCTATCACATATACTCATACATACACACAGTCTGTCACATACACTCATACATACACACATTCAAGTGAGCAGTTTTTTTTTATTTTAAAAAATACATTTTAAAAAAATGTAGATCAATAGCAGGGATCAAAGCTATATCTCATTGCAGGGAAGGTGGGCATTTCCGTTCCAGGTTTGTCTGTGCCTCTTACAATCATTACTTATTAATTACATTTTTTTGCCCATTCATTTGTCAATTTTATTTTGCCCACATTCATTTGCCAGTGTTTTTTTTTTGACCAAATTCATTTGTCAGGGTTTTTTTTGCCCACATTCATTTGCCAGGGTTTTTTTTTGCCCACATTCATTTGCCAGGGTTTTTTTTTTTTGCCCACATTCATTTGCCAGGGGTTCTTTTTTTGCCCACATTCATTTACCAGGGGTTTTTTTTTTTGCCCACATTCATTTGCCAGGTTTTTTGTTGCCCACATTCATTTGCCAGGGTTTTCTTTTGCCCTAATTTTTTGATCATCACATCATTAGTAGAAGTCATTGGCAGATTTAAGAGACATGTTATTATGGCAGCTTCGGAAGTCATTGATTATTGCAGCTCTAAAAGACATTTTTTAAATGCCCCTAAGAACTGCAATAATCAATCACGTTCCGAAGCTGCCATGATAAAAAGAAAAACGGTACATTATTGGCAGTGACACAGTCACTGTTCCTACCTCGTTCCTCCCAGTGTGGGGCTGTGTGACTTGTGGAGGACGCGCACAAGCCGTGCGCATGATCACATGACGTCGTGCGATGAAGTCACGTGATCAGGTGACCTCCGTGATCGCTGCAGAGCTGATTCTCCCGGGACAGTCCCAGGATCGAAAACGTTGCGGGACTGTCCCGAGTTGGCAAGTATGCTCAGGGCCGTCTTTAATAGTGATTGGACCCCGGGCAAGCATTTGCTTGGGCACCCTGGACCATGCCCCCTCCCCTGCATGCAATCCCGCCATCCATCGTGATGTTAACCCCCCCCCCCACACACACACATATGCCATAATTGTTGTGCCATTCAGATGCCAGTAATATTGTGCCTTTCAGATGCCAGTAATATTGTGCCATTCAGAGCGGAGTATTATTGTGCCAGTCAGAGCCCAGCAATATTGTGCCATTCAGAGCCCAGTAATATTGTACCATTCAGAGCCCAGTAATATTGTGCCAGTCAGATGCCTGTAATAGTGCCATTCAGAGCCCAGTAATATTGTGCTAGTCAGAGCCCAGGAATATTGTGCCAGTCAGATGCCTGTAATATTGTGCCAGTCAGATGCCTGTAATATTATGCCAGTCAGATGCCTGTAATAGTGTGCCAGTCAGATGCCTGTAATATTATGCCAGTCAGATGCCTGTAATATTGTGCCAGTCAGATGCCTGTAATATGGTGCCAGTCAGAGCCCAGGAATATTGTGCCAGTCAGATGCCTGTAATATTATGCCAGTCAGATGCCTGTAATATTGTGCCAGTCAGATGCCTGTAATATTATGCCAGTCAGATGCCTGTAATATTGTGCCAGTCAGATGCCTGTAATATTGTGCCAGTCAGAGCCCAGGAATATTGTGCCAGTCAGAGCCCAGGAATATTGTGCCAGTCAGATGCCTGTAATATTGTGCCAGTGAGAGCCCAGTAATATTGTGCCAGCCAGATGCCCAGTAATATTGTGCCAGCCAGATGCCCAGTAATATTGTGCCAGTCAGATGCCCAGTATTATTGTGCCAGTCAGAGCCCAGTAATATTGTGCCAGCCAGATGCCCAGTAATATTGTGCCAGCCAGATGCCCAGTAATATTGTGCCAGCCAGATGCCCAGTAATATAGTGCCAGCCAGATGCCTGTAATATTATGCCAGTCAGAGCACAGTAATATAGTGCCAGCCAGATGCCTGTAATATAATGCCAGCCAGATGCCCAGTATTATTGTGCCAGTCAGATGCCCAGTAATATTGTGCCAGTCAGATGCCCAGTAATATTGTGCCAGCCAGATGCCCAGTAATATTATGCCATACAGATGCCCAGTAATATAGTGCCAGCCAGATGCCTGTAATATTATGCCAGCCAGATGCCCAGTATTATTGTGCCAATCAGAGCCCATTATTATTGTGCCAGTCAGAGCCCAGTAATATTGTGCCAGCCAGATGCCCAGTAATATTGTGCCAGCCAGATGCCTGTAATATTATGCCAGCCAGATGCCCAGTATTATTGTGCCAGTCAGATGCCCAGTAATATTATGCCAGCCAGATGCCAGTAATATTGTGCCAGCCAGATGCCCAGTAATATTATGCCATACAGATGCCCAGTAATATAGTGCCAGCCAGATGCCTGTAATATTATGCCAGCCAGATGCCCAGTATTATTGTGCCAATCAGAGCCCATTATTATTGTGCCAGTCAGAGCCCAGTAATATTGTGCCATCCAGATGCCCAGTAATATTGTGCCAGCCAGATGCCTGTAATATTATGCCAGCCAGATGCCCAGTATTATTGTGCCAGTCAGATGCCCAGTAATATTATGCCAGCCAGATGCCAGTAATATTGTGCCAGTCAGAGCCCAGTATTATTGTGCCAGTCAGAGCCCAGTAATATTGTGCCAGCCAGATGCCCAGTAATATTGTGCCAGCCAGATGCCTGTAATACTGTGCCAGTCAGCCCCCCCCCCCCTTCCCTAGTACTTACACTTCACTGCTCCGTGTCCCCCGCCGGATGTCTCCTCCGTGCAGTCTTCCCTCTTGCACGGAGGAGGGAAACAGTCACCGGATGTGACGCGACGTCACATCCGGCGTCAGTTTTTTTTTTATTTTTTCGGCCATCACATCCATTGGATGTGGCTTGCCGGACAAAAGCGTTCACAAGCGCAATGCGCTGTGAACGCGGCCAGCAGGGGCTGGGGGCCCCGTTTGCCCTGCGTTGCTGGGGGGGATTTCACCCCACCTGTCCCCCCCACATTTTTTCCTGGGGGGGATCCGTCCCCCCCCATCCCCCCCGCTTCCTACGCCCATGTATATGTACCTCAACAAAATGGCTTAACATGCATGCATATGCATGGAATCTGAAGTAAAGTAAAAGAAAAGAAATATAACTATTTTTAAGACTTGTATTTCATGTATGTTTTGGTCCCCTAGTCTTCGTGATGCTGATATCCCCATACTTGTGCAGTTTTCTGACAAAAAATAAGAAAAGGTAATGTGATTGGCTTTTATTTGTCTTAGTTACTGTCAATATTGGACCCCTTTGCTCATTGTGATACACTCACACACAAAAACGAAATGATAGTAATACCGTGAAACTTGAAGGGAAGGAAATGTTCTGCAAAGAAAATTGATTTTCAGATGTTCATGGATTGCAAAAACAATCACATGGAGTATTTGCTGCTATAGATTTAAAAATAATATAGTTTATAATTACAGATCCATTGTTTTTTTAATATATGCATAAAACATACACACACTTACAATATATAGTGTATTTGAAAATGCTTTAAAATAGGCCTGGTCCGCCTTGGGATGTAGATTTGCAGATTTTGACTGTATGCAAGGTCATAAATTCACTTGCATATAACATGGAATCAAATCTCTTGCCATGTACAATGAGGATGACACTTGTGTGTTGATTTCCAGCATATTGCTGGAGCCAGTCAGGGGCCTCCATGGATTGGTACTGTGAATACACATGTCCATTGTTTATCCCCTTGCATCTCTGCTGTGGAATGCATTTTTCAAAACATAGGAATCGTCATAGTGGGATGATGAATCCAAAGGAGAAAAAAAGTTAATTTCATTAATCAAAATTGCAAACAAATAAATTGGGGTAGATTCAATGTCTCTGTCATTTACCACACCCAGAACTTTTTAGAATACCACTGGGACTGCATTTGGATTAGCGTGTGATACAACTTCAATGTGGACTGCAAATATCCAGTGTGTTAAAGCACTGGTATTGTGGTATGGGAAAAATCGCCTAAATTGATAAAAAATAACTGGCTGCCTGGGCTTGAAGTCAACAATATCATAAGAAATAAAAATATCCTTCCTCCCTCCACCCCCTTGTGCCAGGGGCTGGCCAAATGCCGCTGGCACAATACATACATACAATAATTGCAAGTGAATCCCTACCTTCTGCCCTCAGGGATGCCCTGGATCCTCAGCTTCTGGCCCAGGAAAAGGGCCAATTATTTGTATTTTTGGTGGGGGTAGGCGGAGGACATTGGGGGAACCACCTAAAATAGTGTGTCAGTATTTTTTTTTTATTTTTTTTTTAAAGGGTTGGGTAATCCTCTATAGAAAGTATAGAGGATTATAGTGGGTGTGTTCTTTTTTTTAATGGCGTTAGCAGCGGGCATTAAATCATCAATGCCCGTCAACTTACAACTAACCACATTTTGTGGGATAACAGGGGCCATTAAATATGGGCCACTATTTACGTTAATGGCACTTTTCCCACTGAGTGCAACACCAGAAAACATTAACACAATGCAAAATGGATGTGAAGCACACTGCATGAAAAACATCAAAAAACATTTTTTTAGTTAGAAAATCCTTTGAGTTATCCATCAGCAGTAGACTATTTCAATCAAGTGTTCATCTATTATTAGATCACTGTAATATGAATACATATTGTTTGTATAATTAGTGATACTTCCATTGTTAAATGGCTGCTAATCAAACCTTGCTTCCTCTGACTAACAGAATGTGGCAATTTAATTAGAAAGCATAATGAAAGCTTCCTGCCTGACGACCCCTAAGGCAAAAGAAGGCTGCATTAATTTCAATCATTAAACAAAAATGAATTTATATCTGGAAGCTGAGTTGCATAAGTCTCTTTAACCTGTTCAAAAATAATAAACAAATGGTTGCATTATGTAACTTTTTCTGCTCTTGTATTGACACGGAGCTGACAAGATTGCACAAGAAAAAGGCTTTCTTTTTTTAAATTAAAAAAAATAAATATAGCATTTTCCAATTTTTTAACATTCAATCTCTGCAACTCAACATCTTTTTATCTGGTATCATGGATATTGCTCTGTTATGTAGAACGGTAGCAGGATGTGTAGGTCAGAATAGAAATGTTACACAGTCTGTCTGAATGCTCATCCAAGCAAGGAAGTTTAAGCGAATTTGTGAATTACAGTTTCAAGCTTGGTAAATCCGCCAGTGTCTGTGGTTCTTTGGATACTGATTACAGACCTAGATTACTCTGGAGAGAAGATTTAAATGATATCCCTCTCATCTCATCTCATCCTCTTAGTTTTGGTGTACACATTTTCACAGCTGTTGCTCTCTGTGGATGCCAAATACATTTAGTACTGGATGCTGGATGACCTCTTTATCACCAAAATAAGGTGATAAGAAATAACAGGTTGTTTTTTATTGGGGAACTAGGTGTTTCCCATGATATGAACCCAGATGGATCACAACACTTGCTGAATATAAAATGCCCTCTGCTCTGGAGAAGTACAAAAACATAGCTTATTCTACATATTTTATCTGTCACAATAATGTATAACATTCAAGAGTACATATGAGCCCCGCTGTCCCATCTATTAGAAAAATTAGCATCTATTTTGTCTGATAACCGAGTCACCTTCAGTTCAACAGTTCACTGGACTTGGTCTTTACAATAAGTCTCAAAATGCCCTAATGAACTGCAACCATTTTGATAACCAAACAAAAATGAGCCAGATTCTAAAGAGAATCAGATTCCAACAAGACACAAGCCAGTTAGAGCCAGTCTGGGACTTATCTTTAACCCCTTAGTGACAAGACATTTTCACCTTGACTTTCCCTTGGTGACAATGGCTGTTTTGACATTTCTGGGGTGTTTGTGTTTAGCTGCAATTTTCTTTTTTCTCAGATACTGTACCAACACAAATTATATGTTGTTTTTATCGTCATAAGAAGGGCTTTCATTAGATACCATTATGTTCATCATATCTTATAATTTACTACAAAGAAAATCATAAAATATGATGAAAAATTTAAAAACCCCCACTTTTTCTAACTTTGACCTAAAATATAATTTAGACAAATACAATCATTAAAAAATACCCCATCTAAATAGTTTCTAAATGTTGTCCCGAGTTCAGAAATATGCATGTTTCCATATTTTTCGGTATTTTTTGGCGAGTTGTGGGGCAAAAACCAAAAATAGTGTTTTTTGTTTTTTTCCTATATTGACCTTTTGACCCCAACCCGAACCCAAAATGTAACCTTAACACTAAATTTAACCCCAACTCTAATACTTATGCTATCCCTTAATATATTTTAATTTAATTTAACCCTATCCCTTATGCTAAAAATTATTCAATTTTAACCCTATAGGCTAATCTAACTAGTTTTTAATTAATTAAATATTTATTTTACATTTTTTACATTGCTATGCTACTTAACTACCACTAGGTGCAGTCACTTCCGAAAGCTCAGACCGCCAGAGGGCATAGCCATATTGACGGAGCCTGCTGCTCCGTCAATATGGCTCCCACAATCGCTCCGTTTTTCTGTGTGGGAGTTGCACTTAGTACTCTGCACTCATAAATCCAGCCTTTTTAATTAATACAGTAAATTCACTTCAGAACATCATCCCATTTTATTCTTCTCAAAGCTATCCTACCTTAGTTTAGCAATCACTTTTGCCATATAGGATAGACATAATGCCTTTCAAAGATGGCTCTTCCCTACTGTACACAAGAGATTCAGAAGCAATTAATGATCACTTCCATCACTCAGGGAATGTTGCTTGACTGCTGTTGGTAAAAAAAAAAAGTGTCAAGATTCTACCCTGACTCATGCATTTAAAAATCGTAATGTGCTTATATCCCTCCTTCCTCCTCTAGAAGCCCCCCTACATTTGCTTGTATTCCTTCCTTTCTGTTGGTGTCAGATTGGCTTGTTAATTAGTGTAACACACCCCTGTTAAAAAAACCTGCAGTTTATTGCAAAAACAGAATTTTTGCAGTGAAGTTGGATGCCTGACTTGTGAGAGCTGCTTCTTCTGTTCCTGATCCTCTGTTAAAGCTCATTTTGAACTTATACCCTGTCCAGGAACAGAATATATTTCAGCATATCCTAAGACACTTTGGCTATAGTAATATTACTTCAGTTAAATTGCTCCCTTAAAAGGCTGCTCCACTTTAGTCACCCTCTCTAGGGTGTTCCTGCTTTAGTCACCCTTTCTAGGGTGTTGCTGCTTAGTTACTCTTACGTAAGGCTTCACTCCTTGATTAGCTCTCTCTACCCTTATCTCTGCTTTTTCTACAGTCCCTGCTAAAACCCTTTGTTTATACTGCAGTTCCTACTCAAACCCTTTTCCGATTCTGCAGTCCCTTGCTAAAGTCCATTTTTGTCTTTCCTTGAGTCCTTATTCCAATCCTTTTTTCTTTGTTTCTATACCTGTTCTCATCCTGCACAATGAATAACAACATGCAACCAGACACCACCTCTATCCCTGCACTGAAACTCCTACCTGACCTGGTAAAGGCCCTGACAAAAATAAAAAAAACTTAGGTAGACTAAGTGTTAGGATTAGGCTAGGCTTTGGTTTAGGGTAAGGTTTGAGATTACACTGTTGTTACATCTATAGTTCTGGGGAGAACATGAAAATGTGCAGTTTGCAGTTATTTATCTAACCGCTAACAACAAATATTATTATGTATTTAGCAGGCTTTAGAATTAGTATTTGTAGATGTGTAAAAGATTTTTCAAGTACATTTGTTTTTAGAAATTAACATATTATAGTAATTTATAAGATTTGATATAAAAAATAATAATGTCCATACAAAAAACCTTATGGTGCATCTGTCTTTGGTCAGCGTATGGACAATGATTTTTAAGTAACATAGTAAAAAAAGATGGAATAAATAAATCCTGCCATGAACTTTTTAAGTAGAGATCACAAACATAGATATGAAATAGCATTTTCCAAAAATGTTTACTGTAGTCTCTGCAGAATGATGGAGATATAAAAACCAAGAAGGCTCTTTTCTACACATTTGGTGAGGTTGTAGGTATCAGAGATTTATGGAACAAGACTTTGGTGATGACTGAAAAATTGACTACTGTTAAACTTAAAAAGAGAACCTAATATAGCCTTATTGCATGTGAATTGGCCTATAGTCACAAAACAACAGGCTTGTCTAATTACCCATTCTTTTGGAGCTATAAAAAATTTATAGTGCATAATTGAAAACTTTCCAGCAAATTACCTCGGCATCTGGTGAAAGATCAGATAATAATAAAAGCTAAGATAGAAAAGGATCTGAGTTGGCCATATTTGAATTCACCAAAAAATGTAAAATATGGAAAGACTGGTCAGAGCGTATAAATTGATATTTTGAGGGCTAGCCATGTGCAACTCTATTTAAAGCAAGTTATATGGCCTTGGATACATAAGGAATAGGTCTTTGATCCTCTAGTTTTTACCTCAATTCTTTTAAATGTATGTAAAGACATTTATCTTCTTGTGATTCATGAAGCTTCAGTCTTGTTAAACAAGATAATATTGCCTAACTATCATTGTCTTGTGTTGTATTGTATGTTTGTATTAATGTTTTGTATAACATAAAATAAACAAATAAAAAATGCAATAGTTAAATCCTGCCCTGAACTTTTTAAACAGAGATCAAAAAATATAGATATTATGTAGCATTTTCTAAAAATGGAATAATTTACCATCTTTAACCCAACTATGTCAGCCTATGTGAAAGGAATATGTGAAATTACATTTCTTTTAACATAGTATGTTATTTAAACCAAATACTAAAGTGGACATATACACTTCAGGCTGGGAATGCAATGTCATCTTCATATTGTAGATTAAGTCATTTCTTTTGCCTGAAGCCTTCTTCCTGGAGGTCTTCACTGTGGCGAGTGAGCATATATAATGCACAGGCATGCTTGTAGCTTTTATCTGTAAACTGTTTGCATACAAACAAAGGCTGCAAAGTAAAATTTAAATAACGCTTCATCTGTAGTTGTGCCAGAAATGTAGCTGGCACGATATATCAATAAGTTATTGTCAGTAGACTGAAACCATGACGTAAATTTAGTATATAAACGTGTGGTTGCAAGTCTTAGAGATGACACAAATGTCACTCGCCCCTTATGGATTAGTACTGAGCAATTTTAGGGCATGTTTATCCTTACTTTCTTGGGATGAGCTAATTAGTTTGCTCCACAGCCCTAAGCTGGTTAGGTTCCAACCATTTAATACTAACCTGAATGGGATGCTAGGTGTGGGTAGTGTAGTTCTCTGTGAGAGAGCAGCACCCTAAGGAGTACGAAAAAAAATGGTAAACCGGCACTCCAGGGATATGAAACTATATGAGAATGTATTTGAAAAGAGCTATAAAAAATATATTGTGCAAAGGGCAGGCAGAACAAAACATTTCACGCGTTTCCTGTCTACTGACGCTTAATCATTATGTTAAGTTTTTTGTTCTGCCTGCCCTTTGCACGGTACACTTTTTATGGCTTTTTTCCCCAATACATTCTTATATTTATTAGTATCCCTGGAGTGCCGGTTTACCACTTTTTTGTGTTCCTGCAAACTTTGTCAGCTGTTTTTCCATAGCACCAAAGGATCCATTATAGCAACTTTTATTACCTTGCTCGCCAGCAGGATTTGGAGCCTCTTGGATCCTGTTTGTGGAGGACCATTTGCTATTTCATTACCTTAAGGAGTACCCAGGACAATCAAAACACAAAAAGTATTAATATGGTTGAAATATAGTCTTTGAACAAAAAAATGGACTGCACAACTACGTGTGAATAATGACAATACTAAACATTTACATGTTTGCAAATACCTTTAGTGAAACTGCTTAAACAATACATTACAATTTGACTCCCCCCCCCCATGTTTCATATAAAATTTAGTATTTTTCTAAAATATGGATATAACGCTTTTTAATGAGTGAATGTTTCAAGTATTGAAAAATCCAGTCATTTGCGTAAACTGTAACTTAGAATGCCCAATTAAAGAAAAACTGTAGTGTACATTTTCAAGCTTATAATTTACTCCTTTGCTTTCTGTCCTGCCCTGCAATACCTTCTGCATGGGGAAGGTTACTTTATTTATCCTCATATTCACAGTGATTTCCTCCTTGATCGCTAATGATCCATCTGAAGGTTGAATAAAATGCCCCCTTCCCATGCACACAGCACTCTGGGTAAAGGAAGAGGCAATGGCTTAGAGTAGCAGGCCCTCCTGTGTATCCACGGACTCACCCCTTTACTGCATAGAACCGATGAGTGCAGTGCAAAGGGTGTAGTCTGTGGTGGAACTGACACAGACTTCATGCACCACCTCCTTGCGCTCTGCGATTTACTTGGAATATGACCACCAGATGTCCATGATGCTTATACACAGGGGTGGACAGCTGTTGACAAAGAAGACATAGATATGCTGTCTGAGCATAAAAATAGCACATACATGCTGTTTGGGGACAACAATGTCAGTGTCCAGCTCCCCCCCCCCCCCCCCCAAAGATAGCACAGACATGCTGTTTAGGCCCAAAGATGGCAGTGGCAAGCTGTTTAGGCACAAACATGGCACATGTAATCAATTTGGGCACAAAGATAACAGTGAATAGTTGATAGGCGATAAATATGTCGGCACAAAGATGGCACTGAAATGCTGTTTTGCCACACAGATGGCGCAGACAAGTTGTTTTGACCTGAAAGATGGAAGTGAACAGCTGTGTGGGCATACATATGGCATACTCAAGCTGTTTGGGCAGAACAATAGCACATACATGCTGGATTCAGGCAAGCTGTTTGGAAACAAAGATGGCACTGACACACAATGGCACTAACAAGATCCTTGGGCACAAAGATATAACAGACATGCTGCTTGGGGACCAAGATGCCACAGACAAGCAGTTTGTGGACAAAGATGGCACTGGTAAGTTATTTGAAGATTAAATGGGTGCATGAGTTTACTCAGGCCTAGGACAGCACACAATCTAAATATACCACTGGGAGGAGGTACACTACATGCGTACTTTAATTAGATCATTTAATAGACTCTAATTGAAACATTTCATTTCATAGAAGTATCTCACTTACAGATAGAGATAAAAACAAAACAATTGTTTGTAGAACATTGGTGAAAATGCTAGCAATGCTGGAGAGGCAACAAAACAATGTATGCACCTTATAAACATATTTTCATAAAGTAATGAAAGGGTTCCTGCTTTTTACAGTCGCCTCCATGCTGTACAATATACATAATGCAACTGACACCAGCATTTACCTGCCATTCATTTGCCAACAGTTAGTGGGCATATGGTATTGGATTAAAGCCTGGTACTGGAGCCAGCTCTACCATCTGATGCTTAGAAACGGTTCCTAACTCCATTAGCTTTGTTTGCAGGGAAATAGCAACAAAGAGCCAGCTTAGTTGGCATTGGCTGGCACAGACCAAACAGCTATAAGGTGCCAGAGGACGGCAAGTGTACTAATGCCAATGCAGGAAGAAATACTCACAGGGCAACACCACAGTAAATTTGGTGGAAGGCCAAGGAGGTGTTAACATTGCCAGCCAGAGAACAGGTGTTGTAAGTAATGATGGTTCATTTGTACCTAACAAAATATCAATGCTGCTTGACCAAAAACTAGCTTAACTTTACCCTAATGCATGCTGAAATTGCCAGGGTCTTTGGGGCATATTTACAAAGCATAACAGAAAAGAAAATCCTGTTTGAGCAATGTTTTATTCCCACATATGATGTCTAATCGTTACAACAGGCCTCTCAGTCACGTCTCTCTTCAAGTTGCACAATAATGCGCCTTAACCCTAAACTGGGGACACAGTAAACAAAGCAATCATTTCCTCGGATCTCACATTTGGACAGTAGGAGATGTTGCTTCTGGAAGGAGCTGAAATAAAGCATGTTTCAGATCAATAAAGCATTAGTAGCTAATTGCTCTCATGCAGAAATTCTTAACCATGTCCCTCCAATTCACTGCATTTTAACACTTGCTCTCCTGGACTGAAAAGCATGACAATGAAGCAGAGGTTTAGCTTTCTTATTATTTGATTAGATTTATTAGATTGTTAAAACAGAGCAAAATTATTGTATATGTTCCTGTCTATTATGTTATATCTGTACAAATACAGGAGGCTCCATATGTGAATTAAGAATAATTGTTGACCAAGGATTTGATAAAAACTGTATAGTTTTAATGAGATTGTTGTGTAAACATGAAATACGGCTAACCATTTTATAAGCCTTAGAGATGACATAGAGGTCACTTCCCCCTTGCGGATTAGTACTGAGGCATCAGAAGGAATATAGGAAGCCAGTCAGAATTGATGTGAGGACTGGTACTGTCACATTGCTTTGGGCTAATGATATGTCACTAGAACTCAGTGTCACCAGGACCTCTCTACTCTTTCTGAGGTCACTCTTCTTCTCCTGAGCCAAGTGTCATCTTATCACTTTGAAAGGACGAGGCCAACGTGCCAAAGGGCATGTAGTGTCAATTATATCACTGTGTGCAGTGCTGGGCACACTGTATGATCAAAGCTCAGCAGCATCAATTGTATTTGTTCTTAACAGAAGATTTAAGAAATAGTACAATTGATACACATTTATCTTGATTAGTTCAATGGGTACCGATATTGTTAAAAATGGATTTTAGACAATTAAACTGGTGATTGCTACTTAATTATCACATTTAAAGTGGATCGTTCAAATCTATGACCCAACCAATAAACATAACTATTACTTAAGTAATTGGCCATGTAATGCAAATGAACTTAATTTTCATATTAGACTCATCAAAGCAAACCCAAACAAACTTCAAGATCAATCAACATAAATTAGTTCACTTTGAATAATGAACAAATTTGTTTTCGGATGAAAACTGGCTAATTCATCTGAATTCAAAATGTGAAGCTGAATGAAAGAATGAATGAATGAATGTGCAATGAATGAAAATGTAATTTGTTTATTCGTCCATTTGTTTATTTCGATGCTGTTTGCATAACACGTTTGTAACACTCACTAATTCATGCTCATACAAATGCACATAAACACACTCTCATACAAACACACTCACTGATACACACAAACACACACTTACACAAAACACTCACTTATACCCCTAACCCTTACTAGACTTGGGAACATTTGTTTTCAAATAAAATTTTGCTTTTGATTTCTGAATTCAATAACCCCAACTTTGGACTTATTCTGAGATAGATTTCAGCACAATTCCATTCGTCCGAATGGAATTCCTGAAACGAAAATAATGTCTGAATTTAATCCAAAAAAGTATGCGTCAATTTAAAAAACAGGGAAACAGAAGCATTAGGATACCAGAAATCAGAGTGGTCATTTGTATTATAATTGTATTATAATCTTAAATTCATTTAATAAAACTAATCTTAAAGGAATTTAAGATTATAATACAATTATAATATTACTTTCAAACATTTTTATTAATATATTTTTCGATAACAATACAGAAGAGAAAATAATTCTAACAAAATAAAAGGGGAATACGATATAGTAACATAGTAATTTAGGTTGAAAAAAGACACAAGTCCATCAAGTTCAACCCATCTACCTATCATTCCAGCATTTTGATCCAAAAAAAGGCAAAAAAAACCCCAGATTTCTCCTTGGATCAATAAGCTCTATTATTAATGCTTATTCTATTATTAATACCCCTGTATGTTCTGCTTTTCTAAAAAACATCCAGACCATTTTTAAATGCATCTATTGTGGTTGATAGCACTACCTCTCTTGGCAGTGAGTTCCATAACTTTATTGTCCTTACCGTAAAGAATCCCTTCCTTTGCTGTCTATGAAATCTTTGCTCTTCCAGTCTCAGGGGGTGACCTCTTGTTCTTTGTACTTTTCTGTTAATGAACAGGTCCCTGGAGAGCTCCTTATATTGGCCCTGCACATATTTATATAATGTTATCATATCCCCTCTAAGACGCCTTTTTTCTAAAGTAAATAAATGCAATTTTTTAAGTCTCTCTTCATAACTAAGATCCTCCAATCCCCTTATTAATTTTGTAGCTCTCCTTTGCACTTTTTCTAGTTCCTTAATATCCTTTTTAAGGACTGGTGCCCAGAATTGTGCTGCATATTCAAGGTGAGGTCTTACCATTGATTTTTAAAGAGGCAAGATGATGTCCTCCTCCCGTGAATCTATACCTCGTTTTATACATGCCAATAAGATATTGCCAAGTTTGTTATCTACAGTGATTCCTAAATCCTTTTCATTAGTAGTTTTTTCCCAGGGAAATACCATTTAACGTATATGTTGCTTTGTTATTATTTTTCCCATAATGCATAACTTTACATTTGTCTATATTGAACCTCATTTGCCACTTTCTTGCCCAGTCCACTCTGTCCAAATATTCCTGTAAAGAAAAAACATCAAGATTAGTCTTTATTACCTTACCTAATTTTGTTTCATCAGCAAAACACTGAGACATGGCTCTCAGCATAACGTGGGAGATCATTAATAAACGTATTAAAAAAACAGACCCCTGAGGTACTCCGCTCAATACCCTGGTCCAATTTGAGGCTTTTACATTTACAACAACCCTCTGTGTTCTATTTTTTAGCCAATTTTCAATCCAAATACATACATTTGCCCCCAATCCTATTTATCTCAATTTGTAGAGTAACCTTTTGTGTGGAACTGTATCAAATGCTTTAGCAAAATCCAAATAGATCACATCAACTGCCACAACTAGATCTATATTTTTACTGACCTCTTCATAGAATGTTATTAAGTTTGTTTGACAAGACCTGTCTTTCACAAAACCATGTTGACTTTTACTAATTATATTCTGATTCAAGATGTATTCTTGAGTGTACACCTTTAGCAATCCTTCAAATAATTTCCCCACTACAGATGTCAAGCTCACAGGCCTATAATTACCAGGCAGAGATTTTGATCCCTTTTTAAATATTGAAATGACATCCGCCTTTCACCAGTCTGTTGGCACTATACCTGAACTGAAAGAATCCCTAAAGATCATAAATATTGGTCTGGCCAGAATTATGCTTTACTCTCTAAGGACCCTTGGGTGTATACCATCTGGCCCTGGGGCCTTGTCTATCTTTAATTGCTTAAACACTTTTTCCTGTGTCAGCCAATCCCATGTTTGCGGGATGACTGTTCCGTAACTTCCGGTAGCAAGGGCTCATCCATCTGTTCTTCCTTAGTATAAACAGAAGGAAAAAAAGTATTTAAAATGTCTGCTTTTTCTCTGTCCTCACTTAACAAATTTCCCATTTGGGATAACAAGGGCCTAACATTTTCCCTTTTTAGCTTTTTTCCATTTATATACTTATAAAAAATGTTGGGGTTAATTTTACTCTCCTTAGCAATCCTTTTCTCGTTTTCCAATTTAGCCATTTTAATTGCCTTTTTGCAGGCTTTGTAGGCATCTTTGTATTTTATAAACGATAATGTTGATCCCTTTTATAATGTTTGAATGCCATTTTCTTGTTTTGTATTTCCTGTTTCACGTTACCGGTAAGCCACATTGGTTTTGATTTGTGTCTTTTGTATTTGTTTCCCAAAGGTATATATTGGGATGTGTACTTGTGTGCTTAAAGGCATTCCACTTGTCTTCTGTGTTTAGTCCAGAAAACAATCGTTCCCAGTCTAAATGTTCAATTGATGCCCTTAGTCCATCAAAGTTGGCCCTTCCAAAATTAAGTGTATTGGTGGCGTAGTTACCAATTTGCTTTTTTGCATTAATCTCAAACGAAACCATGTTACAATGAATAATTATTATCCAATAATATATTTTAAGTATTTTAAAGCAGTACTATAATTGTAATATATAACAGTGGTAAAAATTTTATATATTAATAATTCGTTTGAATGGAATCCCTGAAACGAAAATAATGTCTGAATTTCATCCAAAAAAGCATGCGTCAATTGACAAAACAGGGAAACAGCAGCATCAGGATACCAGAAATCAGAGTGGTCAGTAACATAAACAATATCCGGATAACCAAGAGCAGCGACACGTATTCAGGAAGGGAACTGGGTCAAGATGATAGAAATCAGCATAAACAGGCATAGAAACAAGGTCAGCCACAGGAATCAGCCAGTAGCATACAAATGGCATGGGCAGAAGTATACTCAAAATGGCAGTGCTAAACTTGAACTGAATTTTTAGATAGCGTGCTGAGCAGCTGCAACTGCTAACTGCAAACAAAGAGGTCACATGATTGCAGGGTGTTGACATTTTATTATAATTTCCAAGTAGTGCTCTAATGTTCTGCATGGTTTTGTTTTTTGAGGTTTGTTTCATGATAATGAATGTTAAACACCATGTGATTATTTACAGAAATTGAGAGAAAAATCGGTATCTTGAGAGATATATATTAGTTTCATTAGCTTTGCTGCCCTAAGTTTGACTAAGTGAACGTATAGGCCGTATCAGCCTCCGACACCCTCTTCCCAGAGTGCTCATTCCTGTTCCAGTAAGTCTACAGCAGCAGATGATGTCCTAAGGGCCAACTCACATCTCTTGGCTTCAAAAACATTACGTAATACTTCAGCCATAGATGGAATGGTATCAGACTTCCAATACCGAGAGAGAACTGAAGTTGCTGAAACCAAGAGATGAGTCAAAATAATTCCTGTAGACTTGGACAAATTGTCTGGGAGTTTCTTTTGGAGACACATTTTCAGGAAAGATAGTATGTACCTGATTTGTAATGGTATGTATTAGGGTATGGATGTTGTTCCAGTAGGTTTTCAGCTTAGGACAGGACCAAAAGAACTGGAATAGTGTACCTACCTGCCCGCACTCCCTCCAACATATATTAGTTGCAGATAAATGTTGTTTATAATATTTAAAAAAAAAAAAATCACATAGCATTTCAATTGTGGTATTATTTTGTAGTTTTTTGTGTGCAGCTACTACACTTTACATCTGTTGTCATTCCCCCATATCACTGCTCTTGTCTTACTGAGGTGGATAATCCCCTTCCAGATGCCATACTAGACCTCAGCCTATTTATAAGGTATAAGTCTAAATACTCCACTCTTTCTTTCTTTCCCTTTATTTTAAAAATACATTGACACATTTCACTCATATGAACAGCAACAGCTGTTTTACAGTAAAATGAATTAAGTAATACCATTGCATGCCAAGTTAATGTAAATTTTAAAATAGATATGAATTAATAATGATATCTATCATGCTGTATCCATTCCCGCAACTGATTATCCATTGTGCATGTTATAATAGCAGCATGCAATTCATAATACAAACTCTGCTATGAACCAAATTACATTTAATCATGTGACAAAATAAAAAGATGGCTTTTACCACTAGATTTTGGGCATCATATCACATTCTCGCATTACAGCATGATGTATTCCAGTATACACACATTTTCTATTTTCTCAGCCCTATATATGTTAACAATATATTAACTACAGCTCAGTCGGGCTTAGATTTGAACCAGACCAGACCTGTATTTATCCAATGTGTGTCATTCCAGATAACAGATTAACGCTTTAATAATTTCTATAATGTTGGATGCTACAGCTATGGATTTGAAATTAGGGAACTTGTTTCCTTCATTTTGGCTGTATTATATTTGTTTGTAACAGTTTAGCCATTTTTGGGTGCAGCACAAAATAGTGATTATGAATATTTTTAAATTGTTATTGTCTACACTATACTAATTTAGAAATACATTAAACTGTTGATTGTTGATAATAGATACTTCACTGATCTTAAGTAGAAAATATTAAACAGGATATAATGTATTAAGAGCAGGGCCAGGAGCATTCTTACTCTTATTTACTTTTATTTAGGGTTTGTGAGCCTTAGTTTTGAGGAATAAACCTGGCTTGTTAACTATTTTGGTTAAATAGATTTGTACAATTCTTTCGACAAGCAAGCGGTGTGCCAAGGTTATTCCTTGAAACTTTGGATCTGTATAGTGGTTGTTTTGGCGCCATTGAACTATTGAGCATCTGTAGAATCTCACAATGGAGGAGCTTTGTTTGGTTCCTGCACTTGATGTGTTCCCCAGAAGTCTCTGAGCTCTGTAATTATATGAGTGTATTAATCTTGTGAGCCTTATTTTATCTTATTATAAGAGTTTAGTGATGTTAAACAATGGGGACATGCACTAAACTACATGCTAAAAGTGGTGGTAATCATAATAATTGTAGTAAAAAAATTATATAAAAGTGATTATTTCTATGCTTCATAACTTTCGCAATATATATTATGCTTGTTAATTTAAGTAGCATTTATATTTCATCCTTAAATCAAAATGTAGCGATTAAATGTAGCGAGTGCTCTCAGGACGTGGAAGTGTCATAACAATTCTTCTGAGTGTCAGTTTTTTTCTATGCTTTCTTAAATTAAATATTAATCATGTTTGTTTGATTATAATACATAGTTGTTATTTGTTGTTGTTACTGTATCTGTGTCTGTTGACTTTGGCTTTCATTTGACTTTTTATTTGTATTCGCTTTATTTAGTAAATAATAAAAGTCCTTAAATAAATTGTATTACCATGTCGTTAGTAAAATGTGTTCTTGATAGTGATTCTACTTTCCGCTATCTCATGAAAGTTCCAGTCACACGGAAAAAGCATTCACTAATAATATTTATTATAGCGATTATTGTTGACTATCAAGTGAATTTAGCAATGAAGCGCAAACAGATTAATAAATCCAGTGGTTTGTTATTTAACATGTGTGACTATTTGCTCTAGTGATTGAACTTCATGTGCTTTAGTCCCGTCCCATCTCTGTTTCCGGCCGACAGACTTAGACGGTTACTCAACGGAATTTGAAGTTTAGATTTCTCTTTTAGCCACGGAGTTAGAAGCGGGAGTCCTCTCACACAGTCTGCTGGAGAAGCTTCCATTATTTTGATGTGATTGTATCATCCTTCTTCCTGTGAATTGCACTATTAAAAGCATGTTGGCTTCAACACTTTCATTCAATTTACACTATGGTTATTTTTGTTCCCCACAGGTAACTACAAAGGCTGTTACAAAGTTGGGGTTGTACGGACTAGACTATAATTGAACTATGCTTAAAAATTCTCATAGGACTTCTTAATAACCCTATGGGTTGAGCGTTGAGGTTCTATTGGTAAACTTATGTGTGATTTTATCATATTTATTTTTACTGCTGTATTAAACAATCTGCATAGCAGTAACATTCAGGTTTCATACTCCTTGTGCTCCAGGCATTGCAGAATAATTGAGACAAAAACAAAGGTATGGGATCCCTCTCAGCCATAAGGGCAGTCCAGATCCAAATAGCCTGCCAGGTCTCTTCTGCACGGAGAACACAGCAACCACAGACCTATGTTTCGGCCTTCACTGGCCCCATCATTTTGGTACGGCTGGTATCCCTCTAGGTGCAGAATAATTATAGCAGTTTCTTTGGTTTTATTTTACTTTATTCTATCAGCTAGGTGATTTTATTGTTCCTTTTTGGACTTATTGAGTAGACCCCATATATATAATTTCAGCTTGTAAATCTATGCAGCTGCCAGGCTCCACAACGGAGCTTATCCCCAGTGTACCAGGTACTCGCTGGACGCCACAAACTATCAATGAATCCAGCCTCCATGCCATGCAACAATCACATCACAAGTAAGACATGCACATGCCTCTGCCTATCCAGTGTGTGTCACTCACTGTGACGTCACGCCCCCTTATTTACCACAAAGGTTTAAAAGGAATCACCCCACTCTCCACTGCGCTTGGTGATTCTTGTGAATTATGCACCTGGCGTTTTATGGATTTATATTTTGTTGGTGACCCTGGACTGTTCATCGTTTTGTCTGCCTTCCATTTCCCTGACCTTGGATTGTTTAAACGGACCTCTCTCTGATTGCCTGTTGCCCCAACTCCTGCCTGTTCTGTGTATTGATCCTATGCTTGTGCCCCTGACTCGGACTGTTCCTGATTACTCTCACCTCTTGAATCTCTTCAATTCTCACAGCAGCCATTCTGAGAGAAGACATCTTACCAATGTGATTAGCCACTCCCTTCCTTTCATGTCATTGGCATGGTCTACACATAAGTACTTATATGCATATATGTGTATGTGTATATATATATATATATTCCCTGCAATTCTTTTATGAATGAAGCTGTAAGGCAGCCATTGGGAACTTCTTAAAATGAACATAAATATTTTCAATATTTGAAACTTTCAAAAACAAAAACACTTGTATGATGTAAAGGGGAATGTTCCTTACTTACTTATAAAACCCCATACCCTCTCCCAATAATGACACGAGACATGTATGGAGTTAAATAGGCCACAGCTTTCTTTATTTACAAACCAAGAGGAACTGTATGCCAAACCTTCTCCACTTTTCATCTATTTCTTATAAATTATTAACTCTGTAAAATATAAATACTTTAATAACACACCAAAACATAATTAACATACAGCTCCAAATAGTCCTTGCCAATTGTAAACATTAAATCACCATCCTTTAAACTGGAGTCCCTAGAAGAGACACCCCTCTCCCCTCGTCCATACTAATTCCATCATTATTCCAAACCTAATGCTAACCACCAGCCGACTTTTAGCTCGGTGGGCACGACCATTAGCCATCCTTCTAATATTTGAGAGGTTAGGAGAGGGTCCACCCTATCCATCCTTTGACTCGATCCTCCATTCATAACAGTATTGGCAAGGACCACCCCGCCTGCTGTGACAGAGAAAAGGTATTAATACAACATCATAATACAATATAAACAATAGGGAGGGTGGGCGGGAGATTTTTCCTGCTGTGTCCGTTTGAAATTAAAATGGCTGCTGACTCCAAGATGGAGGGGTCCTTAAATACCCCAACCCACAGCCACTCCCCCACCAGCACTGTCATAGGTGCCACTCACACCCCTCACTCATACATGCCCCCTCCCACCTAGGCTTTGCCTGTTTCCCGGGGAACTTGTATGATGTAAAGGGGAATGTTCCTTACTTACTTATAAAACCCCATACCCTCTCCCAATAATGACACGAGACATGTATGGAGTTAAATAGGCCACAGCTTTCTTTATTTACAAACCAAGAGGAACTGTATGCCAAACCTTCTCCACTTTTCATCTATTTCTTATAAATTATTAACTCTGTAAAATATAAATACTTTAATAACACACCAAAACATAATTAACATACAGCTCCAAATAGTCCTTGCCAATTGTAAACATTAAATCACCATCCTTTAAACTGGAGTCCCTAGAAGAGACACCCCTCTCCCCTCGTCCATACTAATTCCATCATTATTCCAAACCTAATGCTAACCACCAGCCGACTTTTAGCTCGGTGGGCACGACCATTAGCCATCCTTCTAATATTTGAGAGGTTAGGAGAGGGTCCACCCTATCCATCCTTTGACTCGATCCTCCATTCATAACAGTATTGGCAAGGACCACCCCGCCACAGACACCGCTGTTTAACCCCCCTTAAATCAGCGGTGACCACCCACCAAAGCCATGGCCTGTTCCATAGCCTCCTGCAAGGCCAAATTGAAAAGGTCCAAACCAACGTCAGTCAGGTGAACCCCATCACTGCGGAAGAAAACAGCCGCATTCCGCTCAAACACCCTATGACGGACCGTAATCCCCCCTATACCCAAAACAAATTTGGAGACCCTTTTATTTAACTTAATCCGAGAACGCTCCAGGGCCCTTTGATTCTGGGCACACCTCCAGTAATTCCTAGGGACGACCTCAGACCAAACCAAACCTACATCTGGGAATAAGACCTGCAACCTGGCCAAATCCCGCCTGATAGCGTCTCCTAATGCCAATACCGGAGCCGTGCCCAAATCATTACCCCCTAAGTGAATAACTATTATATCCGGGGGACCCACCAGCCGAGCCAACTGAACCACCTCAGGCAGGAATTGGATCCACCTCATCCCTCTTGCCCCCAGCCATCGAACCTCCGCTTGAAAAGGAGAAAAACCCATCCGTTCCCCTCCCGGGCGGACAGCTGCACGCCGTCGAGCCCAGTAGATATAAGAGTGGCCGATCAGCCAAATCTTATATGGGCCATGATCTAAACGGGCAAGAAAGGTGAAGAATCAATTAGTCCAGCCGGGCGAACATACGATTGAAAGCGGCGCGATTCCCAACGCCCTATGCGCTGCACCGCCCGTGCCGAAAAACCCACTCTGGAGGCCTCTGTAGCCGCCCCTATCCGAAAGGAGTGCCCCCCAAATTCGGAACTAGCAATCCCCATAGCATCCAAGGATTTCTTAAACACCCGCAAGAACTGAAAGCGAGACAATGGGGACCCATCCAAGTGCAGTAGCAGAGAGCCGGGGGCCTCCGGGCGAATAAGAAGGTAGGAATCCAAGCATGCCACCGGGCATACCACCGAACCCCTAACCTCCTGTAAAACCACCCAAGCACCTTTACCTGCCATATCGGTCTTAGAACGCCGTATCAAAAACCGCAGGGACCCCGGCTCCCGCAGCACGTCCTGCCGCAAGAGTCCCCCTTGTCTGGTCTTGGAGGGGCTCACCAATTCTCCAATCCGCAAAGCACCAAAAAAGGCAAAAGCCAACGCAACCTTGAACAATGACACTTCACCAGGAGATGAACAAACAGATGGCAACGTATGAAAGAGCCCCAACAGAAGGGCCCCAGACACCGGTCTGCGAGAATCCCTACTCACCCTACCCCTGCGCCACCCCTTAAGGGCCTGGCGCACCACAAAGTCCTTCGTGATGTCCGTGACCCTGCGGATTTTAAATCCAAAGGCCAAACCCGCAAGTTTACCCGAAACCGCCCCAGGGGATATCCCCGATGCCTCCCAATGCCATAGCAACCACAACAGACCCTGAATACTCTCCTCCAGGGTCCGGAAACCCCCATGGGACCTTTCCAAATTCTCCCATTCCGCCCAGGCCTTCCCGTACCTTTCCCAAGTTGCATGACATACCGACCCCTGAACCCAGTCCGCTACTCGTCCTGCCCAAGGTCCCACAGGTCCTGAGGGCAGGGGGAACCCTCCTCGTCCGCCCAAGGGGCCGCAGCCCTGAAGACCGGCCACTGCGAACGAGAAATGGCATCGGCTATGACATTCTGCACTCCGGGAATATGCACAGCCCTACAAGTCACGTTAATACAAAGACACCGCAGCACCAGGCGCCGCAGGAGCCTAATCACTGGAGGGGAAGAGGCCGTCAAGTTGTTTATAGCCAAAACCACCCCCATATTATCGCAGTGGAAAACGACCCTGCGATCCCGCAAGGCCGACCCCCAAAGCTCCAACGCCACCAATATAGGGAACAATTCCAGAAATGCCAAATTCCGCGTCAAGCCAGATGTCCGCCATTCCGACGGCCACACACCCGAGGACCATTGCCTCCCCAAGATGGCCCCAAAACCCACGGACCCAGCCGCGTCGGTATATAAATGGAGATCCCCGTTAGACACCTCAGGGGCCTGCCATAGGGCTTTCCCATTGAAATTCTCCAAGAAAGAATCCCAAACCCCCAGATCCTCCCGCAAGGGCCTCGTTAAACGGATAAAATGGTGAGCATGAGCCACCCCAGCCGTGGCACCAGCCAAACGTCTATTGAAAACCCGGCCCATCGGAATAATCCGACAGGCAAAATTCAATTTACCCAACAAGGACTGCAATGGGCGAAGCTGTATCTTACGCACCCGCCGCGCCTCAGCCACCGCCACCCGGAGACCCGCCACCTTATCAGACGGCAGGCGGCACTCCCCGGCCACCGAGTCAATCTCGATGCCCAGGAAGCTAAGGCACGTCGCTGGGCCCTCCGTTTTGCTAGGAGCCAATGGAACCCCGAACCCGCTCGAAACCATTTCCACCGATCTCAATAGGTGAGCACACACATTAGATCGGGGAGGGCCAACGCACAGGAAATCATCAAGATAGTGCAGCACAGAGTCACAACCCGCCTCCATGCGCACCACCCATTCCAAGAACGTACTGAAGCATTCGAAATAAAAACAGGAAATCGAGCACCCCATGGGCAAGCACAAATCCACGTAAAATTCCCCTTCAAAGAAACATCCCAATAGATGATGACACTCCGGGTGCACGGGCAACAACCGAAAAGCCGACTCAACATCCGTTTTGGCCATAAGGGCCCCCACTCCCGCGGCCCTGACCATCCGTACCGCTGCGTCAAAGGACACGTACGACACCCGGCACAATTCCGCGTCAATGTCATCATTCACCGAACCCCCGTGGGGATGCGATAAATGGTGTATAAGACGGAATTTGCCAGGCTCCTTCTTGGGTACCACCCCCAGGGGAGACACCCGCAAGTTATGCAATGGAGGGTCCCGAAAGGGACCCGCCATTCTCCCCATAGCAATTTCCTTCGCCAACTTTTCCCTCACCACTGCCGGATAAGATGCCACTGACCGCAAGTTACGAAAAGACATCACCGTAGGTCGGTCCTGGAAAGGGATCCAAAATCCCTCTTCAAAACCTGATAACAGGATATCCGCAGCCCTGCGGTTGTGGTACCTATTTAACCACGGGCGCATCGCGGCGACGTCCACCGGCGTCCTCCCCCTTTGAGCCCATGTCCGACTTATCGCCTGACTTCCCACGTTTAAAGCAACGGGAGGAGGGGTGATTACCTCCGCACACCGAGCATTCGTGCTTAAACCTGCAGTTTGACCCCCACTTACACTGCCCGTCATTAAACTGCCAGCAAGACCCCGGACGTTTTTGCACGGCCGACGGGGTGGGGGTGGTTCCACCCATCCCGCCGGCCCCCCCGAGAAAGGAAGATAGACCCCCTTGGGCCTATGCGGGCCGCGTCATTATAGACAGCCATAGCCCGATGTCCATTTGATCCCAGGAGAGCGTAGGACGCACGGCCAAGCGCTGGCGAAACTGCTCGTCGTATCGCCACCAACTCAGTCCCCCATAAACCCTACACGCCGTCCAAATCTGATCCTGATAGCAGAAAAGCGACGAGCATCGCTCAGGATATTTTTCCCCCATCACACTGGCCAAAATTGAAAACCCCCTAATCCAGTTACCGTAGGTCTTAGGGATCTTACGGTACTTGTATTTCTCCTTTTCTTTTTCGGAGTCTTTTAACTCCTTCTCAGGAGGAGGAACATCCTCTAGGGGAATCAAAGAGAATATCTCCAGGAATTCCCCCTTCCAGATTTTTTCCTTAACCTCCTGCTTCAGGTGCAGGCCCAGCGGGCCCGACCAACACATATAGGAAGCCCCGTTAGCCACCGGGGCCACAACCGTAACCGGAGCCTCAAGCATACTAGCCCCAGGCTCCACCCCCGAAACCGTAGCATCCCCTGCCGCAGCTACCACCGGGGGAGATAAAGCCTGCAACGGGGCCTGTGCGGGGACCGCCACGGGCCCAGTACCCATCACGCCCGTACCAGCTAACCCCCCTGCTTCCCACACCCCCCGCAGCTGCGCATCCAGCTGCTGTGATACAGAAGGAATCCCTGGAACCCCGGGCGCAGACAAATGCAGCAATACCCCTTGCAAACCCCGCATCAAACCCTCCCACGCAGGCGCCAAACCAGACCCCGGTAAAAAACCACACTCACCGGTTGGTGGTAGCAGCCCAGGCGCCGCTAGGCCGGAAGGCGCCAGACCCGCAGCGGGGACCGTAGGAGGAGCACCCGCCACCGACTGAATCACCGGAGGGGGCACCTGTTGCCCCACCGGAGCATGAGAAAAATGAACATCCTGAGGATAAGAAACAGAGCCATCAGCGACCCTCCCCCCCAAGTGGGGCCCAGTGGGCCCATGACCCTCAGCCAACGCAGCACGGGCAGTCATCGAGGAATGGGGAACCGGGGAGGGGGTCCATACCTCATCCTCCCCTTCTGAGTAGCCCGACAGGGACCCCTCCGCAGGAGGAGCTGGGCCGGACGGCCTTGGAGGCAAGCGGGACGCCCTCCGTACACTCGCCCGTCTGCCACGTGCCTGGGGTGCACGGGGCCTCCTCCCCCCGCTGGGGGGACCAGGAGGCGTGGGCACCACCGGGGGCCTTACCGGAGGCGCGGTAACCACCGCTAGACCTCCCGGGGAGACAACACCGCCAGACCGGAGGATCCTGAGCGGCGTGGAAGTGGGTAAGGCCGGGGAAGCGCTCTGGCGTGGGCCTGAAGCCCGACGGGCGGGCCTCGCGGCCGGCGACGGCCCGCCCTGGATAAGGGGTGGGAGCGGGGAGACCTCCGGAGAGGCAGTAGGCCTTGCGGCCTGCAAGCGAGCACTACGGGGCAGGGATGGGGAAGGCCGAGGCCTTCCCGGCGTACTCACCGGCCTCGCGGGAAACGAGCGCCGCCGTCCCTCTTGATCTCCGGGGCTCCGACTCCGGTACCCACCGCTGGGGCCTGCAACAGGACTCAGGCGGGCGGGGGGGCGCGAAACACGCCTGCCCGACCCGCGACCAGCCTCAGGAACGGGGGCTCCGGACGGAGTCCCCCTCAGCCGAGCCATCTGCTGCTGGAGGTGTGCCCCACCATCCAGCAGCGCTTCAGCCCTAAGGGCCGCTAGAATGTGCTCCACATCCATGCCTTAGGCCGTTTCACTAAAGACACGAGCAGAGAGAAAGATTTTTCCTGCTGTGTCCGTTTGAAATTAAAATGGCTGCTGACTCCAAGATGGAGGGGTCCTTAAATACCCCAACCCACAGCCACTCCCCCACCAGCACTGTCATAGGTGCCACTCACACCCCTCACTCATACATGCCCCCTCCCACCTAGGCTTTGCCTGTTTCCCGGGGAACTGTCTCTTCCTAAAAATATGGAATAAGGCTGCACTCATGGCATCAACATTTCAAACTTTCCCAGGTGCATTTGAGACTCCACAGTACTTGCAGAGCTCTCAAGGGATTTCAAAGCAAGAAGGATATTTCATTGACCCATAATGGAACAAGTACAATCAATGTTAACCAACAAGGACTAACATGTTGATTTTGCTTGTACCACTGATGGTGAATGAATCATTTTTTCCACTGTGAAATCCTCTGAGTGCTCTGAAATCCTCATAGATGCTCTACATAATAAGGGCTGACATTTTGAGTCTATAAATAAAATACATTTTATTAAAAGCAAACTGTGCTGGTCCATATATTAAAACCATACCTGCTGTTAAAAAACATCCCTAATAAAGGCAAATAGGAATGTACAGACACAGAAATACTTGGCAACCACGAGAGTGAAGAATATGTCAGCAATTCAACAAGGCACTAGTAAAAGACAAAATACATAATTTGTTATAAGTAAAAAATATTTAGCTGTGAGAAATGACCAAATCCTGAGTCTTTCTAAGCTAAAACGTAAGGGTTGAGTCAGGTAGCTCTGATTGAGAAAAGTAGAGCTCCGAGTTTTGTACCACTTTGTATCACTTCAGTGATCCGAATAGGCCTTAAGTCCAAGCTACTCCAGATAGCATTGAAGTGCTCTCAAAAAATGTAAACAAAAAATAAAACTATTAAATAAGCCCCCTTGGCGCTCGGATAATATACAGGTAGTTCAGGGAAAGTAGTCATGTCCGGTGGTGTATCTTGATTTTGACAAAATCTGGGCACCCCCCTACCCAAGCTGCACACCCACGTTACACACCTACGACATACCCCATCACCTCCATTACATGACCCCACATCACACATACCATTCAGACTCACATCACGCTCAGTCACACACTCCTACCCCATCACACTCAGTCACACACACTAACTCCCACCACACTGTCACACACTGACTCCCATCACACTGAGTCACACACAGCCTCACATCACACACAGACTCCCATCACACTCAGTCACACACAGCCTCACATCACACACACTCTCCCATCACACTCAGTCACACACTCTGACTCCCAACACACACACTCTGACTCCCATCACACTGTCACACACTGACTCCCATCACACACACTCTCCATCACACTCAGTCACACACACAGACTCCCATCACACACACTCTGACTCCCATCACACTCAGTCACACACACTGACTCCCATCACACTCAGTCACACACTAACTCCCACCACACTGTCACACTCTGACTCCCATTACACTCAGTCACACACAGACTCCCATCACACTCATACTCACAACCACCGTTTTCATTTTTCCATTTGAACCAGCTTACCTTCCGCTGTACTCTGACAGGCAGGGGGCGGAGACTTTACACTGGCACGTGTGACGGGGAACGAAGGGAGGGGAAGTGAGGGAGCCCGATCATGACAAACGGCAACGGGTGAGGGGAAGAAAGAAAAGAGCGGTGGGGGTGGGAAGGGGAGGGGAGGGGGTGGGAAGGGAAAAGAGAGGGATGGGAGGGAACAACTTTTTACACAACGGGGAAGAAATTAAAAAATCTTTGCCGCACCAGAAGGGTTTAAAGCACCAGTGTGCTTTAACAACCTCTGTGAAAGTGCCGCCTTAAACAAGGAGCCGCCTTAGGTGAGCGCCTTGTTTGCCTCGAGGTACATACACTACTGGTCATGTCCCCCCTAATAATAAATGGGGATGGGAGCTGGCCAAATGACTTTCAGACCCTGTCATCAAAATTGGGGGCCAGGCCTAGTAGCCCTGGACCCCCCCCTATCAAAAATGATTACACATGGGAGGCCAGGACAAGTTTTCCGGCCCCACCAGCAATTAATGAGGCCAAATGGCTCCCAGCCACTTGCTACCTACCTGGGAGCTAAGGCAACTACCTGCCTCCATATAATTAAATGAAAAAATCACGGAATATACATAGTTTAGTCAAGTGATTCCAGACATCATATAAAATATCGCTGGGATCTGGCCAAAGCCCCCCAGACCACCCATTATAAGTAAATAAATATTCCCCGGGTCCACCGACTGGCCAAGTGTCTCTGGACCCCCCCTATAAAATAGATACCCCAGCTTGGGGCTGGACAAAGGCCCCCAGACAGCCCCATATAATTAAATAAATATTCCCTTGGGACTGACCAAAGGCCCCCAGATCCCATATAATAAAATCAATGCCCATCACCCATGTTTAGGGGCTGGCCGAAGGCCCCCAGACCCCTTAAAATTAATTAAAAAAAACTATCTACCCCCTTACCACTACATTGGGTGCCTTGCTAATTTATTTTTATACTTTTGTTAATGTACCACTGGGTCGCATTGCGAGTGCTTTCCAATCTCCTCCGTTCCAAAACCTGCGGGTCTCACCATTGGGCTTAGTTGCCAAGAAGGAGCCTGGGAAATTTTGGATGATACATCATCTATCGTATCCATCTGGATCATCAGTTAATGATGGCATTGATAAGGAGAAGAGCAGGGTGTACTATGCATCCTTCGACAAGGCATTGCAATTGGTCTGGTGGGCTAGGCAGGGCTGCCTACTATAGATATAGTGCTCTAATATATTAAGATTGCCACCTTAAATATTTAATTAATGTATTTTAGCTCCATCCTTGTTTGCCATGTGATATGCCTTCATTCACTACATATATTTTACACCGTTTTAACTTGATAATAGCTTGATAGCATGGCCTATAACTAAGTGGTACCACAGTGAAATATGTAAGGTTGGCTGATTAATTTTTCTGTGCCCCCACACATTTTCACCTTATGTTACAATCATTGAAAATCTATTTTTGGGAAAATATTTTGCCTTTTTTTCACTGACAGACACAGGCCTTTTTCTGTGTATAGCTTGAAAAAGACCCTGTTACTTAGAAACTAGGTTCACATCCATATTTATTCCGGGCCCTTATGAAAAATACATACTTCAGGCCTGCACAGGTTATAATGAAAACTTCAGACTGATCTACATTTTACTAATCACAGCTATGGAGTATACATTCATCACAAGAGTCCCAGAATAAAACTGCAATGTGGTCAACCTAGTTGAAACACTGCCTCGTGGTTTAATAAATCGGAGGGTCTACTTAATAAAGAGAGAATTTCAGGGAATTGAGATGAGAATTTCAAACTTCAAGCCAAAGTAGCAGAGTGGGAAAAAATCTCCACTGTAGCTGAATGGGAGAATTTGTCCAACTTGGCTACTTTGGCCTTAAGTTCTCAATTACCTGTGTACTTTTCTAATTAGGAAGACCCTATAGTCACTAAAAGGAGTAATGAGTCTTCAAAGTCTTTCAAATAATATATTTATAGTAAAAAAAATTATATTTCTTTCACGCTGACATGTCTTACAGGAGAGGAAGCATCTGTAACATCATAAGACTTAATGAACATGTAGTTTATTAACATTTTCACCTTTGCACTTGAACCTGTGAGCACTTTGCTGTTAAATAAGCTTTCCTCAATATTATCTTCTCTTTTCTGTTAGATTTTTGTCCATTTGACATCTGCCAGCATCTGCCCTATTGATTTAGCCTTCTCAGCTAGACTTCTGTTCATCCCAAGATAGGTAAAAAAAAAAAATCATTGCTGACGTAGCATTAAAGCATAATTAGAACAGCCAAGTTTATCCTCCACCTGATTAAAAGATCGTTGAAAATTGAGGCCTCTGATTTACTAACTAAGGTAAATAATTTTGTGGCAGTGTTAGACCTTTTTTGTGTAGTTTGAGAGCAAAAACAGGTTAAAAGCAAGGAAAATTAAGAAAGTGGATCACACATAAACGGACACTGTTATGTATAACCTCTCAACTTAATATACTTCTAACTTAAGCTATATATTTGCAACTTAATTAATACGTTAGAGTTAATATTAATTCAGTTTTTATCATAATATATTCTATATACCATTATATAATATATTATTATCTTTTTCCGGCACTGGTATCTGCAGCAAAGGCATGCTGAGCAGTTGGAGCCTTTGCAAAGCATTTGGTATGAATTCCAATACATATTGGCTGAGGGTGCAAGAACAGGGTTTAAGATACTTCTTCGCGGCTGCTTTACCGCTGACAGTTCACCTGCATTCAGCGGTGAAGATGAACGTGGCCGCTTCATCGTGGCTATGTAAGTGCTGAACTGTCGGCTCTTACAAACGCACCCCCCCAATAAATTAACCCCCCTTAATAAATGACCCCACCTAAAAGTGACCCCCCCACAAACCCTAATACAAAAATTAACCCCTCGAACCCTAATACTAATGCTACCCACAAACCCTTATACCTAACCCCCCCCACGAACCCTAATACTAACATTAACCCCTATTAATAATACTCACCTTCAGCGATCCCGCGATGAACTGTCCTGTGATGACCTCTCGCGCGATGACACTTAAATAAAACCCTCGAGAGTTGAAACATTGCCTGCATCTGAATAAATGTCCACCTTTCACAGAGTGCCAGGTATTTGTGTTCTTTATTTGAGGTTTTCTTGACTGGGGATTTACCCAAGACAAACCCCAGAAGACTCAACACCAAGATGACTGAGCCCACGAGATACCTTTGGTCATAAAAATAGGTTATAGCAGGACCCGTGTGCAAGCTCTGTTTGGCAAGCACAAGGCAGAGTTTAGCTACTCTCTGCATTTGCAAATGAAAAAAGTGAAGGCTTAAGATTATTTTTCTTTACTGTACTTGTAAAAATGACGTTCTGTTTGTTTAGGATTCAATTCCATCATCTAAAAGCAGTTATAAAGTATAGGCAAGATGCAGCAGACGCCGGCAAAATTGAGAAAACCAAAATGCATCTTTTGTTTATTGTGGCGTCCAAATGTGTACAGTCTTACATTGATTTTTCAAGATATTATTAATGTTCTCCTTAAATCTTTCTTTCAACATCCTAGATGTCTGGCCAAGATATTAGAACGTACAGCATAATACATAATACATAAAGATGGATTTTGCTATATTATCATTTAAATTATTTATATCACTTATTCTTACAATGCAGATGTATAGCCATGGAAGGTAGTTTGCCCCAGTTACTCAGACTTCCTCTTGGGCTTTCTGGGAAATAAATCTGATTTGTAGTTATAATAATCCTTGGAGGGCAAAAACCTGTCAATTATAAAATATATAAATATGGAGTATAGTTTGAATGTAATAGTGAACAATGTTCCAACATTGAATTTATTGATTGATCACAATGATACTGAAATAATTACCTCTATTTACTAGACAGTTGCAAAGAATAGTTATTTACACCCATGTAGCTGTCAAAATCCCTCTTGGATTAAGAATATACCAGTATGCCAAGTAATTGTAAAATTGTGTATGCCATCAAAAGGAATATTTTGGTAATATCTCAATTAATGTGATTTCTTCGAAACTGTAATAAATCTATGTCCCTGTGTAAAGGCTTTCCTTTCCCTAAGTAGCATAGTGAGGATGTTCTAGGGATAAGTAAAAAAAAAAAAATACAAGGGAAAATGTGTAATAATAATAATGCATTGTTTCTTAAAATATGTTATAGTTACTTTAAAAATATGCAGAAAGTGATGAGAAAAATCATAAATTATTTGCATAAAATTATTTTTAAAACATATGCTTAATATGCTGGAATAAGTTCATAAAAAATATGTATATGTATAAGGAACACAACAAATCTAAATGCATTATTTGTAAATACAGGGATCACGGCACAAGGCAGTTAATTTCTCGATTGACAGTATGCACAATACATGACATATTTAGATTGTTGCATCCTCTGTGTGGATAAGTTGGCCAGTCTTACAAAATGTTGAAAGGTTTAGAGAGCACATAGATAATATATTGAAAAATAAGTGTAAGACTAATTAGGTTAAACAATTCCAAGAACTTCACGCAGGGAGCACATCTGGTTTGTATCTTATGGGGATAGAACAGATTTCTCCTTCATTAACGGGAGTCTGTCAACATTGCTTATACTGGGAATATAGAGAATAAAAATTGATAAAACATTTATATATACACTGTGTTAGCCGAATTGCAAGTAAATGCAAAAATTAAGAGAACAATGGGGGCTATATATAAAAATAGACCAAACCATTCTGACAGCAAGGGAGTGTATAGAATGTTTGCTATACTCCCCAGACAGGTGTATTTCCTGCTCTCTTTGTTTAGTTAATCTATCTTTTTTATTTGTTTTATTCATAGATACAATAAATACATACTGCCAAATACATTTACATACCAGTACCATTCAGATAAAAATCCACAATATAGATAGTAAGTCTTACATGAATCTCAGTTCATACAAACATACACACACACACACATAAAAGCCATGTTCATTAAATGGTGTTCCGGGGGGGGGGGGGGGGGGAATAATATATATATATATATATATATATATATATATATATATATATATATATATATATATATATACACCTCCGATATCCTGTGAGCTGAGGTATATTCTTAATACTCTTGGTGTCTTTAGTATAATATTAATGGAACTGGCATACTTCCATATTTACATAATTTTACTCATACTCTTTAGATATTGGGTTGCTATTTTTTTTCCATATTTAATTGATAGGTAATTTGAAAATTAAGCAAGTGCCTTGAGATCTCCAATTCTGTGCAATCAGAATCCTAAATGCCAAAATTATATTTATCAATCGGAAATTTTGGACACTTGACATTTTAGGCCACTCTAGATGTAATTAGGCTGTCAGGGGGGGATTTCTCTTTTCTTTGCTGCAAAATATCTTGTATTAGCTTAATTAACATATCCCATGCCTGTGTTAACACTGGGCATTGCTACCAGATATGTATATATATGTCCCGACTTGCACATTAGGGTACATTTTAGTGATTTTTGTAGGGACAAGATACCAGCATTGAATAATTTTATATTGTAATTCTAATGCAGTGAACCCTTTTCTTCACTGCTGGTACAATTCCTAGTCATTCCTCGAGTGTTATTTTCCTACCTAAGTACCCACGTAGTCATAATTCCTGACAGTAGTTAACCCATCTTAAACAGCCTACTGCTTCTTCCTCTCTTGAAATTCCAGTGGGCTTTGGAGGAAAGTGGCCCGTTTTTATCTCCTTTCAGATGCTTATGGAGGATATAGAGATCACCAAGCCTCTTTTTTTCAAACCCTCTGGGTGGTCTTAAACCAGTGTACACAAACTGTTAACCTGTTTCTCTATGCAATCTGCCACAAGAGGCTTTGTGTTAAGTGCTATTCTTGGGAAACATGCTTTTATGGGATTCTAAGCTGCAAAAAAATGACACCTGCATTAGTCTCACCTGAAACTCATCAATGAGTTTTATAAACCTGGCTTGTTTGGTTTGATCCTAGTACTTATTACTGAGGTTTGCTTGAATATTAGGACTATTATTTAACTGTAGATATGTGTGACCTACATATTAGACTACTGTGTTTGCAAATATCATATTATTTTTAGATGACTTTATAACCTACACATGACTGATCATGTACTCAATGGTGTCTATTATTACATGGACAGTGTCACTTTATTTATAATTAAATTAATAAAAACACACCAGGTTAAACACACATTATTGAGGGAGTGTCCCTTCTAGATAGTATTTAGTATTAAGGCCATGGGCATCCTCAGAAATTTTTTCGGGGTGGGGTATGCTTCTACCGTCGTCCATGCTGTCTCTGTGTGAGACCGTCATTTGGGCAGCGGTGGGGAGCACATTTTTTTTAAATCCGGGGGGGGGGGGGACAAGCGCCCCCTCTTGTCTCCACCTGCGGATGGCCATGATTAAGGCTATAGTATTTTCACCGATTCCCCATGATGATGTGATGTATTTAATATTCTGCAGGTACAGGGTGTAGGCCAACTGAGAACGAGAAGTGGAAGGGATTCCAAAACTATCTGCAGGAACCTCTGAAATGCAGGTAGACTATCTATGAAATTGAATGCACACCAGTTTATATAGAAATGTAATACTTAAATGTTTCCATTTCTGTTTCTTAATAATTGTATTCTGATACCATTTGAGATAGATGGGACGGAAGATACCACTGAAGAGCAGTGATTAGACTGAATTTATTGTATCACTGTTACTGTGCGTATTGCATATACTCTATGTCTGAATTGCAATCATCCTATGACATTGTCATAGAATTCTCTGGTGCTCTTTGGTCTCCCAGGACCATGACATGTAACAAGGCTTGGAACATCTATCCATATATAAGGTTTGGTGTAGTACATACTTGCAATACACTTTAGAAAGTAAAGTTAGGCAACAGCCGGTAAGTATTGAAAATAACCACACTGGGGACAAGCCACCAAAGGCAACACAGTACTGGAGCAACTTGTGGGTAGTTCTAAAGCTTTTTATAGGGCTGCGGAGACACTTAGAATGCTGGAACATGTAGTGCAAAGAGGTCCAACACAAATGGACTGCCCCTAGACAAGCAGCACACACCTAGCAGTTACAGACCACACCTACCTCTGCAACCCTAACACCATTGTTGGTTTCTACCAAAGTGGTTTGGTTCAACAACCTTATTCTAGCCAACATTATGACTTTTCCAATGAGATTAGAAAGCTATACAGTGCACCCATTTCTGCATGACACATCAGAGAGAAATTAAATATCTAATGAATAATAGTGATACATTGAATAGCAACAAATTTGGTGCAGGTCTGGAGGAGTCATGTACCAAATTTATAGAAGGGTCTTTGGAGAAGGATTTGTATTTAGGAGTTAAGGCAGGAACTGGGCTAGCAGAATGCAAGGCATTATCAAAGTAAGTGAAACACTCAAAGTGGATTTGGCAAGGAAAGCCATCTAATTGGGTTTTCTTGCCTCATTTCATCTGCACAAAATATATTTCATTTTGGCCTCTTTGCCATTCCCATCAAATCCTGGATCTTTTTTTCCTATAATTCTCTTCTGCCAGAACTGCCTGGGTGTTCATGTCATTATTGGTGGTTTCTTTCCCTCTATAAACAAAGCCTGGAACCATTTGTATTGAAAACTCTGCTCCGGCAGCAAAGAGGGCTGAGTTCAAAGAAAATGTCAGCAATTACTGTACACGCTTGCTGCTCTTCTCATTTTGTCCTGCAAATCTCAATCATCACAGAAGCCCATGTTTAGGGCTTTGTTACTCATTCCAGAAAGTGTTTCAGCAATGATCTGTGCTTGAATTATGTTCTGTGTACAAAACAGATTTAAATTGCTGTTTGAAAGACATAATTACGGTAATGAAGCACACAGAACAAGGAGGGTACAGCAGCGAGAGTGAAAGAGGTTTCCTAGCTGGGTCTTCAAATCACTTAAAATCAGGATGTTCATAAATTTCACTGTTTCCAGTGCCAAACTTAGCATAACAATAATCAACCCCACACGCTTTTGGAAGGGTTACAAGTGTGAGTCTTGATAAACTTATACATGTTCTACTAATTCTACTGAGCTGGCCTTACACAGTCTTATTTTTTTCTCAAACACCTAGACATCAGAAATGACAGGGGTATTAAACAAAAGAAAAAAGGCAGGAGATATTGCAATAGGAAATCAATATTGAAATAATTGCATTTACTATTTAGACTAAACCTAATAGATTTTAAAATGCCAAATGGGAATAGGTAATCACAAAGTAAAAGACTCAGACACATATTTATTATCAGTCAACAATATAACACTACAGGGATAAAGTCAGAATTCTCATATGGGACGGAATTGTTCACATGAGGCACGTGTGCTGCTATCTGGTATTAGTGCCACAAAGGAAAACTCAAATAGTTTAAACATAAATGGCTAATCAGGATTTGGAACACCACAATCTCGGATGGCAGTAGCAGTTGGTAAAGTGCACACAGTGTCAGTAGATCTGGTGGAACTCTTACATCAAAGAGTGGTACCAAAGTTACAGGACAGATTGGGAGCAGATGAGAATGTAGTCAAAGGATGGAACCAGAGTCTGGGGTTGTTGTACGTATATGGATTCATAAACAGGCTGAAGTCAGAATTAAAGAAGGAGAGATGTCAGGACAGCTGGGTCAATATGATCATAAGTGCTTGAAAACAGGTGCAAAACACAAGTTCAGGTAGTCAGTAAAAGGAAAGAAGCTCTATTACAGGCAACTGTGAAGGTGAGTAGCAAATAAGGGCTTTTATATCTCCCTCTATACGTAGACATGCCCACAGGGATGGATTACATTTAATTTGAGAAAGCACCTCAAGGAAATATGGGGCCAGATTGCCTACACAGCAGATGGGGCCATACACTGCGCATGTGCATGACTGCCATGTTGGAGCCACATCCAAGACACGACACCAGCGTGACACTTCTGGCAATGAACCAAGGAGACGTTGCATCCAAATGAGGGGGAAAGGCTGCTTTGCTTTGACGTCCTCGCGAGTCCTAGGATTCCACACTGGAGGTAGGTAATTACAACTCATTTGAAGCAAATTAAACCAGAAAGCATTGACATTACGTAGGGTAAATCTTGGCTCTCAGCCAATAAGCCAAAATGAGTAATAAGGAGAACGTGTCCCCATCAACTTCAGTCTTTTTTCCTCTGTTTTTGTTGGTTTCTATAGGTTTGTGGTTTGTAAATATGTGATTTTCATTTCTGTTTAATTACTCTGCTGTGAAGATAGTTAATGCACACACAAATGATAGCTTAAGAGAGGGACTAGAGAGGGAAGGATTTAAGAGTGTCAAATGTATTGATAAAATCTTTACTGTCACTCATTGCACGCGGTAGTGCTAATTTGGGGAGGCTGTCCATCTGTACTTTACCTCTGTCCCACATTCTGGCACAGAAGTAGAGCTCAGCGGCACTTTGAACTGCAATCCCGCTATAAACATCCAATTCTCCAGTGTCGCATGTGCATATGTGTTGTGCACATTTGGAGTGACAGCGCTTACCACACATGACCTGTAGCGCTGAAACTTGGGCTCCCAATCATCTCAATTTGCACGGGCAAGTGTTTGGAGGTCTGAGTATATGCAATCAATTCAGGTGTTTAAATAGTGGGAACACATACTTAATGCACTGTTGAGAACTTGGCAACAGCTGTCAGTAAATTACATGATAATGTTTCCTGTACTGTCCATCCATTTGCACAATTGGTTTTATGACAAATCTTTCACATTTCCTAGCTAAACAGTCAGATTCCTCAACTGGATTCCATTCTTTTTAGAGCTATCTATTGCATACCACTTATACCTGAATAAAACTGCCATTTGAATGGTGCAAAGTTGGTCTCCACCTCAGTGGGGGAAGGTGTGTTTGAAATGTCTGGAATGTCAGGCCCTAAATGCCAATTAGCGCTATATTGTAACGAAGCTGCAGCTTAGTGACATGGCTTCCTGGATGTTTCACTGGAATAATAGAATCACTTTTGAATGGTGCTTACTAGAAGCATTGCTAAAATGCCCTTTTTAGATTATCTGTCTGCTTAACAGCTATTGAGGAGAATTCAGTCCCTCGTTCATGGACAGTTAACCTGTTAAAGATGTATTTTTGACTTTAAATGGTATAACAAACAATCCTGTCAAGGTTTTGGGCTTTAAAAATATATTTCTAACAATTAGAAACAAATGCTCTTTCATGTATTAGCTAATTAGAATTTGCTGTGGCTCCAATTTAAAAATCTGCCAAGTCTTTGAGGGTTTGTGTTGGGGAAACCACTGCTTCGTGGCACAAGACACAGTAATGTCTTTGCATACAAATGAACATTGCTAAATTACTCATCATTATCGTTCCCAAAGATCTAAAAATAACCATAAAAGTGCCCTTTAAATAAACGACTCTTGCCTATCTTAAAACATAAAAAACGAAAAGTCAGCCTCTTGTTAATAACACAAAAATAGCGTTATGTGTTTGGTATCTGATAGGCTCATTTGCATTTCCTTGATTTCTTAACACTTTCATTTCTCTTGCTCTCTTTTCCGTTGCTGTCAAAGTGACTTTGACATTAAATGGGATGCGCCGCAGGGAGTTTGGTGCAAATTAACAAACCCTCGGTAGCCTAATTACGGGACACATGTTTCTAATCACAGTTAGGAACGCGGATGAGTGATTGAAGCATTGATTGCAAGTTTTACAAAAGCATCAATGTCAGAGCCAGAAATTTTATCTGGCAGATAAGGGGAAAGAGAATAGAGGGGACAAAATAGGCTTGTGTTTTGTTAAACCGGCTCTTTTGGTCCAGGAATATAAACTTTTATTCTTTTTTACATCAGTGAATGCCTTGTAACTACTCTTACACTTCTTCGTCTCATGGCATATTTTTAGATGAAACTGACACATGCAATATAACATTCATTTGTTTTCTTTTTTTTAATTAAGTTTGAGATATTACCTTATAATAAACAGATGTCCTTTTTTCCATGATAAGTCTCCTAATTAATAACTTAACATCTAATGATACCTTTGTGCTAAACAAACTGATGTACCCAAAATGGGATTTTAACTGATCACAGTCTTTTCAGACCATTGCCAGATGCTTCCCTCAGAATGATGTCACAGAGTCATGCTGAAACCCAGAAGTTCAGGCACCGTGATTTGACTTCCCCGGTGACATAACTTTTTCACCGTCACTGCTAAAGCAACTTCTATTTTGACAAAGCAAATACTCAACATGATAGCAGTTGTAGTCAATACATACATATATTAAATGTAAACAGCCACACATATATAATATGCATACAAACAAAAATATTGTAACAGCTTAATAAACAGACATGTAAGTGATGTCAACATAGACTACAATACAACAAACAAATGATATCTCTAAATGTACAAGTATAAATGGATGGTGCTATGGGTGTTTCCATATTTACCTGCTGTATAGGATGGCCTTTTTTTGTTTGGGATTCCAGTTGTATAATGACTACCCTTTGTAATCATAATGTTAGTGTGATACGTTATAACAATCAATCAAACATGTAATATAAAAAAATTGACATGACACCATAATGGCACAAAAAAATATAAAAATAAAAAATATGCTTGGCTGTAATAATTCAAGTGGAGACCAGTTGACGCACATAATCATTTTGCCTTCCTTGTGCATTGTTTATTTTTATTGATTGTTAAAGTGAATTGCATTTCATATTTCGTACTTGTGCACAGTAATTTTATTTCAAGGTTTTGGAGACATTTGTTTATGTTGTGGCATGCTGCCTTATTTCACCTGTTTTACCACTTTTCTCTGCAATAGTACTTTTATCCCAGCACTGTTCTCTGCCTGCACTGATTCTAAGCTGTTTTTTTTTTTTCCTTTGATGCATTTATATCTCTAATGGACCCAAGATGCATTTTAATGGTTTGCAGATTGTTGTGCTATTTATTTTAGCATAAATATTTAATTACCTCGGAGCTCTTGAGTATTATGTCCTGAAAAACAACAACAAAGTTGGCAAAATAAATTCAGAGTAGCTATCTAGCAAGCTAGAAAAGCAATGCTGTATTGATTCCTTTATATTAATTCTTTATTCAGTTTTCTGGTATGCTGACAATGCATCCAGATGAATACCTGTGCAGATCAGCTTAAGTTGGTTGATGTCATGTTGCCATAATAAATTTGCTGACATACTTCATTTATTCATTGTTTTGCTATTACTTTTACTCTTCTAAATTTTAATGGTAGAATAGAGAAGAGTGGGGAATAGTCCTGTGGAAGTGATATTATCTCTGCAATTGTTTTTGTTTATCATTTTTTATTTTGTATACATTTTTTATTAGTTATAATTTGTAATTATTTTGAAGAAAAAGTTCAAAATGATTATTTAATAACATACTCTCAATTATTTCTACCCTCGCAATATGTATTTATTACCAATCTATGACAAGGATTTGGGAAGGTGCCTTTAGCCTATGCTTACCACCTGGAGAGAATGTTGGTAAGAAATTGGCATGAGCCCAATGTGAAATGGAGGGCAATCATTTTTGGAAGAAAAATTTGCAACCCTACTTCATTCACAAGTTGTTTACTTACCTGATTATAATACTCACATAATAAATGTTAGGCCATCCTGTAATACTAACATATAAGAGAATAGAAGTAAAGAAAAAACAACTCTCCTGTGTATGCTCTATATGGACTCTTCAAACTGAATAGGCAATAGCATGAGAAGAAACACCTGAGATCCTGAGCAGATAAGTCTCATATAAGACAATGTATACCAAACCAGAATAGGGAGCAAGGTACATAGCTTGATACCGCACAAATCAAGGTATACAATATAGATTTATTATAGGAATATCACTCACAAATCAAAATATAATGATTTGTTATGTTGGGGTTTTCCAATCATGAAATCCTGGTAGCCCAGATGGAATGGGGCTAAGGTCCCAAGAAGAGTGTCTTACGAAATACCTGGAAAATAGGAGGCTCAACAAGTGGGACATAGATCACGGGTTGTAGGAGGTTTGACGATGGAAAATAAATCATAAAGAACCCATGCAGGATCAATAGAGTGTCCTACTAGCTTTCTGTTTGCTTTTTGTCTACTAACATAACGCTATTTCAGAAAATCGTCTTGGTGCTACACCCACATATCAATTATTATATTAAAAAGAATAAGCTTATCTCTAACCTTGCCTCCCACATACATCCTTATTATTTTATAAAAGTTAGCTACTTATCTTGCTGTAACACCCACATATCCTCTATTACACTGTGAAGGCGAGCACTGTCTCATAATAATATACATTCACAAAGGACAAACACCAGTTATTCTCTTACTGTTATTGTAATGTGTACTACCTCTCAACGGACAATGCTACATTCTTCTAATGGTACTCCTAGAAAAAGTGTTACAGCTAGCATAAAACCTGCAATATGAGTTCATTTAGCTTCTGTACATATATTTCGAATAAGGGAAATATTCAGTAATCTTGTATACTTGCATAGTTGTGCTAAAAGTGAGTGGGAGAGAGGGGTCAGATGAACTGCATAAATCAGACGTGAAAAGCTGAGTTGTCAAGATAGGCAAGAGTAATAATTTCTCAAACTAAGGTATTAAAGGTATTAATATTTGTCTCAAGCCCTACCCCAGTGATTATTCTGCATATATACAACAGGTGTGATTATATAGACACTGAGAATATATAATAGTTTGTTTCATGTAGGCACTTCCTGAACTGCTGGAATACAATGCATTGTGTGGCATCTAAGTAACCTTACACATAGGATCTCTTAAAAGTGCAACACATTGTTGGATGACATCACTAGAGAGACAGGAAATTCCATTCATTTGAATTAAATTATTCTCATTGGTTCCTGCAGCAGAAAAAAAAGGAAATTGACTTTTACATAGCTAGTCTGAGCAGTCCTGGCTTCTTGCATACTGCTGTCATTTCACAATTTCATCTAGCTGTAAGTATTTTTAATTTTAAGCAATGCAAAATGTAAAACATGCATTTTAAAGTACTTTGAAACCACATTAACATTCATTAACAATTAGAAGATGCATTTTGAGGATTTCTTCAGTTCATCCTCTTTACATTTTAGTGAAGAGACCCTAATGTTACAAACGTTTGCTTTGCATTGAAACATAGAAATTCATAGTACTAAATAATCCAATAACATAGCACAGGATACATTTTAGTAGGTCAAGAAAAATCATAATCCTATTTCTTGCTCTGAAGTTGTTTTGTTCTACTTTACAAATAACTGTCTCTTGCTAGGTTTTGAAATACTTGTCACTTCCATTGTGCTTCAGAAAAAAAGGGACATGTGGAATAGCCTGACAGATGTCACAAACACCAGTAACTATGCCACAAGGCAGAAACACAAATTCTCTCTGTTTACTCTAAAAGACAATGACAGTCTTGATGGCCCAAGTGACATAGCCACCTTTGAAAATGTGTGGTCAGAAACGAGTTACCATGTTTATAGCTAAAATTCCTTTTTGACAGTAATCTGACTTTTCACTGTTTTATGTGCATTATTTCTTTCTTGTTATTTTCTTGTCTTCATACTTACATCACTTTGTAAAACATGCCATTAACACATAATAATGAATTGCAAATTGTTCAATTTAGATATATAGTGTTAAAAAGTCTGTGTCATTTTTACATCTGCATACTTGCAAATTTTCTGACCCTCTTTCTGTATACACTAAAAAGCAGGACCAACATAGGTGATGTTTCATGAAGTCATATGACCCCGAGAGTGACAGACCCGTATTTGACAACACCAACCCCCAAAAACGAGACTGACCAATCAAAGCCTAATTGGTTGGCAACTATGTTATTTTCAGTCTCTAAGTACACGCATCATACAGTATAATAAACCATTGAATGTTTTAAGACTCGGTTATGCGTGCATCATGTATGTATACGTTCATTGTAAAGACCAGTTTACCTGTTTGGCTTCTTTTGTGTCGTGTTGTAAAAGTTTGCTTTTGCTTTCTGTATAGCCCACTAGCACACCGTCCCAGTGTCCCAGAATGTTAATTCAGATAAATACAAATTGATGAAGATTATAAGCATTGTCTCTGAAACCTTAAAATATGTTTAGAAAACTGTGCAAAATTCCAGATTTCAAACACTAGGTGGGGACTGAAGGAATATTGTTTCCATTCTTTATGTTTAAGAGTGAACTAAGTGCAAGACCTTGAAATCAAACCATTTACCTCACTGACAGTGGTTCCTTTCCTGCTGCATACAGCTATACACTATATTCTTTTGCATTAACAAACAGACAATACAAAAAATTACAATGCAATCTTTAAAAATACATAAGCTTGCTCTCTCTCTCTCTCTCTCTCTCTCTCTCTCTCTCTCTCTCTCTCTCTCTCTCTCTCTCTCTCTCTCTCTTCCATTTTGTTGTGTTTCACCTCTTTCATCACATTATTATATACCATATATCACAGACTTAAAAATCTGTTAAAATTCTGTTGCTCTGCACTACTTTGATATCTGATTTGTAGTTGATAAATCTAAAGATTCAAACTATTTAATTTGCTAATTAATTTAGATTACACAAGACTACATCATACATATAGCTAATTCTGACCTTCTACAGTCTTGATACAGATGAGATTATTAAAGCAAACTGTGAAACAAGTGACCTCTCTTTGATGTTGCACATAATATTTTTGTTGGTTTCTTCATTCTTAGTACTTTGCTTTTGTTATAGTGCCTGTTTATGTTGGATTTTATTTTTCATTTTATGTTTGCTATCATTTTCTTGCTTGTTTTGTTCCTTTTTCTATTGTATCCAAGCAATACTAAAAAAAATTGAAAATACAAAAATAAATAAAAGTTCTTTTGAGAGCAAAAAATAGGAGTTGTTTGTTTTAGCATGGTAGCGTTGGGAAGGTGAGATAAGGGCAAGCATCCACTTGTCATAGAATACATCCCTCACAATAAGAGTGCTGAGTTTCTGCAGCACTATGGAATGGCCAAAGAAACACACAAGGGTCTACTTATCAAAGTGTCAGGCAGAACAACAGGAGAAAAGGAAAGGCGAATACAGCACATTTCCTTTCTAATGGTTGATAGGACTAAGATGGCAGCAAACTTATCACTGTGTGCCAACAGAACACAGAAAGAAATGGTGGCTTTTTTTTATTTTAACAAATTATTTAAAGTTATATATACTCAAACACATATCATAATCCCTTATAATAACCATCAACATTACCATAAGGGAGGGGGGGGGGGAGTTAAACAGGCTGTGAACCTGAGGCTATAATGGTTTCTTTTTTAAATATCTTTGTATTGTTTTTCAGTATAATATTTTAACTCATGCAGTTAATATGATCTTACAATACAATGATAATAATAACATGTATAAAGATTTGTAGTATATACTAGACTGACTATGGTCAATCGTTTATCTTTATGAAATTATTTAATAATAAGTAATTATAATAAACTAGAGAAGCATTTGTTGTTTAGCATTTCCCATTGGTGATAACACTGTGTCTATGAAAGTTGTATGCTGTTGACTGATTTCTGTTTTGTTTATGCTGAGTACTGTTATCCTGGCCTCTTCTGCTCCTGACTACTCTGATATCTGGTATCCTGGTGCTGCTATTCCTGACTTTGCCACTTATCTGCCCTCCTGGATCTCGGGTTACTGTAGGTTCCTGGTGGAACATTTGTAAGTCCCAGGGCCACTCACTCCTAGCGGCTGAACCTGTGGTGGTTTTAGGATGAATAACTCCCCTAAGGTCTCCAGGGGTGACTTCCTTTTTCATGAAGGGTCACCATCTATGCTCAAGGGTTCCCTTTCTGTACACAAGTGGTACAGATTATCACTCCATGCCAGATTCTACAGGAAGTTTGGTGATGTGGGTATTAAATTAGTTATTGTTTGATTACCAGGAGTAAGTATGTTGCCACAGTCCCAGCACATTTTTGAACTCCCACCTGTCCATACATTTTACACGCATTAGGTTCGATATATGTCTTTGTGAGTACATGTACCATATGGTAAGGGCCAAACACTTTTTCTTTTATGATAGAATGCACTGTTGATACTTATCCAGGCATGTTTGATTTTCACATAATGTATGATATTATCTTAAAGATGTTGGGCATTATGTCTACCCAGTCTTCTTAATTTAGAGTTTCACCAATATCTATTTAAATAACTATTTGTAATCTTTCTTGCATGCAGCTTCTGCAGGTTATATGTTATCTTTCTTGATATTCAGCTGAATATCCACCATGACGTGGGTTCCCACATAGGAGTATGTCTAAAATGGAATTGATCCCAGGGGCATCACGGATACCATCTAAATCATTCTCTCAGTAGAATTTGGTAGGAAATAGTAAATAGTCTATAAACCGAACGACCCAGAAACCATTGTCCAGTCTGTTTTGATGTGCCAAAATCCATCTATGTGGCAGAAAAAAACCCATTACTGTTAAAGGACAAATGGGAAGGCCAGGGAAAAAAAAAATGTTAAATAATAGTGGTGTATGAAAAAAGAATTCTCTTCATCTGCATAACTTGTTTAACTTTGTCACTGAAAAGTTATAGTAGTATCTTAGTCACAATTCTACAATAAGGCAATTATAGCAGGATTACACAGCAATGATTGCGGAATTGTTCAAGTAACACAAGTGACTTTTGAATGTGGTCTCTTTAGTCTTCATGTCTCATTGTTATGTATATCTGAGCTGGTAGGTTTTACATTTGCATTTAATAGTTTCAGACGTTCCATATAATGTAATATTACATTTCTTACCTGAAATAACAATTATGACTCACCCAAACAATAAAACCATTTATTATCACTACATATTTATGTTGCTAAACATTCAATACCTCTTGTGATGTCACATACCCAATGTGATGGTACTTTTCTGTGGATGGATAGAGCAAGCTATATTTTCTGAGCTATTTGGTGTCCAAAGTGGAGATTACATTGTATAATCTCTGAAACTGACTTCTCCCCAGGAAGTGTTTAGATTGCAAATCAAGTAAATCCCGTTAAATAATAAAACACAATTCAGCCATCCACAATGACGCTTTTAAATTCATGTTCCATTGTTCCAAACAGGAAAAGGACAACAGCGTCTCTTCACCTTTTGTCTGATTTCCATAAATTACCATAGCCAGCTCCGAGCTGTTTCTCATGGATGGGTTTTCTTTGCTCAGCAGAGCTGCATCAAGGGCCCAATCTTTGCTGCAATGGAATCCGTGAACATTGAGTGCTTCAGCTTGCTAATTAATTCCCATAGTCAGACGGGTGTCAAATAAGCCTGGCTTCCCCACGTAAGGGCCGTTTCAAATTAGCTGAATTTTCTAATGCAAATTACAGGAAGTTATCATTAGGAACAGCGTGTGCCTGCTGATTAACTCCATCATTTAGGCATAAAGTGGGCTCAGGCTGCCACTGCGTTAAGACAAGACAGAAGGGACAAACGGCACACATAGAATGTGACAACCTGCTTACGATGCACGGTGGATGAAAGATAAGGATGGATTTTTTTTTTAACAGAGAACCAGTGTTGGGAAACAAAAAAATCTATCCAGTTTAGCAACTCAATCAACTATAACATACTGTATAAATCGGCATGCAATGTTTCAGAAATCTTACAACACTATTTTTTTACCAAAACAATAATCCGTTTTATTGTGTTAAAAGATAAATATATTGCATTCATAAATTATATATTTGGTTTTCTCTGAGAAATAACAATTACAAGTGCATTGTGTTATGTTTTAATAATAAATAGATTCCGTTGACACACTTTCAAAAATTGTAGTGGGCCCAGTGATTTGTTTACTCTTTCACTATGAGAAACATTAAACAGAGCTCCCGGGCATTGTAGGTGTTGAACTGATACGCTTGCACAAGAAGCAGGCACATCATAAATTATGGTGGATTAAAAGTGATGAAAAAACAATAACAGTAAAGTGGATAAAAAGACAAAAAGGTGATCGTTTGCATATCTCTACCCAGAATCCCTTGCTCTTGTGGGAAAACAGGTCTTTGGGTGTTTGTAGATATATGTTTATTAATGGTTCTGCTACCCAAAGGCAGCATAATACATTAGCAAGAAAAAGTAAGTGAAACCATTGGAATTACCAGCATTAATTAATTTGTATTAAAATATGGTCTGCTAGATGGGCCAAATGGTTCTTATCTGAAAACATATGTTTCTATGTTTTTTTCTTATATTGAATACAGCATTCAAACATTAAGTGTTGGGTTGGAAAAAGTATTTGAAGTAATAGACTAATAGACTAACCCCTAGACGTAATAAAATCTAATTGGAGTCAAGAGTTAGCAAATCTGGTGTCTAATCAATAAAACAAGACTTAACACGTATTTCAGTAGTACTTTGACTTAAAAGACATTCAAATATTTTGAGTTTGATGTTCACAAGAAGCATCTGCTGATTTGAACCATGCCTTGCAGAAAGAAATCTCAGAAGACCAAGAATTGTTGATTTGTATAAAATGGAAAGGGTTACAAAGTAATCGCAAAGAGCTTACATATTTCTCAGTCCAAAGTTAGTAAACCTGTTTATAAATGAAAATGATTTTGTACTATGACTACTCTCCATAGAAGTGGGCACCCAGCCAAGATGAATCCAAGGGAACAACACAGAATGCTCAATGAGTTAAAAAGAACTCTAGAGAAATAGCAAAGAAATCATTGGAACTAGTTATCATCTCTGTTCATGAGTCTACCAAAACATTGAACAGGTATGTAGTCCAGTTTAATGGCTTTTGTACAAATTACTTCAAATAAAATCTTGAAAAGCAGTTCCATGAAGTATGCATTTATTTTTGAATACCGCCTGGACACCGAGTGCAAGCTGACTGGAAGTTGGATGGTGCAGAAGGATAATGCCCTTAACACTGAGGTAAATATACTATAAAATGACTTCAAAATAGAACCATTTACACCAGAGATTCTAAGAATGGCTGAGCTTAAGGAATTCTGTAAGGAAAAATGGTCCAAAATTCCTCTTGTGCACTGTGCAGGTTTGAACCTTAGCTACCGGAAGCACTTATTTGATGCTATGGCTGCCATAGGAGGTTCACTTACTGCTTCCAACAGCACTATGAATGGGAATAGGAAGACATGTAATATTATCATTGTGTGTATGTTATTTGCTTAAGCACAGTGGGGTTCCTATATAAACATGTCAATGGATAAAAAATCAGGATCTGAAAAGTGCCTGATTTGTGTCGGAGAATCTCTGCCACATTGAAAAGTGTTGGGAATTATGAAATGGGTCATTCACCGTTACATAACACACAACGATCGCACTTTTTTTTTTTTTTACCCAGTCTAGAGCGCAAATTTTTATACCTGTCCCTTTGTGTGTGTCTATACTAAGAAGAATAGATCACGTTATGACTAATTAATTAAGAAGACCACGTAATTCTAAAGTGTTAACTTTTTTCTTGTTGCTATATTTCCAAAGTGTTAACACTTTTTTCTTATTGCTATATTTCCAAAGTGTTAACACTTTTTTCGTGTTGCTATATTTCCAAAGTGTTATCACTTTTTTCATGTTGCTATATTTCCAAAGTGTTATCACTTTTTTCATGTTGCTAAAGTGCTAAAACTTTTTTCTTGTTGCTACATTTCCAAAGTGTTAACACTTTTTCTTTTTGCTGTTGCTATATTTCCAAAGTGTTAACACTTTTTCTTGTTGCTGTTGCTATATTTCCAAAGTGTTAACACTTTTTTCTTGTTGCTATATTTCCAAAGTGTTAACACTTTTTCTTGCCACTATAATTGTGCTGATTACTAAAATAATCAGATCTCAAGGGCAATCAGCTTTTTTACACCATGCAAAAGTTAAAAATGATATTGGCTGCTGGAGTATTTATGCTAACTGGATTATTTTCAGGCATTGTACTATTTCATTCCATTGTTTATGAAAAACAATGTGAAGCAATGCTCCAGTGTTGTTATCATTTTCTCTGCAAAAAATATGTACATTTATACAAATAGACAATAAATAACAAAATGTGGCTGCACAGCTACTGACTAAATCAAGACTGTCCAACTGGAAACTTGATTTGGAAGCAAAATTGTTCTCTGGCTGTAAAACCAAACTAAAACAGTAATTATTGCTATTATGTAGTTAATTTTTGTACGTTTATAATACATTTACATTTGGCTCTATGGGAGCATTGAGACATGGGGCAATCTGTGTGGGTAGTGTGACACTGGGGCAGCTCTGTGAGGGCATTGTGACACAGGGCAACTGTCATGCCCACTCCCCACATCGCGGTTCACCTACATTTACCTTTCCTCAATCAGGGCTTCCAGAAAGTGAGAAGTGACACATCCCGTCCGAATCCAAGATGGCAGGCTCAACTCCATTCAGCTCCGACCCCAAACAGAGTGAGTACTCTGTTAGGCACACCCTTCACTCGTCATCATCAGGGGGCATGGCCTAAAGTAAAGGGAAGACCCAGTAGCATTATGTTGCCATTGTATCACAATGGCAACACCCAAGCTAAGTCTGTTGCTCCTCCTCCCAAACCAATCAAGGTAATTACCAATAGGGCTATATCTACCCACACCTCCAAGCATGCATTGCTTCTTGATTCTGGAGTTAAAGGTTGCTTGCTACTTAGTCTTTTTGCCCTTCCTTTGTGTTCATGACTATCCTGTTGCTGATCTCTGCCTGTTACTCGACTCTGAACCTGCGCTATCTGTCCTGACCTCAGCTATTCCACCTGACCTTGAACCTCCACTGCCTGTCTCAACCTCTGCCTGCCCCCAACTTTGATTCCTGCCTGATCCTTGCCTGTCCCTCGTTTTTGGGACAATACCACCTTCTTGCACTTTCTCACCATCCCAATTGTCTCCACTTTCAGCTATTCATTTTGGTGTCCAATTTGTACATGTGAGCTTCTCATCTTCCTGCCACTGGACTCCTCCTAATCCAGTAAGCAATCCAAGAATTATAGCATCTCTGCAGGGGTATTGTGAGCAGCTCTACGAAACATTAAAACACTGGGACAGCTCAGCGGGGTCTTTGTGACACTGGAGCATCTTTGTGGGGGCATTTTGACGCAGGTCAACTCTATGAGGCATTAAGACAAAAATGTATTCTGATAAAAAAATAAAAAGCAGCAAATTTGGAAGACAGGAAAAAAACACACTTGATGCGTTTCACATTCTACTAACGCTTATTCATGTTGAATAAGCATTAGAAGAACGCGAAACGCGCCAAGTGTGTTTGTTTCCTGTCTTCCCCATTTGCTGTTTTTCGGAGTGCTGCAAAAAAACGAATTTCTTGATTACTACTGCTCTTAAGACAGAGTCAGTGTCCACCCATATCTGGTACTCGGTTCTCCTCTACCATATGGCAGAGCACGTGAGTTTATTTTCAGTTCTGTGGAGGTGTTTTGTAAAACTGGAAATGTTCTGTGGGGGCATTGTGATACTGTACAGCTTTGCAGTGGCATTGTGGAACAGGGAAGCTCTATGGGGGTATTGTAACAGTAGGAAAGCTTTGTGGGGCATTGATTCCCTTAGGAAGCTGTGTGGAAGCATTATTGCATTGGGGCAGCTCTGGGGCATGTTGGTAAAGCTCTCTGAGGGCACTGTGACTTTTATTAATATTGTGGTGCTCTTTTGTTGGTCATAGTTTTCATGGGCAGGGGTAAGTGCAAAGCATTTGATCCTTGGACCCAGAAAGCACAATGTCTTGGGCCATTCTTGTTAAGGACATCATATGGTCTACAAGAGCAAGCCTAAAAGAATATTATTTTGTATTGATAAATAGGCCCTGTTTTATTGACTATATTATAATATCATAGTTCATGTTTTGTTTAGAATATGTAACTGATATATTGGTGGAGAAAATGGTATACTATAGTGCCGCATGCAGAGAGTCCCACTGTAGTATGTAGTCACTGTGGATGGGCAATCAGGCAGCTCAATGTCTGCACATTGCCCAGATTCACAGACATCCTCTCAGGTTGCCTATTGCACCTCTTGCTCATCTGTGGATGTCAGAGCATCGGGGGTCATGTAACTTCCCAGTGCTCAGGCTCCAAAGTCACGTGGGACATCAAGTTGTTCACCACTAGACACCAGGAAAGTTCAGTGCCAGGCATTCTTAAGTCCTGGGTGCTCTGGTAAGAGCTGTTAGTGCAACCTGGGTGCTGGGCAAGTTATGTGTGTGTAATATGTGTGCTCTGGCAAGAGCTGGGGATGCAATATGGGTGCTGGACAAGAGCTGGGGATGAAAGCTGGGGGCTTGGGCAAGTCCTGTGTATGCACTATGGGCGCTGGGCAAGTCATGTGTGTGAAATATAGGTGTGCTGGCAACAGATATTGGTGTAGTCAGGATGATGGGAAAGTCTTGTGAGTACAAGCTGGGTGCTTTGGCAATACCTATTGGTGCAATCTAGTTGCTCTGGAAGGCCTGTGTGTGCAATCTGGGTGATGGAAAAGTATTGTATGTGCAAGCTGAGTGCTCTGGCAAGAGCTGTGGGTCCTGTGGGTGCAACATTGTGTTCTGGCAAGACCAATGGGTGCTGTCAGGGTACATAAGACCTCTATGTCCAATATAGGTGTAATGGGAAGACACAAGGTTTCAATCTGGGTGTTTGCCAAGTACTGTGTGCAATCTGAGTGCTCTAGCAAAACCTGTGGGTTGTGGCTTAGCATGTTGTGAGGGTGAGTTTAATCTCTTTTTTTCTGGATTGTGTGAGGGCAGGGTGGAGCCCTGGCAAGGGCATCATAAATTGTGGGTGCTGTTCCTGCCATTCTACTAGTGTGCAAATGACATCTCTTTTTATCCTCAATCTCTGAAAAGTCACTCAAAACTCATCGACTTAAAGAGGCTTACAACTCTTCCTAGTAGAACATCCCTTAGAAAACCTCCAGTGCACCTTTTGTCACCTCCTCCTTGCCTGCTCCCTCTAGAATGAAACTATCAAGCGAGGCCTTCTAATCCTATGTTTTGGTATGTCTAATCAGGTTTGCATTTCACCTTTAAATGCATGACCAAGTGTGATGTAGATTGTTGGCTCTGTACAAATACATGCTAATGTAAAGGGATACATCAAAGACTAGGATATTCCTTGATCAAGTGTCTAAGAGACCGATAAAGATATTAGCAAAAGCTTGTCTGTCCAATAAGAGGGAAGGAATGTCCTTTGGGGAAAAGTCTTGGTCCCTTTGATAGCTTACCGGGTTACTAAATCTCTGTGTGTAGCCATAACTCAAAATCCCTCAAAAATTTTACAAAAAAATCTACAGAATAAGGTCATTTTATTAATAATTAAAATTGTTGCTATTACTCTTTCCTTGTATTAGGTGAAATAAGCAGATAAAAAGTACTATGGCCACAAGTCTTCAGGGTAATAATAAATAGACTTGGACATTTATTTTCAGACAAATTCATTTTTCAGGTGAAAAGTGACTCTTTCAGCCATTCATCCAAATTCCGAATGTGAAGGTGAATGAAAGGAAACAATGCTCCTTATTAAACTCTTGACATTATATTGTTAAGGATGGAGTGATGCCAAAATGTTTAAATGTAATTAATACATTGGCCCAGTTTCACTGAATATCTCATTTTCTTATTTTTCTTTCTAACCCATTTTATTCAGATAATATCACTGGAATAGTGGATTTTAAAATCAACACTAACATTTTCCCCAGTGTCTTTTTGTGGTAGTGATCTGTCACTATGTCAGGCCGATAGAGACATTAGTCATTCTGACAGTTTGATAGCCCAATAAAGGGGCATGTCAGTTGGCGACAGATCACGCCCTTTTGAAGAATTTATGAAGCAAATCTCCCAATTCTTAGTTTTACAATACATATAAAGTAATATCTTGTAAATAAAACAAGATGAAAAGATAATTTAAATAAGTGACAAAATCAAGACCATTTAAAAAAAAAAAGCAGTTTTTGACATTACTCCCTCTCTAAAGTTCCCCTAGTTCCACAGTGGTCAGCCAATGTTGTTGTGTACTACCCGAGATATTGTCACAGTACGTGTCATATGGCTGTTAATAGTGCCTTAACCTTCTATGTGCAGCAGGCCATCAACAAATGGCTTAATGCTCATATGACTTCTTGGTTTATATTTATACACTTTGAGTTTTATGTCAAGGACAACGGCTTGGGATAACAGGCAATAGAATGTGCCAGTTTTAGTGCTGTTAAACTGGCAAGCACTGTTAATGATCAATGATCTAACTGAAGCAGCATCTGTTTCTCAACAGTTACTATGTTGTTCAGAAGTGTTAGTATATAACTATAAATACCGAGTCCTAAACCTGCATTCATCGTAATTAAAAATGCAATATATATCCACTTCTTTGTGTGTATATACAGAAGTGTAATATATAAATATATGTACATTTGTGCATTTGTCTATACAAACATAATCTAATGAACCTATGAAACCTAACAATTAACTCTCTGATACAAAATGGTTGATTTTTCCATTGCTCATTCAAGAAAATGGGAAGATCCAATCTTTAATGCTTCTTCTGTGTGAAACATGTTTCTTTTTTCAGATTTCCTATATTCTTTGGTTTTATGTCATGAGCAATAACAAAACATCAATTTGCCAATCCTTCCATTTTCACCTGGTTTACTTTCTTTAATAACTGGACTTTAGCACAGTGTGATGAGCCTGCAAGTGCAGGTTGATGGAAAGTAGAACCTGGGCACCTAAAAATCATGGTCAAAAGGTAGATTATCCAGGCATATAACTAAAGAGACACAAAAAATAAATGATGGGGAGTAGGAGAAATATGGAACAATGGAATGTGCTGTTGCGCAGCATGTTACTGTGGAAAGTAATGTGGGGCAGTATGGCACTATGGAAAGTGCATGGGAAAAGATGCAGGTTAATGTCGTCCATTGAACAGAGATGTTTGGCAACTGTGTATAGGTGGTAATAATTCCAGTACAGTCCCAAATGTGAAAGGCCCTGAAAAGTCTCCTGGCAAATATGTTGACATCTATCGTATCCAGCTGTTCAGAACTCCTTCCTGTCGCATAAGCCTCATCTTTCTCTTTACTGAGTTTTTTTTTATCTCTGTTTTTCAGCTCCTAAAGCAAAATAATGAGATCTATCTGCCCAGTTCCAGATGTGTCGGCAAGTACAATTAACTGCGGAAAGAAAGGGGTTAACCTGTGATCTGCCACAATACCCTTTGAACAACTGTGGCAAATATGTGATGGCGCTTGGTCAGTGTCCTTTTAAAGACTTTTCAGTTGTACTGGTTTTTTTTATTCTTTACATTTCATTTAGTGCTTGTTATTCTCTCTTGAGCAGTCATATTACATTTTTCCCTCAATTTACCTTTCAACAGACTTGCAAAGCATTTTCACTCTGAAAAGCAGAAAGATATATACAGACAGTAACTAAGTATGTTATAACACTGTGATTTGTTTGGCAGCAGTCTATTTTTCATTCAGTCTCAGTAGTAAATTGATGAAAACACAGCAATTTTACAGCAATAATTTACAATCATTGATAGCACAGTGTTTAACTCATCAAATCAGCATGTAAAGATTAATTTTTGGTGTGTACCTGCATTTGTTGGTGTGAGCACATAATGTGCCAATTCTATTAGGCCATGAGATCTTAAAGGGACACATACCTCCTACGCAACATGTGTTAAATGAAAGCACGTGGTATTATGTTACAAGGATGTCATTGTTTAAGTACATCTGATATAATGTAATGCTTTGAAAAAGTTAGTTAATAGACATTAGTAAGACTGTTGGTATGTGGAGAATAAAACAACTTTGCCAGCCATATAGATGAAAAGAAGAACAATGGTTCCCTTGCAACTTAAAATTCAGTCAACAGATAATTGCAGGGAATTGAGATGGGAAATTAAATTCAGACCAATGTACCCGAGTTGAAAACATAATGGAAATTAAACATTTCGACCTTAGTAAGTGAGGCTGCACAAGTGAATGAGAAAGTACTTTTTTTTTGTCATTTTTTTTAATTGAAGGGGTATAATTTGGTATATTTTCACTTGAAGGGGATCATTTCTGATGGTGTCATCATTATAGTTCTGTTAAATATATCTTAATTTATGTTTGACCTTGACTTCATAGTTATTGTTCACATGTGAATATCAAAGCATGTGAAATAGACACTCTTATGAAGTAATACTATTTTCTGCACCGACTCAACACCAAACAAATTTAACTTAATAAGAAAGGGTGTGCAAGTGAGTTACATGGGAAAATAGTTTTAAACATCATATCTGCTCATGTTGGTCCTTGTAGACAAACTCAGAGAATGTAAGAACACATACTGAGCACAATATAGTGTAGTATTGAAGAATAATATGAAAATTCCAACTCCCTTCAGAGTCCCACTCACTCATTTAAGAGTATATTTCCAAGTTTCTTAGAAGTATAAGGTCAGATGTTTTCCCCAAAGCTTCTCTCAGCTTCAAATGCAAGTATTGGTAGGAAGAAAAACAACTCACAGTATCCTCAAAAGTCGATTGTAGAAAAGAGCACAAGGAGAGGTCAGGAACCAGATGTTCACAGAAGATAATGCAATTTTAATGCATATCACACTGTCTACTTACATTAAGATTTGGACACCACACTATGTGGATGCATACTGTCTGTAATTTTCAGTTGCAATGCTGCTATTTTTCACCACTGTATCGTGCATCCAGCTCCTCCACATTTGCATGTCTACAGAGACTAATACAAGCAGATAAGTTATAAAAATATGTTTCTATGTAATCAGTTAGCGCCAGGGCCGATCCTAGGACCACGGGCGCCTGGGTGCAGGTTTTCTTTTGGCGCCCCCCAGGTGGGCGTGGCTATATTACAAACTCCTCCCCTTTAGACATTTCTGTTCCAGACATGCCCATTTTATTATTGGGGAGAGGGAGAGGAGAGCACAAACTTTATTTTGCTGTAAAGGACCAACACAAACTTGTATTTTAAATAAAGATATATATTTGGCCATGATACTGTGTAGAGGTTTTATTTATTTCTGTGATGCTCAGCTATCAACATGGGAGAGTTTTTGCTGGCTAGCAGAGTGAGTTTTAACTACCGTTCCCATGATGCCCAACCAGAAAAAGTCTCTTATTAGTCTGGCTGAGCATCATTGGAAAAGAAGTACACAAGGAGTGATAAATAAGATTCCACCATGCTCTGTCGCTCATGTGTCTCTCTCTCTCCGTACCCGCATGTCCATCTCTCTCTCCCCATACCCTCATGCCCATCTCTCTCTCTCTTCCTATACCCTCATGTCCGTCTCTACCTCCCCATACCCTCATGTCTGTCTGTCTCTCCCATACCCTCATGCCTGTCTCTCTCTCCCCATACCCTCATGCCTGTCTCTCTCTCCCCATACCCTCATGCCTGTCTCTCTCTTCCCATACCCTCATATCATCTCTCTCTCTCCACTCATACCCTCATGTCCGTCTCTCTCTCTCTCTTTCCATACCCTCATGTCCGTCTCTCTCTCTCTCTTCCCATACCCTCATGTCCGTCTCTCTCTCTCTTCCCATACCCTCATGTCTGTCTCTCTCTCTCTTCCCATACCCTCATGCCTGTCTCTCTCTCTCTTCCCATTACCTCATGCTTGTCTCTCTCTCTCTTCCCATACCCTCATGCCTGTGTCTCTCTCTCTCCCCATATTCTCATGCCTGTCTCTCTCTCCCCATACCCTCATGTCCATCTCTTTCTCCCCATACCCACATTTCCATCTCTCTCTCTTCCCATACCCCCATGTCGTCTCTCTCTCCACTCATACCCTCATGTCTGTCTCTCTCTCTCTCTTCCCATACCCTCATGTCCATCTCTCTCTCTCTCTCTTCCCATACCCCCATGTCCATCTCTCTCTCTCTCTTCCCATACCCCCATGTCCATCTCTCTCTTTTCCCATACCCCCATGTCTGTCTCTCTCTCCACTCATTAAATGAGTCAGGTACCAATTAACATGCCACAGTCACTTTGCCATTAACATATGCAACAGCCAGTTTGCTTATTAAAAATGTCACAGTTTGCCCAATAAAAATGCCAGTTTGTCCATTAAAATATGCCACAGTTTCCCCATTAATATTCCAGAACCCTGGGAAATTATGCAAATTAATTGTACAGGACATGTATGGGCGAGGGGGAGGCAAGAGATGACTGACGGGGGCTGGGGGGAGGGGCTTCAAGGGGGAGTTGATAAAAGCCCTGGAGCCTCTCTCCCCAGCAGCCATTTTAATCTGTAAATGCACCTGGTAGCAATTTTTTGCAGCTCTGGTGTTTCATTTCACGGCCCAGGCATGGAGATTGAGGCAATGCTCGCTGCCCTGAGGGCTGAGGCCCTTACAGATGGTGGCAGACGGTTGAGGCAGCAGTTTGCAGCGCTGCAGGCTGCTACACCCGCGGTGGCATCGCCTCCCGCGGGTCCTCGTGGCGGGGCGCGGCGGGTGTCCCGCCCGCCCGCTCGACTGAGCCCGGATGCCGGCTCCATCCAGCCTCATCGGAGCAGGAGTGGAGCTGGGCGAAGAAGCGGCCTTCGCCCGTCGGCCGCGCGGCCCGCTGCGTCCGGCGGCGGGCCTGCTAGTGCAGCCACGCGGCCATCCCCGGTGGCTGGTGGGAGCGGGGATCGCAGGTCGCGCCCCTCCCCTCGGGGTTTGGAGCGCGACGGACGGAGGACATCCAGGGCTGTGACCAGGTCCGGTACAGCCCTGCTACCTTCCCCCCCGCGTCCGGATGCGGGGCCTAGCAGGAGGAGGAGCACGGATCGGCAGGCCAGGGTGGTGAGTAGGCCTCAGGGCCTAAAACGGGGGTCCCTTCGATTACCCTCCCGGGCGGGGGGCAGCGGGGAGGCTGTGGGCAGCTGCAGTGGGTCTTCTGGGGATGAGGATCCGGCCCTGGGTCTCTTACTGCCCCCTACCCCGTCCCCTACTCCTACCCCTGTTACTACTTACCAGGTTCCCTTGGCTGGGCTTCTCTCCCCTCCTGATCTGGCGTTGTATTCACCTGTCTCTCCTTCACAGGCTCCAGCTACTAGTGCTGTGCCACTCCACGTCCCCCATCCTGCTTCCCAGGTTGCGGGTGATTCAGCGGCCTCCCGGGCCTCCACGCCGGCTCTGGGTGCGGTACATGGAGACACTGGTGAGTCCACGGGCAACCTTTGGCGGGGTTTTCGGGGGTGGGTGGGGTGGGGTCTACCGTTACTCCTGCTAGTCAGCCATGGGTGGATTTGTTGCATTGCTTGCGGGGGGCGATCGAGCAAGTGAGCCGGGTGGCTGGGCCTTCTGGTAGTGCGGCCCTGCAGGGCATCGATAGTACGATGGGCGGCGTGTGGGGTTCCACGGGGGGTTCACCGGGGGTGGTTTATGGTTTGCCGGGCACGGCGGGGGTCCCACAGTCCCCCTTATTACCGCCCCCTTTGTTGCTGCCGGCGGCCACTGCTGCGGCGCTCCCTGCGGTTCCCTTGTCAATGCCTAGTACATCGGCGGCACCGAGTACGTCGGCGTCGCTGGTTGGGCCGGCTGATTTGACACACCCAGTTGCGCCGATGGCGCATGGGGCCGCGTATTTATGTTGGTCGGGCCCCTTAGGCCTTCATCTTAAACCGGAGGTGAGGGAGCGTATTTGGAAGGGCGAGTATGTGGAAATCTATTCGCTCCTTCCCATGGAGGACGTTCCTCCTCCTGAGAAGGAGTTGAAGGATGCCGAGAAGGAAAAGGAGAAGTACCGTTATCGCAAAATCCCAAAGAATTATGGGAATTGGATTCGGGCTTTCTCCATCTTGGCCAGCGTCATTGGGGAGAAATCCCCTGAAAAATGTTGCTCCTTGTTTTGTTACCAGGATCAAATCTGGAATGCATGCAGGATTTATGGGGGTCTCAGCTGGTGGCGCTATGATGAGCAATTCCGGCAACGGATTGCTTTACGGACTACTTTGGGTTGGGATCAAATGGACGTGGGGCTGTGGCTGGCCATTATGACCCGGCCAGCCTCGCATCAGGGGGGATTGACGTCCTTTCTTGGGGGGGTCGGGGGACTGGGTTCGCCCTCTCCCTCGGCCACGACCCAACGACGACCGGGAGGGTGCTGGCAATTTAATGAGGGTCAGTGCAAGTTTGGCGCCGGTTGTCGCTTCAAACATGAGTGTTCCGGTTGCGGGGGTAGCCACCCCGCCACCCGGTGCTTTAAGCGTCAGAGAGGTGGGGACAAGTCTGACGTGGGCGGAAAGGGGGATGACGCCGGTGGACGTCGGGGCAATGCGCCCATGGCTAAGCCGGTATAGGAATCGTAGGGCGGCGGACATTTTGTTGCACGGGTTTGAGTTTGGTTTCAGGATCCCCTTTCAGGAGCGGGAGGTTTGTTTGCGGTTGCGTAATTTGCGTTCGGTGGCTGAGCACCCCGAGGTGGTGCGGGATAAGTTGGCTAAGGAAGTGGCTCTGGGCCGTATGGCGGGTCCTTTTGATTCGCCCCCGTTGGCCGCTTTACGGGTTTCTCCCCTGGGGGTAGTTCCCAAAAAGGAACCGGGAAAGTTCCGGCTGATCCAGCATCTGTCTTACCCCTATGGGGAGTCGGTTAACGATGACATTGATGCAGAATTGTGCCGGGTGTCTTATGCGTCCTTTGATTCGGCAGTTAGGATGGTGAGGGCGGCAGGGGCTGGTGCTTTGATGGCAAAAACCGATGTGGAGTCGGCCTTCCGGCTTCTTCCGGTTCATCCAGACTGTCATCACCTCCTCGGGTGCCATTTTGAAGGGAAGTTTTACGTTGACTTGTGCCTTCCCATGGGTTGTTCTATTTCCTGTTTTTATTTTGAGTGCTTTAGCACATTTTTGGATTGGGTAATCAGGGAGGAGTCCGGGTGCAGCTCAGTGATGCATTACCTGGATGACTTCCTGCTGGTGGGTCCCTCGGGTTTGCAAGTCTGTGGCCATTTGTTGAGGACGGCCCAGGTGGTTCTGGCTTCGTTTGGGGTCCCATTGGCGGCAGAAAAAACGGAGGGCCCGACTACCTGTATTTCCTTCCTGGGCATTGAGAATGACTCCCTGGCCGGCGAATGCCGGCTTCCTCAGGATAAATTGTTGGGCCTTAGGGCGGACATTTCCAAAGCTTGCGGCTTGAGAAAAATTTCAATCTTTATTGGGGAAGCTCAACTTTGCCTGTAAAATTATGCCAATGGGCAGGGTGTTTAGCAGACGTCTGGCAGGGGCTACGGCGGGGGTGTGCTGGCCGCACCATTATGTCAGGCTCACTCGGCCCCTAAGGGATGATCTGGCGGTGTGGGATGATTTTTTGAGCAGGTACAATGGACGGTCGTTGTGGCAGGCTCCGGAGGTGTCCAACGCAGATCTCCATCTGTACACGGATGCCTCAGGATCCGTGGGCTACGGGGCAATTTTGGGGTCCCAGTGGTCTGCCGAGACCTGGCCCCCGTTCTGGGGTTCGGGGGGCCTGACAAAGAATTTAGCTTTTTTGGAGCTATTTCCTATTCTGGTGTCAATGGTCCTTTGGGGAACTACGTTACGTGATCGCAGGGTGGTCTTCCACTGTGACAACATGGGAGTGGTGTTAGCGGTGAATAACCTGACGGCTTCTTCCCCGTCGGTAGTTCGGCTGTTGCGGCTTCTGGTCCTTAACTGCCTTGATTTTAATGTGACCTTTCGTGCTGTTCATATCCCTGGGGTGCATAACGTAATTGCGGATGCACTTTCTCGTTCGCAGTGGGCAACGTTCCGGGCGGCAGCACCATGGGCGGACCCGGAGGGTATCCCGTGCCCGTCGACGCTGTGGGACCTTGGGTTGGGCGAATAGCACAGTGGGTTAGCCAGTCTGTCGCTGGATCCACATGGAAGCGTTACGGTAAAGTTTGGGGGGAATGGTTGGATCTGGAGTCGGCTCGTGGGGGTTTCAGGGATGATGGGGCTCGCTTGGAAGGTTTACTGTGGTTGTTGTGGCATTGGGACGCGGCTGGCTTGTCGCCCGCGGCGGTGACGGCACGGATGTCAGGCCTCAGTTTCTGGTTCAGAGCTTCTGGGCTACGGGACGTGACTAAGGAGTTTTTAGTGCGTCAGGCGTTGAAGTGTTGGAGGAGGGGTGTTCATTCCGTGGATTACCGTAAACCGGTGTCCTTGGCTTTGTTGCTGGGCCTGTGCCACATACTGCCGGTGGTTTGCCACTCGCCTTTTGAGGTGGATCTGTTTCGGTTAGCTTTTTCCATGGCATTTTTTGGGGCTTTGCGTATTGGGGAATTGGTTAGCCAGGCAAAAACGAAGCCAGGGGGTATACTGGCGGCTGATATGGTGCGGGAACCTGGTCTGGTGATGTTTTTTTTTATCAGGCGCTCCAAAACGGATGTACTTGGGGTTGGGAAGTGGGTCTCCCTGCGGGAAGTCCCCGGTTCTGTGGTATGCCCGGTGGCTTGTTTTGACCGGTACGGTTTGGTCCGACCGGCCGGTTCCAATTCATTGCTGGTGCACGCTGATGCGACTCCTTTGTCTAGATTCCAGTTTATCAGGGTCTTCCGGATGGCAGTTGAGGCCCTGGGCCTTCCAAGCCGGGAGTTCGGGGGTCACTCATTCAGGATTGGCGCTGCGTCCGAGGCCGCAAGGCTGGGTTATGCTGAGCGGGCTATCAGGCAGATTGGGCGGTGGGAATCCCGCAGGTTTCTATCTTATGTCCGTCCGGCTGGTCTGATCTCAGTTTCCTCTGCTTTAAATTCACAGATGTTGCGCCTAGGAGGGTGTGGCTTATAGGCCACTCGTACATATTCTGGGCACGGAGTCGGGCTGCCGTGCGACCTGGGGGAGAGTGCCTGGGCTTTCCGGGAGCCGTGGCGGACGTTCGGTGGTTCGGGTTCCGGGGTATGCGGTGGGTACGCCTGTTACCCGAGGTGGTTCAGCTGTCTCGGCTGTTGGGGCCCCCTGATATTTTAATTATTCATCTGGGGGGCAATGATCTGGGTTCGATCCCTGTGTGGACCCTGGGGGATACCATAAAAAGGGATCTGGCGAGGCTGCTGGTGCTCTTTCCTGGTGTGTCGCTGGTGTGGTCAGAGGTGGTGCCACGTAATTATTGGAGGTGTGCGCTCAATCAGAGGGCGCTGGAACGGAGCCGGGTAAAATTGAATAAACGAGTGTCTCGTTTTGTGTTGAGTGTGGGGGGCGTGACTATACGCCATAGGGTTTTTGAGTCCGATGCGGCAAGGTATTTCAGGAGTGATGGAGTTCACTTAACTGAGGTGGGCCTTGATCTGTTTAACTTGGCGTTGCAGGATGGTTTGGAACAGGCCATGGCGGTGGTGGTGGGTGGTCCCCGCTGATTTAAGGAGTTAAACGAGCGGGTCTGTGGCGGGGGTTGGCTGTCCTTGCCAGTAGGGGATATGTTTTGGAAAATGGAGTTGGAGTTATTACAAGGAGAATGGTGCTCGGGTCCTCCCCTAACCTTAAAAGCAACATGGAAGTTGTTTGTAGTGGACGTGCCCACTGAGCTAAGTGAGTCGGCTAGTGGTAAGCATTGTGGGAGAGATGGGCCAGGTGGAGTTATGGCATCTCAAGGGACGAGGAGGGGAGGCGAGCTTCTGGATTCTGGATTTGGTTGGAAAAAAGTGGCCCTATGTAAATATATGGGTGGAAGTTTAAAATGGTTTTACTGGCAAGGGCTTAGTCAATTTGTCAGGCTGTATTCTGTTTTATACATATAAGTATTAAAGGATGGTGGTGGTTTATACAGCCTGATATGTGTTTAATAAAGAAGTGCTGTGGCCTTGTTGTACCATCACAAGTCTTGTGTCCATTTATTGCGGGGAACATGGGCTGGTATGGTTATGGGTGACTGTGGGGTTATGGTATGTCTCAGGATTCGGGCATCTATCCCCTCTGCATACATACAAGAACCCTGGGAAATTATGCAAATTAATTGTACAGGACATGTATGGGCGAGGGGGAGGCAAGAGATGACTGACGGGGGCTGGGGGGAGGGGCTTCAAGGGGGAGTTGATAAAAGCCCTGGAGCCTCTCTCCCCAGCAGCCATTTTAATCTGTAAACGCACCTGGTAGCAATTTTCCCACCCTCCCTCCCTATGTTTATGTGTTTTCTATGTATTAACTTTCTTTTGTCGCAGCAGGCGGGGGTTGGCTGTCCTTGCCAGTAGGGGATATGTTTTGGAAAATGGAGTTGGAGTTATTACAAGGAGAATGGTGCTCGGGTCCTCCCCTAACCTTAAAAGCAACATGGAAGTTGTTTGTAGTGGACGTGCCCACTGAGCTAAGTGAGTCGGCTAGTGGTAAGCATTGTGGGAGAGATGGGCCAGGTGGAGTTATGGCATCTCAAGGGACGAGGAGGGGAGGCGAGCTTCTGGATTCTGGATTTGGTTGGAAAAAAGTGGCCATATGTAAATATATGGGTGGAAGTTTAAAATGGTTTTACTGGCAAGGGCTTAGTCAATTTGTCAGGCTGTATTCTGTTTTATACATATAAGTATTAAAGGATGGTGGTGGTTTATACAGCCTGATATGTGTTTAATAAAGAAGTGCTGTGGCCTTGTTGTACCATCACAAGTCTCGTGTCCATTTATTGGGGGGAACATGGGCTGGTATGGTTATGGGTGACTGTGGGGTTATGGTATGTCTCAGGAATCGGGCATCTATCCCCTCTGCATACATACAAGTTATTTTGGCCATTAATATGCCACAGCCAGTTTGTCCATTAATATACAACAGCCAATTTGCCCACTGATATGCCACAGACAGTTTTCTCATTTATATACCAATGCTAGTTTGCCAATTAATAGGCCACAGCCAAATTGCCATGGTTAGTTTACCCAATAAAAGCATTATCTCCTCTCCTGCCTTCCCCAGTACTCAACTTGCTGCTGCTTTCTTGTCCCCTGCCGTCTATTCTGCACAGTCTTCCCTCTATGCACGCTGAATGCAGGAGGCGGGAAATAGATGCCGGGTGGTTGGGCACTGGTGCCTTCCATGTGATAAATTGATGAGCGCAGTGAGGGTTCCGGGCAAGAGCACACTTACACTCAGTCACACATAAATACATACAGTCACACAAACAGTTACATACTTATTCACCCTCACAGACATACATTTACACAGACACCCTTATACACACTGTCACACACACAGCCACCTTTACAGACACTGCCAGGCAGCCACCCTTACACACACTGTCATACACACACTGTCATACACACACATACATAAATACACACACAGCCACCTTTACACACTTAGACAAAGGATACACTTGCACAGACACTCGTATACACACACTTACACAGACAGTAACACACATATTAACACACACAGAGTTTTACACATTGACACACACACTTCTACACTCTGACACACACACACACTTATACACAATGACACACACTACCACACATTTATTTATTTTTTTTATTTCAAACCCCCCCCAACTTATGCTGTTAGTACCTCCTCCTCTTTGTTAATCCAAGCACAGCGCGACGGGGGAAAGCTCCGCCCCCATCACATTCTGTGATTGGCTGCAGGGAGGAGGACATTCTCTATGGTGTCTGCAGAGGCAGAACACCACATCCGGCAGAAGAAACAAGATGCAAGTGCCCTGCCTTGGCAGATACCATAGAGAAAGTCCTCCTGCCTACAGCCAATCACAGAACACGACGGGGCGGAGCTTGCGCCCGTCGCGCTGTGCTTGGTTTAACAAGGAGAAGGACGTTCCAGGGAGAGAGCTCCCTGCTTCAGCTCCTCTTCTACCAATGCGCCTGGGTGCAGTGCCCCCCGTGCACAAGCCCAGAATCGGCCCTGGTTAGCGCACTCTCACTTATTAAGGCTGAAATTTGTTTGGTGTTTGTTGGATGGGCATGACACTGTCAGCAATGTGGCTGCAGCAAACATCATTAAATTTCATGTCTATTTCACATATATGCTTTGACAATCCCATTTGAACAAAATACAGGCAGATCAAGGTCAAACATGCATTAATGTATATTTAACAGAACTAGAATGCTGACACAATAAGAGATAGGTTGTGTTAAACGTATCATCCCCTTCAGTTGAAAATATACCAAATTTACACTGTTCCAATTAATGAAATGACACAATAAGAAAAAAAACGTTTTTAAAGGACAAATAAACTTAAACATTTAGTGCCTCTAGTATCAGGATAAATGTGTACTTTTGATAGTATATGCAAGTTTATCCACTGACCAGCAGCTGCCATGCTTCTGTAGGAAGCAGATAACCCAGTCAGGTCAGTAACTGTCTCTCTCTGCTAGTTGAGAGAGAAACCCCAGATACTTTTAGACCCCGATTAGACTGCATAGCCACGGTAATGGAGGCAGAGCCGAGCATAAACCCGCGCGTATCTCTAAAGATACATGTCAGGTTTACTTAGGCGAATGGGAAGCCCTAAAAAAGCAAGGGCTACAAAAAACCTTCCTAAGGTCCTATAAATCAAGATAACATTAAGAGGAGGCTAATACAACATTAAAGTAGGACTATAAAGTTTTGGTCTCAAACAAACAAGTGATATAAAATACCAATACAAGTAAACAGAAAAAAGACTAGCGTGTTTTCTGTGTCCAAGCAGCACCAGCCTATGTGCATTAATCTATGATTGGGCGATTCCGGCAACATCTTCTTACCTTCTTTTCTATTGTTGGACACTGAATGAAGAACAACCTCCCAATCTCTTCCTTCTTTATATCCCCCTCTGTTCCATGTCATTGTCACAGTTTAGTACTTCTGATTAAAGACTAGCACTTTATTAAGTCAGACTAGGAACACTAAACATAACTTGGGTGAGGGGTTCCTTACCACAGTCTATATTACTGCAAGGAACAGTGGTACTGCCTGCAAGGTGTACACCGAGTAGTTTATCTTTTACAAGGCAAACAAGGCACTCAGCTAGGGCGGCACTTTGCCAAAGGGCGGCACTATGCCAGAGGGTGTTAAAGCACACTTCTGGTGCTTCAAGAATTTTTGTTCCGTCCCCCACCGTTCAGCAAACTTTAGCTCCTTCCAGTTAATCGGGGTGATGGGGGCATGTAATAGACATGGTGGGGGTATGAAATGAGGGTGATGGTGGCATGTAATGGGGGGATGGGCATTTAGTATGTATGCAATGTGGGTGATGGGGGCATGTAATGGGGTTATTGGGCATTTAATGTGTTTGCAAAGTGGGTGATGGGGCATGTAAAGGGGTTATGGGGCATGTCGTTGGTGTGCAATGGGGGTGATGGGGCATGTCATAGGTGTACAACGTGGGGGGGGGGGGCTGAATTTTGTCTTCCCAGGGCAGCACAAAACCAAGATACACCACTGCTTGCACCCAGTGACCTCTTCAAGGTTTAGTTTCTGACAGTCACACATTGTATACTTCTCAATGAAGCTGTGACTGATGATCTACCATATTTTCTGGTAACTACTGTATGAATTTCATCTTGAGATTGAGGATTGGTCTGCTACATTATGTGGTAAGTAGTTTTGTAGCAACCTAGTAAAGCTAAAACACAGGTGGTAAAGCTTAATTTGTTATGTGGGCTGTGGATTGTTCATATTACCCCAGAACTGGGCTGCATTGTGTGTTAAGTTTCACTGCAGATAAAATGAGGAGCAGAACGGGTATTTGAAGTCTAGCTGGTCAACAGCACTGTTAGTGGGAGATGGTATGGTAATATTGGGAGAAGTGGAGAGGGAAGTGCAGATACCAATAATTATAAGAATTATGATTTGTAGAGGACAGCAATGAAGGTAACACTAAAATGAAAGACATTATTTGTAGGTATTTAATCTATTCATTAAGACTTCTACTCGTACGTAATATAGAGATCTTCCATAGTTTTATGTACATAGCATTCTGCTTTTATGAAACCAGCAATCCATTCCAATCTTTTTATGTATTAGATGGTCTTGTTTTATGTAGACGATATCACTCATAGTGAAGAGAAAACGAGCACTAGGTCTCTTAGTTTATCCAGTGTAGGCATAATCTGTACATGTGCTTCCAAATTCTTCTGTTAAATAGACACTATGACAGACCTGTAATGGAAGATATCCATCCATGATAGGCAGTGGTGTCTCTCTGGATGCGGCCGCCAGGTGAAAAAAAAAAAAAATCACAGCGACTGGATGTGACGATACGTCACATCCGGCGACTGTGTTTCCCTCCTCCGTGCAGGATGGAAGACTGCACGGAGGAGTCGTCCGTCCGGGAGAAGCAGCGATTTGGTAAGTGATGGGGGGGGGGGGCGGGGGGCTCTGAGTGGCACACTATTACTGGGCACTGACTGGCACAATATTCCTGGGCACTGACTGGCACACTATTACTGGGTTCTGAGTGGCACTATATTACTGGGTTCTGACTGGCACTATATTACTGGGCACTGACTGGCACACTATTACTGGGTTCTGACTGGCACTATATTACTGGGTTCTGACTGGCACTATATTACTGGGTTCTGACTGGCACTATATTACTGGGAATCTGGCTGGCACTATATTACTGGGAATCTGGCTGGCACTATATTACTGGGCTCTGACTGGCACTATATTACTGGGCATCTGGCTGGCACTATATTACTGGGCTCTGACTGGCACTATATTACTGGGTTCTGACTGGCACAATATTCCTGGGCTCTGAGTGGCACACTATTACTGGGCACTGACTGGCACAATAATCCTGGGCACTGACTGGCACACTATTACTGGGCACTGACTGGCACACTATTACTGGGCACTGACTGGCACACTATTACTGGGCTCTGACTGGCACTATATTACTGGGCTCTGACTAGCACAATAATACTGGCTCTGACTGGCACAATATTCCTGGTATCTGACTGGCACAATATTACTGGGTTCTGAGTGGCACACTATTACTGGGCTCTGACTGGCACATTACTGGGTTCTGAGTGGCACTATATAACTGGGCTCTGACTGGCACACTATTACTGGGCTCTGAGTGGCACACTATTACTGGGCTCTGACTGGCACTATATTACTGGGTTCTGAGTGGCACACTATTACTGGGCTCTGACTGGCACTATATTACTGGGTTCTGAGTGGCACTATATTACTGGGCTCTGACTGGCACACTAGTACTGGGCTCTGAGTGGCACACTATTACTGGGCTCTGACTGGCACACTTACTGGGCTCTGAGTGGCACACTATTACTGGGCTCTGACTGGCACAATATTACTGGTATCTGACTGGCACTCTATTCCTGGTATCTATAATTGTACAATTTTCAAACATTGAAAAAATTGTGGGTGTTTTCTTGCATTTTTATGGGGGAGGGGGGGGTAGGGGGGGTGCCTCACTCAGGGTCCACCCCGGGTGCCAAATGCTCTAGGTACGCCCCTGATGATAGGTCATGTCTCCTTGGACAGATTCCAGGACACAGATCTTCCAACACTTGGGTTCTCTACATAACCAGTGATTTATTATAATGAAACCAACAATAAAGATCATTAATCAGTAAAACAAAGCATACTTTTAGAAATATTGAAGACTTTTTTTTATTTATAGTAATTAATAGCCCCCATTTGTTAAAATACTGCTATGTTTTTACATATTTAATTAATGTATTTTGGGAGCAGTATGCATGCTAATCACTTGCTACTTTTTTTTTTTTTTAGATGGTTGGAATACTGTCATACTTCTTTATATAACCTTTGAATTCTCATTAGATTCTTCTACAAGTAAGTATCACACAAAGGATACTGTGATACCTTTTAGCTTTCAGACAACACAGAGTGCTATTCATTCTTCCCCTGGACAAAAAAATCAAGGTCTTGATGTCAATGACTTCTTCTCCATACTTCCAGTACAAAGGCATTACTTACATGAGCAACCCAGGAGACTTCAATAAGATGACATTGCTAAGGTGATTGAAAGAGAATCAATATTACTTCAACTTACTAACCACGCTCTGCAGGGTCCACTCTAATACAGTGTCAAAATGAGTATGCAAGACAGTATACTATTCACTATTCTTGAAATTGTGACCCACAAAATCTGAATAATACATTTAGTGTGTCACAAGCACTTTAACATAAAAATTGTGCAGCTTACAAATAGCATGGTTTTAGAATATGTAGGATATCAAAGAAAAGGGGAGTGAGCATACCAATAATTGTAGCCATTATGATTTAGGGAGGACAGCAATAAAGGTAACACCAAAGTGACAGACACTATGTGTAGGTATGTTATCTCTTTATTAATGGGAATCCATTTGAATGTTTTTAATCTTTTAATTAAGACCTCTAGTCATGGGTAATATAGAAGACTCCCATAGCTTTACAGAGATAGCATTCTGCTTGTATGGAACTAGAAATTCATTCCGACCTTTTTATGTATTATATGACGTGCCTTGTTTTATTTATCATTCATAGAAAACAAGCACTAGGACAAGCACACATCATTTCTGTGTAGGCATTATATGAAAAGGTGCTGCCAAATTTGTCTGTTTACATTTGGGTCTATTCACTAAAATTCAACTTTGGAGGTTGATTTTAATTTTGAGACCCCCCCCCCCCCCAAAAAAAAAATAAAAAAATAAAACATATTTGAATCTTCCACATTGAAAGTAATGGGAGGCAAAATGATCAAAGATATTTTTGAGACTAAGTCAGGTACTATCTCCTGTCAGTTGGGAGGTTCATTATCCCCCCAGTGTCTGGCCATCGTGATCTTAACTGCAAGGAGCACATTGGCAGCTGGTTGAAAAGTAAGTTTATTTAAAGATAGAATCTTATTTGAAATAGGACATTTTCAGTTTTCAGTGGTTCCTTGAGATCAAACATTTGGGAAAATAACTAATTTAGTTTCCTTAATAGTATAAAATCTTTCGCTTTCCCACCATATGTGATACATGGTACCTTCCTTGGTCCCACACCAAGTTGCTAGATACATTAGGTTGAAACCTATGTAAACATGAAGGAACCATGTACAACTGGAGTACTTAAAATAAAGGTTTCCGAGGGCGGACATGCGGACGTGACGTGAGTTCCGGTCGCGTGCACGCCGCTATGGAGACTCCGAGGGTGCACTGCTCCCTTCCATGATCCGCCGCTGCTCCCGACCAACGATCCGTCCACCTGCAAATCTGGCATGGTGATCGCTCCATGTGGGATAATTAAAGGCTGCCGAGCTGTTTGCCTTCTCCCTCAGCTACCAAGGGATACCTTTCTCCTCCACGTGTAAACACCATCGTTTGCACTTCAGCATTTCTCTCACCCGACGGCTCCGTGAGTAGACTGATATTGCTACATTTATCCCTCTCGATGTGTTACTAAAGTGGAGAGATATACAAACAAACAAGAAATAAAAGAAGAGGGTGAGAGAGAGGAGGGGAGGAAAAGTGGAGGAAGAGCAGGAAAGAGAGAGAAGGAAGATAATAAAAGCAGCAGAAAGCTGAGAAAATCACACTGAGTCCCCTACTTAAAGCGGCAGGGTGATATATATCCTAGAAGGAGTTACATTATTACATTACAGGATGATTGATGATAATGGTGGAATTTGGATTTGAGGGTTATAAGTCTGGAAACGGCATAGAACCTCTTTATTTAAAGCGGTAATCTGATTCTTGAAAAATACATATTATTGGAACGATTGATGTTATAAAGGGAGGGCTGAACTGTATGTGATATCATAATACGGTCTTGGGACTACTAAATATACTGAGCTGACCAGGACATTGATCAGTGTTGTTACAACCGGACTATAAATCCTGAAACTGCACAGAGCCTTCCTACTTGCACTGGTAACAGATATTTACCCTTGAAAGGGACACACTATAGAAATACATTACAAATGGTCGATGTTACAATCTAAACTACGAATTGAGGGCAGACTATATGCCGCATCAAGATTGGCGCTATCCTAGGAACATTAAGCACATTGAGCTGGCAGCTGAGAAAGCGACACTCCACCTGCAATATCTGAATAAGTAGTATCCGCCTGGCAATGGATAAAAAAGGTGCTGAGTGAATCGGGCTCATGGTCCAGATTGTTCAGACTGCAATATTATAACCTGAGACAAAGGCCAAACGCTGAATTTTTATAACAAAAACCATTAATAACGTGGGCTAGAGGCAGCTGTCGAAGTCTCTGGGACCCTCTGACACGGATACTGACCAGTAACATCGGGACACTAGACTGTCTGTATAGCATAGTGTCAAGGACAATCAGCACAAAAATAACTAACAACCTACTACCCATACACTGTGTTTTTGAGAACAAGAATACAAGGGAATCGAGGTAAAGATCCCAAGATCCAAATAATAACAACCAGAGCAAGCGGACACCTGCTGGCCATAACTGCTTCTCTGCTGATACTTGCTAGGACTGGTCAATTCTTGATAAATCGGAGTGGAGGGGGCAAGGTGTGAAGGAACGTTAGAAGGGAGAGGGGTGGAAGAAAGAAGGAGAAGAGAGAAAAACTGAGAAAAAAGGAGAAGCGAGAAATAAGGGGAAAAAGGTTCTCTCCAAATATGGCTCCCAAACAAAAGGAGAAGGAAAAAGATAAGAGTAAGACACATGAAAGAAATAAACCAATAGACCAATTCTACTCCCCTAAATCTCCGACTCAAGCACACTTAAAACAAAGGAAATCAATGCAGCTGGAACAGAGAGAACTGAGGGAGATAGATATCTCAAGATCCTCTGAGGACAACGATGCTGGACAAGTAATAACACAACAGGGGATGATAGAGATGCTCGATACCTTGTATATAAAAATTAAACAAGATCTTGAAAAAAACATAACCGAGTTAAAAGAAGAAGTGGTCCGGCTGGCGGAATCTTTAAACACACAAGCAATAGCTATAAAAATTATCCAACAAGATTATTCCCTACTATCGGGGAAAAATAAAACACTCGAAAATAAAGTAAACCAACTCGAGACTAAACTGACTGACCTAGAAGACAGATCCAGAAGGAAAAACATTAGAATCAGAGGAATACCAGAGGCAATACAGCAAAATCAACTGGAAGAATTTATAAAAAGGATCTGTGAAACATATATATCTCGGGAAGAACTGGGTTCGCACCCGTTTGAAAGGTTCCACCGGCTGTACAAACCAAAGCAAATTGACGCAACATTACCAAGAGATGTAATCGTGAGATTTTCATCTGGATACATGAAAGACATAGTAATGCAGGCATCAAGAGCTAAACCGGTGGAGATGGAGGGCTATGATGGCATCAATCTATTTTCGGACATGTCCTACGCTACCAGACAGGCCAGGAGGGAATTTAATGATCTAACTCCAGTTTTAAGAAATAATGACATTAAATATAAATGGCTATTTCCAACAGGTCTGAGCATTACCTACAACGATACCACATATATCATCAAAAATCCAGTGGCCTTAAAGGAGAGACTAATTGAATGGAATATACTCTCTGAGTAACAAACCTGGAACTAATCCCTCCCGTACATGTGTTTTTTTTCCTCTCTCACTGTGTTTTTTTTTTTTTTTTTTTCCTTCCTCTCTCTCCTCCTCTTTCTAGAGAATTAAGTGGAAGGTTTGATTCCAGAAGTTTACTTGGGACAGTAGTTATTGATAATTAAAGGATTTGATAGACGTATAAGTGGACAAAAAATTTGGTGATATAGGGATTTAGGAGGATATTACACAATATTTAAAAGGGAAGGGGAGAAGAAGAAGAGGGGGAAGGGGAAGAGAAAATGGAAGGGGAAGGGGAAGGGGAAAAGGGGAATATCACATAAAATCACGCAATTTTTTTTTTTTTTTTTTCTCTTTCTCTCTTTTTGTTGTTGTTGTTGTTGTAAAGATATAGATAGTTTTATCATCTAAAGGTAATCACATTAGACAAAGGGTAAAACACAATACAAATATGATAGAAGTAATAGAAATGTGGACTCACTAATAATATAAAACTTCATTTATATAGATAAACACATTATAAATAAGATAGATATAATAGCAATATGGTTTCACTAGTAATATATAAACATGATACACTTAAGATAAAAATAGTCTATTAAATTAAATATATTACAAAAGGGAGAGAGGGAGGGAGAGGGAAGAGGATGGGGTGATACAGTGATAGGCGGGAGGAGAGACAGAGCAGAGACGAGGGGAAGAGGTAAAGGAAGGGGGGAGTAGAGATAGGGGGAAAGGGAATTAGTGGTGTTTTTGGATTCCTCCCAGGTCCGATCCATTAGAAAAGAACACATGTACTAAAATTATAAGGGGGTATAAAAGAGAGATATATGTAGAATACAACTTATCACAGGGACCAGAGAGGAAAACAAGGAGGTATATAAACATTGTGTTCTAGAAGTACGGTATTAAGAAAAGAAGACTATCTCCAATAAGAGACTGCTGTATTTGAAATTACACTTGAATAATTACTTGAAGTGGAACAACATAGGCATAGAATTTGAACTTGGAGCCCTGTATAAGAGTACAATGATATTAGTAATGTACAAATGAGAGAAAGAGATGTAGTCCCCTCAGTCTCCAGTTCCTCATGTGTAAAGTAAACATTCTATCTGAGAGGACATTTAGGGAGGGATAGGATATGATAATTAAAAAAGTAGAGTAGACGGAGACGGGGGAGAGGTGAGCGGTGGAGGAAGATGGGGTAAGGGTATCTCGGAGGGAACTCCTGCAGCGGTAGCAGGATTCTGAGTTGCGGGCAGGAAGTAATGCATTGTGATTCAGATGTATGTATGAATGAATGTAAGGAAGTGTGTATATGGGGAGGGGTTGGGGGTCCCCTGCGGTTGAGGGAGGCCCCTTTCACTACGACAATTTCCTGAACAATGACTTTTAGAGTAGCAACATTTAATGTACAGGGGTTGAATTCGCCCCAAAAGCGGGGGAGTCTTTATAAGTATTTGATTGATAAAAAAGTGGATATTTTATTTGTACAAGAGACGCACTGGATAGAACAACCAGAAAGGCTATGGAAATATAGTAAATACCCAGTGATATTCGCATCAAACACAGTTGGATCAAAAAAAATAAGGGGTGTGGCAATAATTGTCTCTAATAAATTAAAATTTGAATATATACACCATATCAAGGATGTTAAAGGAAGATATATTATATTAATAGCTAAAATAGAGGATCAAATTTATACTTTGATAAATATCTACGCCCCAATCAGTCTCCAATTAGATTCTTGAATGAGTTGCTACGCACGGCAAATAAAGTGGCATGTGGTACACTGATTTTTGGAGGGGATTTCAATGCAATAGTAGACCAGTGAATGGATAGAAATGGGAAACTTAACCCTAGTGCGAGGCCAAAACAGATAGGGAATCCCTTCAGAAATTTCTTCATTGTAACTCATTGTATGATTGTTGGCGTATGCTTAATCCCGAGGTGAGAGATTACACCTTTTTCTCACATGTGCATCAGACATACACAAGAATAGATCTAATCATAATGAAGGCGAACGATCTGGCTAGAGTGGTAAAATCAGAAATAGGGCCAATCACATGGTCAGATCATGCCCCATTGAGTATAGATCTGAAAAAGAATCCCGATTATAGGGTCAGAAATAAATGGAGGTTGAATGAAAAAATCTTGGACTCTGCCGTAGATATGGCCTATCTGAATTCAGAGGCAGAAGCCTTCTTTAAGGAAAATGAAAACGGGGAAGTGACACAAACAACTGTCTGGTGTACATTTAAATGTTATATGCGGGGTTTATTTATGAAGTTGGGAGCACAGCAAAAAAAAGAAAGAGGGAAATCCCTAGCCGAATTACATATAGAATTAGTAAAGCTAGAAAAAAAGAATAAAATACAAATAGATAGTAAATTAACAGCAGAAATACAAGAAATTAAAGGGAAAATAAAGACTCAAACATTTGAGAAAATAAATAGAACAATACTGTTCTTGAAACAAAAATGGTATCACGAAAATAACAGATCAGGTAAATCACTTACAAAAAAATTACAATACCAAACGGGTAAGAAAAATATAAAGAGAATTATAGTAGGGGATAGGAAACACCTAACTCCTAATGCAATTGCTCAAGCATTTGCAGAATACTATAGATCCCTCTATAATTTAAATAAAACTGAGCCATCTGGAGCAGAGACCGATGGATTTTTAAGAACTCTGAAGATCCCCACAATATCTCCTGAAAAATTAAAAAGCTTAAACACCCCAATAACCATTAGAGAAGTCATAGATACCATCAGTAACTTAAAATCGGCTAAAGCACCTGGCCCCGATGGGTTTTCGGCACCTTTTTATAAAAAACTTGTCAAGGTAGTTGCTCCATCATTATTGAAAACGTTCCATAACATGTTAGAAATAGAGAGAGTTCCGAAAGAGATGTTAGCAGCTTCAATTACTCCTATCCCAAAACAGGGCAAAGACCCCCAATATCCATGTAATTATAGGCCAATATCCCTTATCAATATTGACTTAAAGATTTATTCAAAGATACTGGCAGATCGATTAAAAGGGATTATCCCCGATCTAATACATGGGGATCAATCTGGGTTTGTACAGGGCAGGAGGGCATCTGACAATACAAGAAAGATATTTAATATTTTGCACAAAATCAATACTCACCAGATCCCAGCTGCCCTGTTAGCAATAGACGCTGAGAAGGCGTTTGACAGGGTCAGCTGGAGATTTCTGGATAGAGTACTGGAGAGATTTGGTATAATCGGATCCTTTAAAAATAATATTATGTTACTGTATTCCGAACCGATAGCAAGAGTAGCGGGCCCAATGTTTCTAT